>CM046387.1:3698401-3732401 GCA_025413485.1 Ficus microcarpa
GAAAATGGTTTTATTATAAGAAAAGATTGAAATTCTACTCCCCAAACACTATGGTATAAAAATTGAACGATATAATAAAATTACATAAATTATAAACTATAAAAAATTAAATTATACAAAAAAATTACAAACATTTGTAACTATAAAGAAATTTATATACATAAAATTTTCTAATGAATCTAAGCACTAAACAATCTGCAAAAAAAAAAAAAAAATCCCCTCGGCGAATAAGAATGATGGGAAAGACTTGTATGAAATTACAAAATCAAATAATCAAAAATCATGAGCAAAACTAATAATAAGATGGGAACAAAATAGAAGAGACAAATAAACATATACACAATCAATATATATACACTATTGTAAATAAAGAATTGATTATCTTTATATCATACAAAATATTTAAAAAATTTATACATACTGTTTTTAACACAAATAAAAGAAAATTAAAATTTATTAGATTATGCTCAGATCTGTCATATGATAACATTAGTTATGAAGAATAACAAAAACGTCATTCAAGCTTGTCTTAGTAGCTACCAGGTGAAATGTTTGAGAAAATATATAATGTAGGGAAAATTAAAAAGAAGAAAATGGAAATAACATAAAGAAAAGAATACTAAGAAAAAATTGAACACTAACTGCAGTAAAAAGATGAAAAACCCGGCAAAGACAGATATGAGACGCAAAACTTTAATTTTTAAAAACAGAAGTAGAAAAAATAACAGGGAACACAAAACAATAAAAATAAAAACTTTTAAAGATAGTAAATATAAGATAATAAGTTAAACAGTAATATATTGAAAATTGTTTTATCATCAGAAAATATAGAAAATCTATTTCCCAAACACTCACAGCAACAATTAAGACTATCAAATGACATAGAGTAGTTATTCAACATAAACTTTGAATAATATTGAATTCAGCAACATATACCAAATTAAGTAATATATTTGGTATATGCATTATAATATCTATAAATAGAGATCATCATCGCATGTTATAAATTTTGGACCAAAATCTTGTAAACAAAACATTTAAAATATAAAAAACAAAAAACAAACACAGAAAACAGAGGGAGTAGGGAGCAGACGAAAAAAAAAAAAAACGAAACATTCATCACAACAACAATAATAGTCACAGCAGTAAAAGAGAATCCACAAATCATATAATATAATAATGTAACTTATAATAACAATAATAAAAAAAAAACAGAACAAAATCACAATAATATTTTTATCAAAACAAGGGACAGAACAGAGAAACAAAAACGGAGGGAAAAGAAAAAAGTAAACACAATAGGAAAATAGTTCTTTATGTAGTATCATTATAAAGATAATAACAATAACTATAAAGCAACTAATCTGAATATAATACATTTAAAA
Organism: Ficus microcarpa; assembly: GCA_025413485.1. NCBI lineage: Eukaryota > Viridiplantae > Streptophyta > Magnoliopsida > Rosales > Moraceae > Ficus > Ficus microcarpa. The sequence continues at coordinate 3,699,787 of CM046387.1, forward strand.
TATAAAAAACAAAAAACAAAAACAAAAAACAGAGGGAGTGGGGAGTAGACGAAAAAAAAAAAACTATCATTCATCACAATAACAGTAATAGTAACAGCAGTCAAAGAGAATTCATAAATCATGTAATACAATAATATAAGTTATAATAACAATAATAAAAGAAAAAACAAAACAAAATCACAATAATATTTTTATCAAATCAGGGAAGAGAACAGAAAAACAAAAACAAAAGGAAAAGAAAAACTAAACACAATAGGAAAATCGTTCCTTATATAATATCATTATAAGGATAATAAAAATAATTATAAAGCAACTAATCTGAATATAATAAAAGAACAATAAATTATAATTAAGAAACATAAATATGAATAGTACCTGACTAAAGACAGTAGCTTTGCACAGATATGAAGATCTGAAGACAATTAGTTTTTGGAAAAGAGTAGAGTAGAGGATTTTGGTTGACAATCAAGGAAGATTCACAGAAGTGTAATAAAAAAGGTATTTCAGAGAGAGTTGTGGTAATATATGTGAGTAAAGTAATAAATGAGTAAAAAAGTATTTATAACAGAAAATGTGTTGAAAATTTTATTTGAAAAAACTTGGATAAAAAAAGACGGTGAAAAAGAGACAGAACAAATTTTCAACAGATATATATATATATAAAGTGAAATGTATTAATTTACAATATATCACAAAAACAAAGAAAAGTAAAAATATTAATAATACATTTAAATATATAAAAAATCTCTAGCAGTCAAATTAATTAGTAAGCTGTAAAGAACAGAGGAAAAACAAATACCAATAATCAACGAAAACACAACGATATAGAAGCATTTAATGCTCATGATAGATCAGCAAACACAGAGGATAACATCAAACAATAGAAATAACGTGAATAATCTAGAAAATTGAGTAATCAGAAAAGCTAACAATCTATTGAAAACTAACTAAATCATAAAATTGAAACATGAAACATCATAGCAAAACACAGAAAATTTTGAATTCAAAATCAAAGAACTATTAGCCGAGGGGACAAACCGTGAAAATTGAGAACTACAAATATTACATCAACAAAATCTTCAATATCTTCTTCTGTATTCCGCCTGAGTGATCTGAATAACTCTGTAACTCCAATCTACAAAAATTAAAAACTAAAAATCAATTAATTATCAGAAAAAAAAAGGAAAGAAAAAATATAAAGATAAATAGGGAAAAAAGGAAAACATACCTAAATCTTTTATTTCATTCTTTGCAGTTAACTGTGTAATATATTCAAGCATGTAAACCACCATAATGGAGGAGGAAAAAATTTTAAGAAACAATTTCTGGTGAATAATTGACGGAAAAAATTCTGAGCAAAAAATAAAATCACAATAATAGCAAAAAAAAGAAATCAATCTTAAATCTGAATAACAAAAAAACCACACATAAAGTTGACGGAAAAAATAATAAACGACAGGAAAAAAAACGTGGAACCAAATTATAAAAATCAATACTTCAAACTGTAAAACAAAAACTAAACAACAACCAAAAAAAAAAAAAAGAAAAAGTAAGAAATCCCTTATTTTTCTTACATACATACACCGGTGGAAAAAAAAATGCAAAAACCCAAAACAATATCAAACGACAGATAACACAAATGGAGATGAACAAAAAAATTCGAACAACACAATAAAAATAAAATGCTCAACTTTTATTTAAAACAAAAATGCATCGACAATAAATAATGGAAAAAATATTACACAATGTAATTCGGAAACACCCAAAAAGAATCCTAAATCAAAACCGAAAATTAGAAAAAAATTATTCATACCTTCAGAAAAATAAAAACCAATCTCATAAACAATAGGTGAACAAAATCAAGAATAAAAAAAGAACAAAAAATAATGAGAGACCAGCCGAAAATATGAGAAGAACCGAAAACAGAGATTCAAAAACAATAAAAATAAAATACTACACTTATAAAACAACAATGCATTAACAATAAAAAACAAAAAATTATTATACAACCTAATTGAAAAATACCTAAAAAAAAAACATTGTAAAATCAAAACTGATGACTTTGAAAAAATTTATTTATCTTCCCACCAAAAAAAAAAAAACTTCGGCCATGAACATTTGATGCACATACTCAAAAATAAAAAATAAAAAAAAAGAAATTTAAGGAAATAAAAATAACCAATCCGATGAACAAAAAAAAAAAAAAAAAAAACTCAAAACAACATACAAACATCAAACAAAAGAACATAAAACATAAAAAACATACACCCAAAATTGAGAGAAAAACCGTGGCCAGAGCAAGTCTAACACCAAAAACCTAAAAAATTTAGAATTAAAAAAAAAACAGAGAACCCACAACAGAAAAAGATAGAGAAGAAGATAAATAGTTAAAGAAATATGCAATAGATAAGAGAGAGAGGCAGCAAAGAAGCCAACCCCACCAACAATGTAAACGTTTTAGGGCTCAAAATGTAGATCGCCAAAAATGACAAAACATCAAGGAAGAAAAAGTGAGAGAAGACAAAAATAACAAATCTAAAAATAAAATTAAAAAAAAAAACCAAAAACAACATACAAAACTGAAACAAAAAAACAAAAAACATCAAGAACATACGCCAAAAATCAGGAGGAGAATGGCGAACAGAGCAACCGGAAGTCCAAAAACCCAAAAAATTTAGAAGAAACAAAGAGGGGAACCGAGAGAGCGAGAAAGAGAAAGAAGAAGATGAATAGTAGAAGAGACAGGGAGCAGAGAATCCAAAGTGCAAAAACAAAATTTCGAAGAAAGAAAAAGGGGGAGAGAACCGAAAGAGCAAAAAAGAGAGAGAGAAGAAGATGATTCCAAGAAAGAAAAAGGGGAGAGAATCGAGAGAGAGGAGCGAGAAAGAGAGAGAGAAGAATAGTGAAACATATACATTAAATGTGAGAAATGGGTGACAGAGAATCCAAAGACCAAAAGCAACAACAACCCAAGGATTTTGGGGGCAAAAATGCCAAACCACTGTGCAAAAAAATTTGGCAGGCACAACTTGAAGGGCAAAATAGAGAAAACTCTCCGAAAAGGGTAAAAGGGCCATTTTTCTGTGCAGATGAAACAGCAACAAAGAGCTGCAAGGGTAGTTACGTAAATTCACTGTGCATGAACAGTGACGGCTTGCATGAACAGTGACGGCTTACATCCTTTTAGTATATGTATAATGACTTTAATTTTTACAGAGTTTTCCAATATCACTCTTGTTTCTTCAGAGTATTCTGTTCCTTTTAGAGTGGTTCTATTCATTTACTTCATTTAACTTTTCACACATCTTTTTTAATTAAAATTTATAATTATAATGTAACTCTCACCTAAAATTACATAAAATAATAAGTATAAATTACCTGATTATAATTATAGAAAAAAGTTTAATAAGGAATTTTTCTAAGTCAACACACTCATACCTTCACATCTGTACCAACAAAACCTTTTAATTTCTCTCATTTTTAAATACCTTACTCATATAATTATTTTAGAAAATCTTATGACGTACACTTGAATAATCTTTTTTGTAATTAAATTTCATTTATATTTATATTTTCTTTATATATACAATCCTGTATGCTTTTCGTGGTGTGATATTTTTTTCTCCTTGAAAGTTATTATGCATATATCAAAAGCATCTAGTCATTGGAACGTCCCGACTTTCCTAATCATAATTTAGTAATTAGATGTTAGAAATTAATATAGAATATGTAACGATAATATGTTTATTTATTCTTGACATTACTATAAGTTATTATTTTATAGGTGACATGACGAGAAGTCGAGGTGTTAGAATAATATTAATACCAAATTGATGTTTTTATATAATGATTATTTGATGAATTTATGTGACAATTTAATATAATAATATATTATATAAATGGATATGTATATATTTATATTTATATAAATAAATATAAATACTAATCATAAGTTATACATATATATGTTTACAAGATTTCTATATGTTATATACGTTATAATTATAAGTATATAATATACCATATTAATGTTATTTATATATGTAAGAATGTAGAGTTATCAGAAGAGGGAAAAAAAAAACGGGGGACAGCGTATTCAGGAGGGGGGGGGGAGGAGAGGAGGAGGAGGAAAGAACGTGTGAAAAATAAAGGAGAGAGTTTGCTTTCTTAATTTTCATTTAATATGCTAATAGTTTGACAACTTTATTTGCCCAAAAAAAAACCATTGATGATAGCCCTTAACCTTATTGTTTTAGCAATTTGATATTCAATTAATTCCCAATTGAAATCCATAAAATTTTAGCTTTCTGTTTTTTTGTCAACGCTTATTTTCTTCATCTCCTTCTTTATTGCTTATTCTATCTCCCTCACCTCCTCTTATACGCCCAATACAAGGGAAAAAAAAACAAAACAAAACTCCAAGATTATCCACCAAACCTTGATACTCTTCCAAGCCATAATTAAGAGATTTCAAGGTATGATTCGTTTTTAGTTTGGGATTTCATGAGAGTTTAGGTGATTTTCTTTTGGTTTGGATTGTATTGGTTTGAGGGAATAATAAAGGATATTCATGACTTGATGATTGAAGGAGTATATATATGATTTAGGTGAGGTTTTGATGTGCATGACCGTATATTATTTTATTTTAGGTAATCATTTATAATCTGGATGTTGTTTTGTATATTCCGATTGTCATGTTGATTTCCTTCAATTCGCTTTGCTACAAGGATTTTTTTAAAATCTGTGATTTTAATGTTTTAGAAACATGTCTCGAGGTTGATTATTGTGTGTATGTAATTTTTGCATGTTAATGGTGTTAATTTTATTTTTGGAACAAAATTTTTAACAATTTTTGGATTTGGCAATTGCTGGAAATTTCCAAGCTTTATGTTTAGTTTTAAAAACTGTTTTTAAGGTGCAAATAAACTCTTTTTTTGTAACAAATTTAATATTGTTGGAAAGCTCTGAATGTTTATTTTCTTTTGAACAATTTCATATCGTTTGAAAACTTGTGTAAATTGTTATGATTTTTCAAACAGGTAGAGGTTCGGCTGCCGGTCTTTTTACAAAGTTTTGTGACAAATTTCAAAACTATTTTTGAGGATACAAATGAATTCCGGTTTTGACAAATGAAAGCTCTGGATGTCTAATTTATTTTGACGATGGTTTCAAGTTTTTTGGAGTCTTATATGAATTTTTATGATTTTTTCAAAGGGACAGAGGTCCAACTGCCAATTTTTGCAACATTTTGTAATATCGTGTAATTGTTGGATTTTTGTATTTTGATGTTATTGGATTATGAAATCGGTCCTTTAAATGTTGTTTTAATATGACAGATATGTATGATGAATTATTATGACATTTTCATAATTTTATTATGTTTATTATTTATGACATGAACGGTTCTAAAAGCAAGCATCCGAAACCTCAATTGCAAATCATTGTCGAGAAAATTTAAAAAACGTTAAGTAAGGCGTTTATGTAAGTATACTATCATCTGCAACATGAGTTAAAGAATTGAGAAGTTTATGTTTTTGATGTTGATGTTAATGATGATGTTATTTTTTATGTTTCTCTTACAATGACGTTTTGATTAAAAGTATTTATACATATATGTATATGCATTTTCATGTTTAAAATGGTGTGATGATGATGATGACTGGTGAGCGGTCTTTTCTCCGATGAGCTAACTTTTTATTACTGTTAGTTTGGGATTTGCTATCCCACTTTTTCTATGACTGGCGTGCTATGACGGTATAATGCCAGACCTAATTTATGACAGTTTTAAAAGTTAAAAAGTTTTTCAAGAATATTTTTATTTATGGTGATGTTTACGATGATGATTAAAAAAAATGTTCATTTGAGTTTGTAAGATTTAAGTGTCTTACTAAGTCCTAATTTATATAAAATAATTCACATTGTAGATAAAGGAGATGATATGATGTAGCATTGAAGGAGTTTGAAGCGGAAGCGAGACGATGTATAATGGGAAAAACGGAAGAAACGATCATGAAAGAACATGTTTAATATTAAATAAATTTTTGGAACCTTGATTTTATGATTATTTTGATTGAAAAATCTTTATGGAATTTCTTAAATTTATTTCATGATATGAATTTTAAAATTTATATTAGTTATGAAGGTTTTTTTTATAAGATTTTTAAAAAAGAATTTTAAAAAAATTCTAAGTAAATTTTCCGATATGTCAACAATATTATTTCATATTAATTTATTTTTCACACTTTTTCAAGAGATTAATGTTGAAAAGAAAAGTTAACTGTAATGGTTTGTGAGGGTTTGATATAGTTATATACAAAATATTAAGATAGATATATATTTTTTTTAACATTTTTTGCCCATCTTGTTCTCCGATAATTTTTTTTTTCGTTTAAATTTTTAGTTTTTTATTTATTAGCATGCGGACAATTATTTATTTAATAATGTTGGTGAAATGTAATAGTATATATATTTATATTATTACTTCATAATTCTCTTTTTTTTTTTTCTTCAATTTGGAGTAGAGGGATTTTAACTTTACACCTTTAAATGAAATCAGTTTTGATTTTACTGTTAGACTATAACAATATTACTTCATAATTCCTACACAAAAATCTTTAAAAGTATTAAAAGAAACGAAAATAAATAGTTTGCAGTGTGCAAAGATACACCTGCGTTATATAGAAGTAATAGTCTTTTGGAATTGTAAGGAGTATTTTTGAAATTCATAGAGTTGTGTGTATATTCTTTTAAATAGGAGTATTTTTGGAATTGTAAGGAGTATGTTCTTTTAAATTTAAGTGGGGTATGTATTTAGAAAGGTTATGTGAAGGGTTAAAATTGGTATGCAAATAGACCCACCCTCCTCTTTATTCTCGTTTATTCCTTCAATAATTTTTGTTTTGTTATTTATTTGGATAAGTTGCTACGTTGGTTCCTATACGAGGGTACCACTTGATTTTTAAATTTATTTATTTATTTAGTTAGTTATTTGAATTAGGGATGGAAGACTAATTCATGACCTTGTGACAATCACTTCTTTTTATAAAATTAATCCCTTAACTCGTAACAATGGTATAAATAAATTCATATTACTTATAGGCATAAAAAAAAAAAAAAAAAACTTACAGTTTCTTCTTAAGTGGTATAAATTTACTTTGAAAACACTACACTACCCACTAATAAATCAACTAATTATTATTTTTTTGGACATAATCAACTAACTATTTTTAAAAACTAATAAAATAAAATAAAATAAAATAAAGAGATCTCTTTCTCTGTCTCTCTGTCTCTCCCCCCTTCGTCCTCTCACTCTCTCTCTTGTAAAAACTATTCTCGTTGCACCATCCAAGGATAAATTGGTGTCCGTAAAAATATTAGTACTCCAACTTTATCGAGATATTGAAGAAAATGTCTATCGGTGGAAATGTCCAAGAAAATTAAGAAAAACAAATAAATTTTGCTTTCATATATACATATAAAATTTCATATAGAACAAATATTAGAATGGTATATAAATAAATAAGTTTTACATGAGTTACATATATGACACATATTAGATATTTATATATCAAAAAGAATTTCTGCAAGAGTTAAATCCATCTTGATTTTTGGTAATTATTTTGACTTCATAACAAGTTCAGTGGATAGTGTTGAATATAATTATCAACAAAATTTGTTGATATCTTCTATTGTATTTTCATGTATGGACATCTACAAAATTTTCCAATGTAATGGTGCTCAAAAAGGATAATTGAAAATTCTATATCCATTGTAGTTGCCAAAATCATGAGCATGTGAATATTAGACATGAAAACTCTTACAGGAGAAGTTAATATTATTAGAATATCGAATAAAATCAATCATGCAACTAAATAATATTGAGAATATAAAAATGAGTAAAATTATATGAAGTTGTCAAAATTTCGGAAGTTTATTGATATTTCTCTGAAAATTTCCCAAACATTTATCGATATTTTGAACAAATTACACTAATAAATCGCTGAAGTCAATATTCAACCGATATTCATCAATATTTCACCGACATGTTAACATAAAAGATTTTAGTCCCAAAACATATTTCGACACCTCACCAAGATTAAAATTTTGACCAAAATATTTAAAATTTCTGCAATATTTTTTTACCATGGCACCACCAAAATCCTACCCAACACATTAATAATAATTAATTAACAAAATATTCCCCAGCAGAATGCCCTTATGAGTGTCTCCATGTGAGTTTCATGTGATGTATTTCATGATAAATTAAACGTCTGTTAACAAAACAAGATAGTTTTAAACTCCTAAAAAGTTTAGAGATCAATCAATAAAAAAAAAATATATACAAAAACCAAACGGTTAAGTTAGAAACCAATAGCAATTTATCCTATTTATTCTATCCTTTGTAGTTGTTTTTTTTTTTGTAATCAGTTTCCTTAATTGTTGTCGGTTTCTTTTTTCCAAATGGTTGTCTTTTAAATCTTGCTGTTGTAATTGATTTTTTTTTAAGGTAAAAATTCATTTAATTAAAAGATTTTGTCGACATCAATTATAAATACTATTCCCATTTTCAAATTGAGTAAAAGAAGGAAGATAATTGAGAATAGATATTGCTTCCTTTCAAACTCATTAGCTTTATTTTCTGGTGAATCAAAGGCGTAGAAACTAGAAAGCAACTAAAAAAGGATTTGAAAAGAAAAACAAAGGTAGCATGATTTCTATAAAATATACACCCATTATAATGCAGCATTTTCAGACGCCTAGCAGACGACCCGTGTCGAGTGCCTGAGTTAGAGGCGTGTCCCCCAAGCAGAAAAGGCAAAGTGTTTGGGTAGACCGGGCAAGCTCGGGACGTGTGCCCCGAGAGGAGATCGCTTCGGGATGCAAGCGCTCAAGGAGCCGTAACTAGAAGATTCGGGGGTGTTTGGTGAATGAGTTTAGTTTAAGATTTTTAAGTTTCAATAGTAATTTTTTAAAAAAGATAAAAAAACTTTTTCAGAAAAGACAAAAAACTTTTTCAGAAAAAGACAAAAATTATGATGAAAAAAGTACAATTTAGTTCAAAATGAACTAACAACCAAACACCCCCGAAAAGTCCGCAGTAGCAAAAATCCAAAAAAAAAAAAAAAAAAAGAACAACAAGAACTCCAATGGGTAACTATTCATTTAACAGTTAAAAATGATTATTCGACTAAATGAATAATTATGATATAAGGTGGTAAAGCTTCAATGAAAAACGTTATATGTAGTGATTCATCTAGCAATTAAAAATGATTATACAATTAAATAAATGACTATGATATAAGGTGTAATCGATGTTAATATAATCTGGTATATACATAATCTTTCATTTAATTTCAGATTTATATTATTTATTTGTTTATATATAATTTGAAAACCCATTAAGCAGATTGATTTGTTGAATTCCAACTTAGTTGTCAGCTGAGCCAAAAAAAATTTTAAGGTGCGTTTAGCTCATAAATTCAACTCCAACTAAACTGTACTTTTTCATCTCAATTTTTATCTTTTTCTGAAAATTCAAAAAAAATTATAATTATTTTTTAAAAAATCAACCAATTCAATTTTAAAAATTTCAACTCAAACTGTTTTACCAAATGCACCATTAGTGTTTGTTTTTCTTTTAATCTTTTGTTTACACAAAGAAGGAGACAACTTTAACGATAAAATTGAAAACTTTATCATCTCCAGATTTTCTTGCATTTCTCACCAACAAACAAGGGCCAAACTTTAAAAGTGTAAATATATGAACAAATCGAAAACCCAAAAAACAAAAAAGTGGAAACCTCATTCTAATCGTCCCAACTAAATCAGAACCAAACCCATCAAAGCTCCCTGTAAAAGAAACAAAGAAAAAGAGAAAACCTAGAAACAAAGATTTCTGTTGTGAAAGAAAGATTTCATTGAATTCTAAAGTTACAGTTTTCAAGGTTATTAAATAGTAATATTCTTTTAACAGATATACAAACAGACTAACTATTTTCTAACAGAATACCAAAACAAACTAACTGTCATCTAACAGAATATTAACTAAACTAACTACTCTTTACAGCCTCCCTCGAACTCATAGTAGAAAGACTTTCTACTTTGAGTTTGCTTCGCATGCATGCAAACCTAGAACTCGAGTTTGCCTTGGTGAAGATGTCTGCAATTTGATCTATGGCTGGTACATGCTTGACTTCAATCTGCTTTTGCATCACTTTTTCTCGAACAAAATACAAATCAATTTCTATGTGTTTTGTCCTTGCATGAAAGACTGGATTTGCTGAAATCATCACTGTACTAAGGTTATCACACCAAATAATTGGTGTTCTGTGAGTTGGAACTTTTAACTCTGACAGTAACGACTTTATCCATATAATTTCAGTAACCACAGCAGCTAGGCTTCGATACTCTGCTTCTGTTGATGACCGAGAGACAGTATGCTGCTTCTTGGAGCTCCAGGAAATCAAATTTTTTCCCAAGTAGACACAGAAGCCAGATGTTGACCTCCTATCATTTGGATCTGATGCCCAATCTGCATCACTAAATCCAACCAGGTTCAAGTCATTAGTTGGTGAAGCTTGAAGCTCTAAACCGAAGTCTAGAGTTCCTAACAAGTATTTGAGTATTCTTTTGACAGCCTTCCAATGAAGTTCCAGTGGTTCTTGCATAAACTACTTTGTTGACAGAGAAGGCCAGCTCAGGTCGTGTGATAGTGACGTATTGAAGAGCTCCAACTATGCTCCTGTACAGTTTAGCATCCTTAACTGGTTCACTTCCATAGCTACTCAGCTTTTCTCCTGTTGTCATTGGAGTAGAGACACTCTTAGCAAGCTGCATTTTGGCTTTGCAGAGTAAGTCCTTGATGTATTTGGTCTTGGACAGATGAAGACCACCAGCTGCTGTCCTCTTAACTTGTAGACCAAGAAAATAATCCAACTCACCCAAGTCTTTGAGTGTAAATTCACAATTCAGCCTGTCTATGATGTTTTGAACAACAATAACATTGCTCCCTATGACTATGATATCATCAACATAAACCAGTATGAACACAGAAAATTCATCAGTAACTTGAACGAATAGAGACTGATATGTTTTTGCAGATGTAAACCCGAGATCTGCAAGAGCTGAGTGAAGTTTTTCAAACCATGCTCGTGGGGCCTGTTTTAGTCCATACAAGGACTTGTGGAGTTTACAAACCATCTGTGGATTAGAGTCATCTTGAAAGCCAAGGGGCTGCTCCATGTACACCTTTTCTTGTAGAATTCCATTTAGAAATGCATTGTTGACGTCCAACTGCCTGATTACCCAGTGTTTGCTTAGGGCTATGGTGAGTACAGTCCTTATAGTTGTGGGTTTAACCACTGGACTGAAAGTTTCTGAAAAGTCACAACCTGCCACTTCGTGAAATCCTTTGGCCACTAACCTGGCTTTAAACTTGCTGACAGTTCCATCAGCATTTTCCTTGACCCGAAACACCCACTTGCAGCCAATTGCTTTTCTTCCATGTGGGAGTGGAACAAGACTCCAGGTTCTGTTTTTCAGCAAGGCTTAACTCCTCATGCATGGCCTGCCTCCACATTTCATCCTGCAAAGCCTCATCAACACTAGCAGGTTCGAGGGTGGTGAGAAACACCTTTGGCTTCCTAATTCCATTCTTAGCTCGAGTAATCATGGAATGACCATTTTGAACCTGCACACTAGGTAAATCACTTGAGTTTTGAATATCAGCAGCAGGGGTATTAGGTGAATTTACAGCCAAAGGTAATTGGCCATTAGTCATTACAGGAGTAGCAAGATCAGTGGGATCTTGCCTGACATTTTGTAAAGGAGTTGACACATGAGCAGGTGATAGATTATTTATGGAATTTGGAATAGGTGTAACAGTTTGTGGTGTATGACTGATGGGATTTGGGTCTGTAATACAAGAGGGAAAAACAGTGGAGACATCCTGTTTTGCAAAAGGAAAGTGAAATTCATCAAATATGACATCTCTAGAGATGAAGATTTTCCCTGATTCATCAAGACATTTGTATCCCTTGTGGTTTAGACTGTATCCAAGAAAAGTGCAGGGTTTAGACTTGAATTGAAACTTGTGTTTGTTGAAGAGTCGAATGTGTGGATAGCATGCACAGCCAAAGACTCTAAGTTGAGAGTAATCAGGTGTTTTGTAAATAGAACTTCTAAGGGAGATTTGTTGTTTAATAAGGTTGTAGGAAGATGATTAATGAGAAATACTGAGGTTCTAAAGGCTTCATCCCAATATTTAAAGGGCATGGATGATTGAGTTAACAAAGTTAAACCATTCTCAACAATATACCTATGTTTTCTCTCAGCCAAACCATTTTGCTCATGTGTGTGTGGACAGGAATATCAATGTGTAATGCCATTTGTAAACAGAAAATCAGTGAATGTTCTAAACTCACCCCCTCAATCAGTTTGGATGGCTTTTAGTTTATACCCCAATTGCAGCTCAACATGTGTTTTGAAATTAAGAAAGGCAGCAAATGTATCAGATTTTAGCCTTAAGAGATACATCCAAGTAAATCTGGAAAACTGATCAACAAAATGAATGTAATATTTGTAACCATGTGCAGAAACAACAAGGGAAGCACCCCACAAATCAGAGTGAACAAGTTGTAAAGGCTCACTATACACAGTTGAGGATCTTAAAAATGGTAGTTTGTGAATTTTACCCATGCAACAAGCTTGACAAACAGAAAATGAATCTTTATTGACATACTCAAGATTACAACTTTTGAGGACATGAGAAACTGACTTTTCTGAAGGATGTCCTAGTCTGTTATGCCACAAGGTATACAATGTGTTTCTAGATTTTTCAGTAGGAAGAGTGCTGGTAATGGCAGTGTTAAATGCAGTAAGATCAGAAAAGGAGTTACTAGAGGACTTAAGGCATTTTTCAGAGTTGGAGAAGTGACTTGATGTACCACGACCAGATTTGAGGAGACTAATTTGTGTGTTGTCAAAGACATAGAGCCCTTTTTTAAGTTTCCCTTCCAGCAGTATCTTATGGGAGAGCAGGTCCTTGACAAAACAACAGGTGGGGTGAAATTCAAAGTATACAGAGTTATCATGAGCAAATTTTGAAACAGACATGAGATTTTTGGTAATGCTTGGGACATGTAAAAGTTGAGTTAAAGACAACAGCTTTGAGGTAAACGGAGAATGGAAGACTGAATAACCAATATTTTTAATTTGTAAACCCTTACCATTCCCCATATGCACTTGTTCTGGCCCAAAGTAGTATGCTTTGTGCATCAGGTTGGCAAAATCAGCTGTGAGGTGATTGGTGGCACCAAAATCAGGATACCAATTTGAGTCATAGACACACTCTGGTGTAGCAAGCATAGAAGCCATCTGTGAACTTTGCCAAGCTTCTTCAGAGTCAGAAGTGAAAAAATCAGATTGACAACCACCTTCATCAGTATTGAACTCATGAAGATGGCCCTGAATCTGACCCTGTCCTTGTAGTTGAGAAGGCCCTGTGAATGTTGTATCAAACTGATAGTAACACTGTAAGGCTTCATGACCAATTCTGTTGCACAGTTGACATACTGGTTTACCAGTGTTTGGTCTTGAAAATTGGGGAAAGTTTCCAAAGCCTCGACCTCTTCCAGGAAAACAGCCTCTAGGTCTAAAGGGACCACGACCTCGAATTGGAACACCTCTGAAATTGCTATAAAAACCAGAAGAGCCATTGGAGTTACCAGACGAGTTGTTGTTGAAGGAAGGAAACATTCTTTTCTTGAACTGTGCCCCTGTTGCCAGATTGGCCATACTCTGAGCATCAAGATCAGTGGTCTTGCGAGCCCTTTCGATTCGAGCCTCTTGAGCGAGAAGGAGAGACTCAATCTCATCAACAGTGTACGGGTCAGACGTGGTGTTAATCGAGATTGCAAAGGTTTCATACTCCGAGGGAAGACCATCCAAGATTGCATCAATATGGTCTTTAGTGGAGACCGAATGACCAACTAAACTCAACATATCAACAATTCCTCTAACCTTGAGCAGGAATTCATTAATGGAAAGAGAGCCCTTTCGAACATTCTGAAGTTGATCCTTGTACTGCTTCACATTTGCTCGAGCTTGTTGGGCAAAATAGATCTCCAATGTGTGCCAGACTTGTGAAGAAGTTTCGCAGTTAACCATTCGAGAGAGGATCGAGCTTGACATTGATGCAAGAAGCCAAGACATAATGAGTTGATCCTACTGCTCCTAGTCCAGGTACTCTGGATTAACGATTCCGTTGTCTTCATCATCGCGAGATCTGTACAGCAATGGCAAGATAGTTGAACGAGAAAGAAATTGTTGGAGACGAAAACCTCGAATGGTGGTAAGAACTTGTTTTCGCCAAATGAGGAAGTTATCATTATCCAATTTCAGGGCGATTGGATGAGTGAAAGAGACTGGAACGAAGCGAGAAGATTCATCCATGGTGATTTCTGGTAAAGACTCCGACGAGATTTCCGATATGGATCGAGATTCTCTGATACCATGTAAAAGAAACGAAGAAAAAGAGAAAACCTAGAAACAAAGATTTCTGTTGTGAAAGAAAGATTTCATTGAATTCTAATGTTACAGTTTTCAAGGTTATTAAATAGTAATATTTTTTTAACAGATATACAAACGGACTAACTATTTTCTAACAGAATACCAAAACAAACTAACTATCATCTAACAGCATATTAACTAAACTAACTACTCTTTACACTCCCCAACAAAAATCCCAAAAAAAATAAAATAAAATAAAATAAACAAGAAGCATCAGTTATGACAATGACAACGACTCTGTATGGATCGCCCATGGCGAGCGGATATCGAGCTACTGGAGCTTGATCTGTCCGTACGAATTTGGAGGAGATCAACTCAATATGCCGAGTGTACTTGGAGATCGCAGCCCTAGGCTCCGATTCCACTGCCGGAGCCCACTTCTACGATTTCTCTGGCAACCGTAACGTCGACTTCGTCCATTCCGTTCCATCCTCAGATCTTCAAAGCACAATTGAGCGTCATCGCCGATTCGACCAATTCCATCTTCGCTATGTTCCATTGTCCGCACAAGGATAACCCGGCGGCCGAGTGTGGGTGACAAACGGTGGAGATTTCTGGGTTTCTGGGTGGGTAGAATTTGGGGATAATTTTGAGTTTTTCTTCCCCTTATTTTCTAACATGCTTGTCTTTTAAAAATTTTATCCAGTACACGAATGTACATTTTAAGTTATGTGTTATTATATTAGCCTGTTTGGAGGAGTAATTTGAGTTGGGATTTTTAAATTTTAATAGTAAATTTTTTTGAATTTTCAAAAAAGATAAAAAATTTTTTGGAAAAAAGACAAAAACTTTTTGAAAAAAAGATAAAAAAAAATTTGAATTGAATGATTTGGATGGTTTCACCAAACACCCTAATATTTTTAACCGACGATTTCATCTTTACGATTCATAAAACAGTAACCACCGATGATACTCCTCAATGCTACTCTATTACAATCATTCCCTAAATATAAAAACAAAAAGAAAATGTTAAAAGAAAAGTTTGAACATGTTAGAATTTGTTTGGTCTGTAGAAAGTTGGGCGGTAGAAAGAGTCTGTAGCCGTGTATTTGAGAAGAAAAAATCGGAAGTGGACCAAGTGATGGAAGTTTGATATTTTATGTATAAGGTATGTCGAAAATTTTGTTTTGTTAATTGTCATCCTTATTAAGACCTTTGATTTGGGCTAAATTATTTATTTATTTATTTATCTTTATTACTTCTATATTCCGGATTTTATATACTATTTTTTTCGTAAAAAAACAAACAAAAAATCTTTCTTGTTGCATAATTTGTATTATTTCAATCAAGTATTTCATTACCTATGTAGAACTTTTATAACTGATTGAACTATAAAAAGAAAATGACCGCCAAGCCTAGAATCTTTTCCAACCCAAACCAATTTTATTAAATTGAAAAATGCATAATAGAGGAAATAGATAGATAATGTAATAAGATTGTACTCTTGTAAAATGCAAATAAAAGAATGAAGGTGGACGTGGGCCATTTTGCAGGAAGAAAAAAAAAAAAAAAGGTAAGATAATTGAGAATTGACATTGCTTCCTTTCAAACACATTAGCTTTCTTTTCTGGTGAATCAAAGCCGTAGAAACTAGAAAGCAACTAAAAAAGGATTTGAAAAGAAGAACAAAGGGACCATGATTTCTATAAAATATGCACCCATTATAATGCAGCATTTTCAGAAAATGAACGCTCCACGTCATCCATTGCAACATTTTCTACTTTTCTTCTTCTTCTACTTTTTTTAATCGTACATTTGTATTTGGAGTTCTTGAAAAGATATTGGGATACTTTTTTTAAAAATCTTTTCATACCATTTCTTTATGTATTTGGGTCCTTGAAAGATATTGTGATACTTTTTTTCCCCTTTTTAATGTTATTTTTTTCAAAAAAAAATAAATTACGCCCTCATTAAAATAAAATCCTAGCTCTATCATTGTGTATATATATATATATATAATTTTTTTGGCACTAAAAGAAAAGAAGAAAAAAAGGTATTAATCATTAAAAAAGGAATTACATTGTTTGCACGTCATTTTGCCTTACTAGTAGAATAAGTCGTTAAAATTACGAAATTTAATGTTTTAGTTTATGAGTGAGAGTACTTTTTTCTATTTTATGATATATTTTATGTAATGTAATTTTAATAAATGACACATGCTTTATTAAATAGGACGGAATAACGTAATATTATTTGTTAAAAGAATAAATAAATGAAAGAACCATGTAAAAGAAAGTGCAAGTCAATTAGTGATCCACTTTATGATCAACGTGTAGTGGAAATACTACAATGACAGTCCCTCTGCAAAAACTACAATGACAATCCAATTAATACAGGTTAGGTGTGGAATTTGGTGGAGGCCGCCCTTTTTTTTTTGGGCTAAGTTTAAAAAAAAAAAAAAAAAGAAAAAAAAAGACATGCCAAGGCTAGAAGTCCACGTCCAAGCCAATTTTTCTATTGGTCTCATCTTTTAACAGTTTGTTTGTTTGTTTGTTTGTTTTTAATATTTAATTTAAAGTTTTGTTTGGTTGGAGTGAAGGACTAATCGGTGTCAGGTTAGAAACATATGGGAAGGAAGAGGAGACGGGTTGGGGATTGAGATCTTTCCTTGGACCCATCATTTTGCATCCTTTCTTTGTTAGACGGATCACGAACAGACAGAACAAAAGTTCAAGGAAATCTTTTAGGTAGAAATAGGCTGTATTACTTCATTTAATGATTGAACATCCACTTAATTTTTATGCGTAGTATAGTAATTTACAAAAAAAAAAAAAAATCTTTATATCCTTCCAATACTTTTTCTAATGCCAAACAAAGGAATTGAGATTTGTTTTATCTTACCAACTAATTTAAAGGACAACTATAATTTTCTTATCTTTTACATTCCTCGTCTCTTAAAATCTTTGCATCCTTCTTACTCTTTGTCCTTTCAACCAAACGAAGCCGACAAGTGCATGCATCTATGAAGACTCCTTATTAACGATGAAGGTCTTCAAATTTTGAGAAGCAAATGAGATCAAGTACTCAAAATTCTCCACGTAAATGGAAAGTGGATCCCAAATTTAGATGCGAGTCATTTCTTGTTAGATTCGAGGTTTGCGGGTCTCCAATAATCACTTCTAATATATTTTAAAGTTCTGATTTTAACTAAATTGTATTTTAATGATTTTACTTATGAATGATATTTTTGTATGTTCTAAGTGGAACTATGAGGCAGAAACCGATTATACTTAGGTTATGCACATGGTGATATTAAATTGTATTACAAAAGGAACATAACAAAGAAAAAAAAAATCTTGTTTTCTCGGCAGGCGGGGGGGGGGGGGGGGGAATCTAAAAGCCAAGCTTACTTTGAAATAGAAATTCAAGAACTTATGAACCGTTTGGAATAATGGTTGGAATTGGAATTTTGTAAGTTGGAATTGAAGTTTTGTAGATTAAAATTGAAATGTATGTTTGGTTAAAGTATGAATTGAAAATGAATTGTTATAAAATAGTATAAAAATTTAAAATATGTTAGCAAAAAGTATACAAAATTATGGATTTTGTTTCATTACTCTCCTTATTGTGGACAATTTATAAATATGAAAAAAATCATCTCATATCCAATTCAAATAAGAAAATTATGGACTTTTGATATTTGAGTTTTTTAAAAATGAAAACGAGAGAAAATAAGATTTAAAGTTGGGAGTTTTAAAATTGAAATATTGGAAAAATTTGAATAGATACCGATGTTCCAAATGGCCCTAAAACTCAACATCAAAATAAAGAATCAATTCCAGAATAAGTCCAATGCCAATCTTTGCTTGAGCCTAACAAAATTCCACAAATAACTCCAATTTTTCCAACTAAAAATTGCCAACTCTCCCTATTTTCAAATGAACAGGAAACTTTACAACCTTTGGTCATCACCATCCTCACTCCAAGCACACTCAAACCTCTCAATCACATTCTTCCTTAAGAGCTCGAAACCCTTATCTTTCGCCGTCTGATATGCCGATCAAGACTATATGTAAGCAAAGAACTGATCCAAATCCATGAATTTCTCATATACAAACTCAACCAGCCTCGTGTTTTACAATCCATCCACAGGCTCAAATGGGAAATCTATAGTTCGATACTCGTCATCGACAACTTTACATACCTTCGAGTCCCAGAAGGGCCAAGAATCAATGGCGTAGAATGGTTGGAAAATAGCATATACCGCGGAGTTCACTTTGGGCTCGATGTGCACCAAGCAACAATGACTTCATGGGGTGTCTTGAGAACCCACTTCACTTGCTGGTAAAAGCTTGGAAGGTCAAACCAATGCGGGGCTGGGGCTGCAATCACCAAATCCAGGCTTGATTTTGGTGCTATTTTTTGTTCAATCTCAGATGCTAGGAGATGTGTGTTTGAACTGAACATTGAGAAGTTGCAGTGCGAATTCTAGTGGTTTTGTGCTTGTGTCTATTGCTATGACGTTCTTGTAGATCTTTGCTAGCTGTAAGTGTTGTTGGGATAGAAGAGAAATTGTGGATGATGTGAGATGATGATAGTCTCATGTCATTATATAGTAGAATACCATATAGGAGCAAAAATTATATGACATCATGTGATTGGATTAAAAATTTGTACGATAAAATAAAAATGCTTGATTTGGAAACTTAAGATCCATTTGGATTATAGATTCAAACGCATAATTAAAATAGTAAATTCAAATTTTTATTAAAAAAAACATAAATTTAAAACGGGTTGCCAAACGGTTGCTAATTGACAGAAATACTCTAGTTTCCCTCTATTATATATATATATATATATATATATATATATATTATACACCAAACTCAACTTCTATGCTAAAAAGTTGCAAATTTAAGAATGAATGACCAATATTCTTTGTCCAATGAACAACGGATAATCTTGGGCTGTTAAGTTAATTGAATAATGATTACATCAAACACTCAAAAATTCAAAGCAGTGGCCTATAAAGATTTAAACAAGGAAAGAGAAACAGAAAAAAAAAAAAAGAAAAAAAAAAAAAAAAAAGAGGAAACAGAGTATTGACATACAGATTGAGTAGCCTAACCACTGCCCGTGCCGACATCCCAAGAAAAAGGTAAGAAGGTGTGTGAGAAGCTATGAATTGGAATAGCTCTGGTGGGTAACTCGGCCTTATCTTTGCGTACGTTTTCGCCTGCTTATTGTACAATTCTGCCATTCTCTCTCTCTCTCTCTATTTGTCTTTTGGGGCGTAATCTCTTCTAAAAATTTCCTTGTTGATCAATATTTGTCTTCTCTTCATTGGACTGACGGAAATGATTTAGGGTGTAATATATATTTTTTTTAATTTTATAAATTAAAATAAACAAGATTTTTAGTATTGGAGAGGAAGGACATTGAATCTTTGACTCTGCGTATGTTTTATACTTGTTTTTCCTGTAAGAGATGATATTTGTAACTCTATTGTCAACTTTGAATATCAATTCATAAGATAATTGTAACGACCCGCCTTGCACAGGCCGTTACACTGCTGCTTACATACTTACTTATAGGGCTAAAAACACAGCGGAAATTTTTTTTTTTTTTTTTTTTTTTTACATAATGAAAATGTGTTTCTTAAACAGAAATCTTGGAATAAACATATTTACAAAACAAAAATACTGAGATTTTCAAAACGCGTAGCGGCATTGATATCCCACGATTTCACAGCTTGCCTCGCCATGCCTCGCCACCTTGCATCATGCATTGCTGACAGGCTGCTTACCTACAGCATAGACGTAAGACAGTGAGCTTTCGCTCAGCAAGTACAACTGTCTCGTCCGCAACTTACATATATCCATACCCAATACACTTCTATCTTAACATACATACCACACATAAACATCCATAACTTCATTCACAATTGCATAACCTAACAATGCCTATACATGCATGGTCCAGTTATGCTCATATTTACTTTCTTTGCTTATATTTCTTTTAGGGCCCTTATCTTTGGTGTTCATACTCGGCGCGCAACTATGGAGTGGTTGGGGTGGCCAGCCCTGTCCAACTCAAACCATAGTTCTACCTGACCTCGGACGGGTGGTACTACACCGGCAAGCTCGCTTGCCTTCTTATCTTTTCTTAACTCAATCTTGAGTTCATTCATCTTGTAGGAATTAGTGAGCATGCATTCGTGATGTCACATAATCCTAACTCATGCTGAACATCTAAATCATGCTTAATCATGTTTTCTATACATCATCATATAACATGGCATACTAATACTTATAGCATGACAATTAACTTATAACACATCATCGCATAGCACATCATCGCATAGCATACAATTTCATACACTCTTAGCATTCGTCTAATCTTACTTTAGTAAGCATCAACTAAAACCTATGCTGTAGGCGGAGTTGTACTTACTTCTTTTCCTGCTAAATTCTCACTCTCGCTGTCCTGCCTTGGCGTACAGCTACAAGTCCTCTCCTGCTTGAGAAAGGACATTGGTGAGGTTTTGTTTCTGATTGTAGAATGTTGGTACCCTAATCAACATACCTACTATAACCTAGTTGTATGTCCCCGTCAGATAACTGACTTGTCCAAAATTGGCCTTTTACTTGCTGGGGATTAATTTGAACTTGATTAATCCCTTAAGAGGCTACGTTGGATAACCTCTTAATCATCTCCTTGATCTTCTATTGGATTTCTCTTTAATACCTTGGGCTTTACCATTCTATCATAGCATATTGGGTCAATGGCCTTGACCCATTTTGCTTGGCCCATTAAACTTATGGTAGTCCTTAGGGTTACGTTGGATATCCCTTAAGGTTACCCTTATTGATTGTTGGGTCAACCAAAGTTGACAATTGGTCAACTACTGGTTAACCCTTGTCAATTCTGGGCCTAAGCCCGGTAACTAGGGTCCTGTTCCCGGCTACGACCCGTAAGCGGCTTGATTACCATTTTTATCTTGAAAATCCATCTCTTATTTTAAACTTCATTTTCTTAGCTTAAAATTCATATTTTCTTTCCTTTTACACTTTTACAATATCTTTCTTAAAAATCCTTAAAACTCTTGGTAAAATTCCGATCTTTGAAATAATTATTTGTAAATGTCATTTAGGGTCAAAAACTGCCTTTAGAACAGTTTTCGCAGTTAAAATAACGGTTTAGAATACTTTACAATTTTTTTGAAAACATTTAGTAAAACTTTGGTGAAGGAATTTTCGGATTCCTTGCGCACCTCTCATAAAACATGCCCAGTTTAAAAATCCGTCAAGAATCTGAAAAACTTTTCTTCATGAAAGTTGTAGCTCTCAAAAAATGCTAAAACTTTCATGTTTTACGAAAAATCTAATTCTGCCTGTATTGATACCAGTTTTCATTTGAAAACGGCTGATCCTGAAAAATCTGGGTGAATCTGGACCCAGGGATCAGCCACGGTTTTTGCTAAAAACGAAGGCTGTTGGAGCCTTATTCTGATATTCCGTCCCCATTATCCTCTAGAAAAAGTTGTTTTGAGAAACTTTCGTGTTTCGTGTTTTACCCCATTCGGCCTCTAGAGGCATTAAAATTTCACTTTTCCAAAACTGGTCAGATTCTAATCCGAATCTGGGCAGTTTTGGGTTTACTTACGTTTTACGTCATATTTCGCGAATCTAACTCGACCGACCACTTCGAGAGCCTACGATTCAAACACGCAACATTTTCTAACGTCCCATTAAGCCCAAATCTCCATTCCAAACAGTCCATGCAATCCAAAAATTAAAGACAAAACCTTAGGGTTGCTTTGGTTCTAGCATTGCATACATCCATACAAGCATCACAATTTTAAACCCTAAACTAGCATGCATCCTCTTCGCTGCCTAGGGCAGATTTCGGCCACAATATGGGGACACACAACCTAAGTTTTTCTAGCATGAAATTCATACAAAAATCAACACAAATCAAGCAAGATTTTAAAGCTACATAAACCCTAGAACTAGCAACCAAGCATACACCAAGATTAGGGCACGAAATTGAAATCGGACTTACGTCCTTACAACCCAATCGAATCTTTAAATTGAACTTTAAATTTAGCTCAAAATAAAGAGGATTAGAGTTTGAGAGATTACCTCAACCAAAGCCAAGTTTGGTTGCAAAAATTTTCCTTCCTTCCTTGCTCACCCTAGTCCCACGGCCAACCTTTTTCTCCTCTTTCTCTTGGTCGGCCACACTAGGAAAACCCATAAAAAAATTTTTCAATCTCTTTCTAGCTCTCCCTCTTGCAAAACCGTGCACCTAGGAGATGAAAACTCCAAGAAATTTCTTTGGCTCTCTCTCTTCTCCTTCTCTCCCTCTTGCTGTCGAAGTTCTTGAAGGAAATGCAAGGGTTTGGCTCACTTTTTCAATACAAGTGCATAGGGAATGGGAGAGTTTTTGATGGACAAGAGAAATGTAGGAGTGGTTGGTTGCTTCTCCTTAAAACATGGCTCTTCCTTTACTTGCTTTCCCCAAGGGCTGCCGAAGTTTCTAGGGTCAATGGACAAGGATTTTAACTCACTTTTTTCAATAAAATGAAGAGGAAATGGAAGGGATGTTTGATAGACAATGGTGGTTGGTTTCTTGCCCCTAATTCAAGGCTTTTTCCCATCTTTTCTTTTCTTCTTGTGCAGCCGAATATGGGGTGGAGGGCAGCTCCACATGGCCTAGCTTTAGGCTAGTGGATGGTGACATCATGGTTATGGGCACATATCCTAAGCTTAGTTAGGCTTGTTTGGCATTTTTGCTTCTCCACAGCTCATTTTTCTTCTCCTCTATGCTACACAGATAATTCTAATATTGTGATTCTTCAAAACACAATATTTTTATCTCATACTGAAGTACAAAATTTATTTGTGTGAATTTTGGATCGAAAAATATTCCTCTCAAATTTTTCCGAACCCTTTTTGCCCTTAAACTCTAACTCGGTGTGCTTGATTTTCCAGGGATGTTTTAAAGCTTATTCTTACTATCTAGCTCACGAAACTTATTCTCGGAACTCGTTCCGTACTGAACTTGAAAAATCTCGAAAAGTCAACCCTTTGACTTTTTACCGGTCAAACTTTGACTTTTTCGGTCAAAGTTGACTTTCGTAAAATTTTACACCGTTTCGATCCTTTCGACTTGAAAAGTCCGTTTCCGTGCTTAGAAATCATTTTTGAGTCTTCTCGACCTATTAAAATTCACAAAATCCTTCAAAAGCCATAAACCGAGCTTTTTCACGAAAATTTTCATAAAGTGTAAATAATTCCTTTAAAAGGAAAAATGTACATGAAAAATTCGAATATTACAATAATGAATTATCAAAGTTTTTTTGAATTATTAGATATAACTTTTTAATTTTAATTTAGCTAAAGAATATGTTAAATAACCATCAATGACAATTCATATAATAAATAGGTTGATATTAAAAATCGAGATTTTAAGTTATTGTTCATACCATTATTTTTCGTCTCTCTGATTTTCTCCGTGTCTCCGATCTTGCAATGAGAGTGAGAATAGTATTGTAATGATTCATCCCATAACTCACCCTTGAGCATGTGTTATTTTTCTTTTTTAGTATGGCTATTGTAATGTGCCTCATTTAATTAATTTTACATTAATTTGAATATTTGATTTTTTTTTGGATAGTAAGCATCTCATATGCAACTATTCTATATTAACTAAGTGCGCATTTGGCTCAACAGTTTGAACTCAAATTTTTGAGTTCAAACTCAACTTAACTCATTTGGCAAACAAGTTTGGTTCCAACTGAACCGTTGCACAGTAAACCAAACTTGGTTTACTGTGGGCCCAACTCGTGTGAAACTGTCCTTGGTTTCGATGAGCACTGTTCACCCACCACCTTCAAATCCTCCTTCCACACCTGTAGGACGAAGTCATCGTTGACTGAGATGCAGGCGATGGTGTCGATGCCCTTGGATCTCAGCTCCATAGACTTCTCCATGAATCTGGGGAGGTGCTTCTGCGAGCAGGTCGGGGTGAAGTCGCCGGGGATGGCGAAGAGGACAGCCTTCTTCCCCTTGGTGAGTTCCGAGATGGTGACGGTTTGGACGTCGCCGGCGGAGTTGAGGTAAGAAAGGGTGGACTCCGGAAGCTTGTCGCCGACGGCAATGGTGGCGGAGATTGTGGCTGATTTCGCGGTGGAGAATCTGAGCGGCTTGGGGGAATGGCAGTGCTTGAGGCGAAGGGAGTAGGCGAAGGAGAGATTGGAAGAGAGTGCCGCCGTCTGCAGTGGGAGGAGAGTGGTAGAGAGGTAGAGAGAGGGCGGGGAGGCAAGGAGGCGCGAGATGGTTGGAGAGAGAGAGAGAGTGAGAATAGTATGAAGGGAGGGAGTGTGTGTGAAAGAGGGAGAGATTGGTTTTGTTTGGTATGGCTTTGTGTTCGATTGAGATTTTGGGCCCAGGGAACACGTTTTTTCTCTTTTCTTTTTAATTTTTTAATCTATAATTATCATTTTTTTATTAGCACTTTTAGTTAGTAATTGACATTATTCTTGTTGTATGTTATGGTGACGTAAAAAATATTGTAAAAACTTTGAGGTATGTTGTTGATGTTCAAATTTTATTTTAGTTTATTTTGTTTTTTCCATTTTTCCATTCACAACTTACATTGGCATGTACCGTTCGGTAATTTAGTTGGAGATTAAATTTTTAAGTTGGAGTTGGTTGACTTTTTATACACAAGTTATCATTTTTGTTGACTTTTCAGAAAAAGATAAAAACTGAGATGAAAAATGTGAGTTTAAAATGTAATACCAAATGGGACATAAACATTTAAGAAAAAGACAAAAACTGAGATAAAAATTGTAACTTAGAACCTAAGTTACAAACACACCTTTTATCAAGTTAAACTTTTTAACTCAAACTTTTTACATTCAAACACTCGACTCAAGTTAAACTTTTTAACTCAAACTTTTTACATCCAAACATTCAACTTAAGTTAAACTTTTCAACTCAAACTTTTTACCAAATACACAACTTAAACTCTCAACTTAACTTATCTTCAACTCGACTTAAAAATCTTAACTCAAACTGTTTTGCCAAACGGAGGCTAATTTATTATTAATTTTTTTAGGCCGGTTAAGAATTGAACCTTGGACTTATGACTCTTAAAGTCCTCTGTCGCGACGCCTTCAAGTCCTTCGGCGTCAGAGCTCTCTCCAAGAATGAAGATGTATTGCCACTCTTCTTCTTCCTAGTGCTCTTTGGTACTATGTGTGTGTGTGTGTGTTTTTTTTTTTTTTTTTTTTTTTGTTAGTCTGTTTGGTTGGTGAGAAATTTAGATCATTGATAGTTATTGATGATAATTGGAATTGTGAAAATCGAATGTTGTAGTTTTAATTTGTTTTCTTATCGTGTTTGATGGAAGTTTGACACTCCGCGGTTTGATGTATTTCAAATGTCACAATTCTTTGATTTTCCTGCATTTTCTTAGTAGCCAAACAAAGTCTGTGTTTTTTTTGTTAGTCCCTTTACTTAAAAAATTATTTGTAAAACAGTGGCGGTTTTGTGGAGAATGGACAAGCTTGCGCCAGCATTGTCTTTAGGCCTACTCATGTGTTGTGCTATGTTGTGATAGTTAATATGTCACAATCCTAAATGCGTGCAAATCCCTGGAAATATATACAAATTGCCCCACCCTTGTTTCTCCTACTCTACTCAGGCTACATCAACTAGTTAATAGTCCAAAATTGCAGTTTCAGCTAATTGTTTTACTTGATCCGTTTGGAAAAGATGACGATGAACTTCTAAGAAAATTACTATACAGATAACTGTGGTTCTTAACAATTGACAGTTCTTACTTTAACTGCAGAATTCAATTTTACTCATTGAAAGGATTCCTGAATTCTGTTCGATGTACCGCCTGAATTTAGCCACAATACAAAAACTTGCACGTGTTAGAAACTAGAAAAAAGAATGTCAATAGAAAATCCACTTGTTTTCCAGTTTATGAAGTGTTTTGTCGTTCTTTGTCATTATAGGTTGACACGCCCAATTGTTAGTTACTGCTGCCCCATCTCCCTTGAAATTTGAGGTTTAGTTTTATGATGATAGTGATAAGACATTTTGGTTGCTCATCTCATCTGACAATTAAAACACAAAAATAAATTTCTTTGTATTTTATTTTATTACTATTATTATTATTATTTTTATAAAACTTGGATAATAAACTGGGATCTGCAACTGTGTGCTCTTTTGCTATACTTCATCTTTTGCTCTTTGTTTGCTACCTTAATGAACTTGTTTGTTATAGGATTTTTGAGTTTAGAATATAAAGGATTAACAATCTGTCAATATCAATTCAATCATTTTCAGGAATGGGCCGGTAGCAGCCGGTTTATTAGGGCAATGCTAAATACTCCTGCTGCAGTAGGGAAGACAGCATTAGGTATTATTTTCAGCTATCTTAAGATTTTTAATTTATTTATTAGTTAAATGTTGTTTCATTTTTTATACACTTTGCTTTGATTTCTTTATAGTTTCTATTTGAATGAAAGGATCTATTCACATGGCTTTTATTTAATTCGTATGAAAATATTCGGGTTTTAGATTTCTTTTGCTAATAGTTATGAGCTTGGGGGGAGCTGCAACAGAGGAAGATGGGAACCTAATAGCCAAATTATTTGGATCGGTTGGCAAGATATGGAAAGCAGATGAGAAATACTTTGACGCAGTTACTGGCTTGAGGTATGCGGCTAGCTTGTAATGAGTCATATTCATGCTTATCAAGTTAACAAAAATACTTAGATATCTTTCTGCCTTCAAATCATACAGTGGTAGTGGTCCTGCGTATTTGTATTTGGCTATTGAGGCTTTGGCCGATGGAGGAGTTGCTGCTGGGTTACCACAAGATCTTGCATTGGGGCTGGCTTCTCAAACAGTAAGTCATTTTTTGGTGCATATTAATATTATTAAACAAGTCTCTAGCATCACCACTCATTTCCATAATTATTTTCTGAAAAATGGCTAGTAGAACATTCAAAAATCTTTCCTACTTCAGAATCGCCTTTATAAAATTTCTGAAGTTCAACACTCTTTAGGTTTTTCCTGAATTTTCAATCTCTCACTTGTTTAAATGATATGAATTTGCTGAAGTACTCAGTAGAAATACTCGAGTTTGGTGGTTCCCTTGTAGAAATTCCCTTATGGCAGAAAAGTTTGTAGAGAGAAGAGGACAAACAACAGAATACCTGAATCTAAAAATCAAGAATGATAGCCAAGAACTCAATAATTACTTCGACAAAGAGATGATCAAGTTTTATGGCAGAAAGGAAGAAGAGCTTGCCTTGATATTGTTCTCAGACGGTTGTGCTACTTTACAGTTCATAAACCACTGTGCTACCAAGAGTGACAACGGTCAAGCAGCACTGATCCAACGAGACCTTTTCTCGTTTGAAAACCGACTTCCCTACAAAGTTCTCAACCTGTTGATCAAATCAGGCAACATAAGTAAAAATCTCAATAACTTTATCAAGGCTTCAGTTGATTGAACTTTATGGCATCAGCCAATTACACAAATGAACTACACTGAGACATGGAAGGGAGTGAACCTGTTCATGTTCTTGGCCTTCTCCGATCAGCTTTCCTTCAAGATAATCACACCCACCGTCATCCCAAGATCAAGACCACAAAGTTGCCTAACAAGTGTCACAAACCATCTTTTTGCAACATCTCTTTCTGATGATGTTCGTAGACTTGAGACATGAAGCGTACTCCAATCTGTCATCTCTACTGAAAAATATTCATCAACTCATTGACTCAAAATGGTAAGAATCATTGTAAATTTTCTTTCAATCAGTGATGGAAGTCTTCTTAAAAAGTGGTGTAGATTAGCCATGACTGGCTCATGTCTTAGAGTTTCAATTGGATATCTGAATGTAAAGATTTTTTTAATAATGAATAATTATACTAAGATAAACATTCTTCTGTCAAATATATCGATTGCATGATTCATATACTTAAATACTGCAATATAGTTTCAATATATTGCATGATTTGTAGTACTGCCGGGTTCCGAGAGAGATTGAGAGAGATTGGGAAACACAATTGATAGTTTGGGTGAGTGATTTCTCTTGTAACATGTAATCTTCATTATCATCATAGTGAAATCTACAGCCACATAAACAGGATGTAATCTTGAATTTGGATGAATCTATATAAAAATTTAGTGTCTCTCTTGCCTTTAATTTATTTTTGCAATTATTCATTTTTGGTGTTCTTAGAATTAGGAGGCGCCTAATTCCTAACATATGGGAGGGAGAAAAAAAATTCACTAATAATTTCAGAATTACATACTCATCAAACTCACTCTTAACCTCTCTCTATCCGAAATACCTTATACCTTTTGTCTATTTCTCTTCTCACTTTTTTACTTAAAGGGAGACACACTCTCTCCATTTTTCTAGCCAAACATAACTTTAAACACAATATACCAATTTATATACACTCAATGGGACACATAATATTAACACTTTCTCAAACTCACAAAATATAAATTTACCCAAAAATAATTTGAGTCATAAAACCTAACATTTATATGAATAAAAAAAATAATAATTTTTTTACTTAATTTTGACCATATATAATTATTAGATATAGCTCTTATATTTTGGAAGCATTGAAAAATTAATTATTCAAACTTCATCTCATTTGTCAAAATTATGATAAATAATAAGAGTTTTTAGCTAATGATCTGTTCTAAATTGTGTGTAATTTTTCAACTAAAATAAGTTTTAATTATATTTTATTTTACACTTTTCCTTTTAAAATGAATCACTTACTAATAAATATACTCACATACCAATATTCTCAAGGGGTGTTTGGTGAATGAGTTTAGTTTAAGATTTTTAAGTTTTAATAGTAATTTTTGTTGACTTTTCAGAAAAGATAAAAAACTTTTTCAGAAAAAGATAAAAACTGAGATGAAAAAATACAGTTTAGTTCAATGTTAATAATTTTAAAGTCAATGGCTTAAAAAACTGACAAAAGTGTCCATCAAAAAATTATGTAAAAAAATCATATACATAAAGAAATTGGAAGAATCAAATGTTAGATATGGCAGTAACATAGTCAGTTGCCCCTTCAAAAAACTTTTTTTTTAAAACTATTTAAAAACGTAGAAATAATCTTACATTACTACAAACAACCTCCAAAATTAAAAAAAAAAAAAAAAAAAAGCCTTGACAAGTTTATCATGTAATGGGACTTTGATCAAAATTTTGTCGCAGATATTAGCCCCTTCACGAGAGTTTCTAATTTATCACCGTGATGGAAATAAAAAATAACAAACAATCTACCTTTAGTTATGATAATAAAACATAAAAACAATCTAGGTACTAAACCGGCATATTTAATGAAAAATAAAAAAATAAAAACTTCGAAGTAAAAACAAACTAAAAATTAAAATATATATTATAGAAGAATCAGATTCTAAATTAAATTTAAATTTTTAATTAATAACCCGTTTGGACATTAATTTATTTTAAATTAAATTGTACTTTTTTCATCATAATTTTTATTTTTTTCTAAAAAAGTTTTTTATCTTTTCTGAAAATTTTTTTTGTATTTTCTGAAAAATTACTATTAAAACTTAAAAATCTTAAACTAAACTAATTTACCAAACATCCTCTAAATTTTACAATTTAGAAATTTAAATTTAATTAAAAATTTAAATCTACAACATGTTTGGCTCCCCATTCTAAAACATTTATCTCAAAATTTTTTTTGCCTTTTTCCAAAAAATTTTTTTATTCTTTTTAAAATTTAAAAAAATTTACTATTGAAACTAAAAAAACTTAACACAAACTACTCCATCAAACACCCCTAATCAGAT
This sequence comes from Ficus microcarpa, assembly GCA_025413485.1. Lineage (NCBI taxonomy): Eukaryota > Viridiplantae > Streptophyta > Magnoliopsida > Rosales > Moraceae > Ficus > Ficus microcarpa. The sequence goes on from CM046387.1 coordinate 3,730,180, forward strand.
TTGGGATCTGATTCTCCAAAATAATATATATATATACATATATCCGAAGGGGAGATCTCCAAATCCGTCCCTTCTCACCTGTGCTGGACTTAGACTCGGCTTCCACCTTGAGCTGTAGAGCATCAGTTTCGATCTCATCCAAGAGATCATCTGCGTCATAGAAAGCATTTTGAAGCTCCTCCAGCCACTTCTCCACTCCCCGGTTGTGTATTTGCTTCTGCTTCGCATCGTCGAGCACCGCCGTAACAGAGTTCAACACCAACTTGAGTTTTCCCAGAATTTCTTCAAAATCACTGCGCTTCGACTTTCCCTGTATGTACGGTACAGCCACCTCAAGAGCCCAAAAATCGGAGACGGCCGAAAAACCTCCGAAACCATTGGCGTCTTCCATCTTCAAGAGTGAGTCCTCTCTCTCTCTCTCTCTCTCGAATAGCAGTAGCAGAGTAGCAGAGAAGTCCATCAATGGAGGCTTTTCCCATCCCTCCCGACACCTACAAGCTCGGCTTCATCGGCGCCGGAAAAATGGCGGAGAGCATCGCCAGAGGAGTCGTCCGATCCGGAATCTTGCCGGCTTCTCGCATCTCCACCTCTCACTCTAATCCCCTCCGTCGCGAGGCCTTCGAGTCCTTCGGCGTCAGAGTTCTCTCGAAGAATGAAGATGTATAGCCACTCTTCTTCTTCCTCGTGCTTTTTGGTATTATGGGTGTTTTTTTTTTTGTTAGTCTGTTTGGTTGGTGGGAAATTTAGATCATTGATACTTATTGATAATCGTCGGAATTATGAAAATCGAATGTTGTAGTTTTAATTTGTTTTCTCATCGTGTTTAATGGAAGTTTGACACTCCGCGGTCCGATGGATTTCAAATGTCAAAATTCTTTCATTTTCCCACATTTTCTCAGTAGCCAAACAAAGTTTTTTTTTTTTTTTTTTTAGTCCCTTAAAATTTTTATAAAACAGTGGCGGTTTTGTGGAGAGTGTTGAAATATAAATATCTTTTTTTGTGTTTTCTTTTCCCTGTTGGAAGTTGGAACCTAATGTGTGATATGATGTATTTTAACAGGTAGTCGAAGAGAGTGATGTGGTTGTTTTCTCTGTCAAGCCTCAAGTTGGTATAGCCCCTTTCTAAGTTTTCTTCAAGCTTTTATGTGTGTATTCTTCAAGCTGTTATTATATTAAAGTTTTATTCGACTTTCTGAAATCATGAGATTTTATTAACTACTACATAACAAGTTTGTCTCTTTCTATGATCACAGCTAAAAATGCAGTCTTGCAGTTGAAGCCACTTCTTTCCAAGAGGAAGCTTCTGGTTTCAGTTGCTGCTGGAATCAAATTGAAAGATCTCGAGGTTTTTGAATTTGATCTCATCTTTTTGGGCTAAATTTGATTGTTCGCATGATAAGCTTATTTGTTGGTAAATGTTTATGTGGGGAATTTTTTTGGTGCCATTGCAATTATCGATTATTGGCCGTTGATCAACGTCGATCTTAGGTTCCAATGTGGGCTTATTTGTAGTAATTGACAACTCAGAATGGACAAGCTTGCGCTTGCATTGTCTTTTGGCCTACTCATGTGTTGTGTTATGTAGTGACAGTAAATATGTCACAATCCTAAATGTGTGCAAATCCCTGGAAATATATACAACTTGCCCCACCCTTGTTTCTCCTACTCTACTCAGGTTACATCAACTAGTTAATAGTCCAAAATTGCAGTTTCAGCTAATTGTTTTACTTGATTCGTTTGGAAAAGAGGGTGATGAACTTTTAAGAAAATTACTACAGACAACTGTGGGTCTTAACAATTGACAGTTCTCACTTTAACCGCAGAATCCAATTTGACCTATTGAAAGGATTCCTGAATTCTGTTCGATGTACTACCTGAATTTAGCCACAATACAAAAACTTGCACATGTTAGAAACTAGAAAAAAGAATGTCAATAGAAAATCCACTTGTTTTCCAGTTTATGAAGTGTTTTTCCTTTCTTTTGTCATTACAGGTTGACATGCCCAATTGTTAGTTACTGCTGCCCCATCTCCCTTGAAATTTGAGGTTTAGTTTTATGATGATGGTGATAAGACATTTTGGTTGCTCATCTCATCTGACAATTAAAAGACAAAAATAAATGTCTTTTTATTTTATTTTATTATTTTTTTATAATACTTGGATGATAAACTGGGACCTGCAACTATGTGCTCTTTTGCTATGCTTCAACGTTTGCTCTTTGT
>CM046387.1:3732501-3754733 GCA_025413485.1 Ficus microcarpa
GTTGTCTCTTGCTAGGTGGCCGGCCATCAATGAAGGTGGAAGACAACTCATGGTGAGTTGTCAATGGCCACATGTCACTCCTTGATTGGTCCAACACACACTCATGTGAATAAAATAATAATTTCTTTTAAGATATCTTAATTTAAAGCTTTGTTTGATGAAAAACCTTGAAATTTTGATTGTAAAAATTTAAATTCCAATACTGTAATTATTACTTTACAGTTTGGATTTTTTTATATTTACAGTCAAAAAATCGGATCGAAGATATTTTTCTTATTTTCTCGAATCCTTTCTGCCTCATGACCTAATATGGCGTGCTTGATTTTTCTAAGGTGGTTTTAGTTTTTTATCAGTCATAAAAACTAGTTCCCTCAGCATTTTTTACAAAATGCAGATCTTAAAATTCCTCCGTCGCAATTTTGACCATTTTGGTCAAACTTTGACTTTTCGGGTCAACGGTTGACTTTTTGGTCAAATTTTTGACTTTTCTAAAATCGAGTAGATTTCATTCCTTTTTGTTCAAAAAGGCTATTTGCTTCTTCGAACAGTCATTTTTTAGTTTTATTAAGCTATAAAAACTCATAACACACATTAAAGCTCTAGACTGAACTTTTTCATGAAATTGCATAGACTGCATATATTCAATTTTTTTACAAAGAATTAGTAACATGAAAAACTAGACATCACAATCTACCCTCCTTAAAAATTTTCGTCCTCGAAAATTAAAACAACTCGGGGTAGTTCTTTCTCATCGCATCTTCTAGCTCCCATGTTGCCTCTTCAACCTTGTGGTTTCGCCACAAAACCTTGACCATAGGAATAATTCTATTCCTTAAGACCTTATTCTCTCTGGCTAGAATTCTTACGGGCTTTTCTTCGTAGGTTAGATCCGTCTGAACCTCCACTGGTTCTTGGCTGAGCACGTGGGAAGGATCTGGAACATACTTCTTAAGCATCGAAACGTGAAAAACGTCATGCATGGAAGCTAATTCTGGCAGTAAGGCGAGCTTGTACGCAACTTTTCCAATCCTCTTAAGGATCTCAAACGGTCCCGTGTACCTCGGACTGAGCTTGCCTTTCTTGCCAAACCGCATTACTCCTTTCATAGGAGCAATTTTGATGAAGACAGCATCACCAACTTGAAATTCTAATGGTCGTCGACGTTTGTCTGCATAGCTTTTCTGTCGGCTAAAGGCTACGTCGAGTCTCTGTTTGATCTTCTTGATATCCTCGGAGGTCTTTTCAATGAAGTCCGTAGTTTGCAGCTGTTTCTGTCTGACTTCTTGCCAATGAATAGGCGATCGACACTTTCGTCCATACAACGCTTCAAATGGAACCATTCCAATTGAAGTATGATAGCTGTTGTTGTAGGAAAATTCGATCAGTGATAGCTTTTCATCCCAATTTCCCTTTTTTCGGTGTGTAAGATAAAAATCTGCATTTTGCCAGGTCAATCTTTGCATTTTTTGAAAACACTCAAGATATGGAGTTGTCCGTGCTAAGCCTTTAGCTATCAGATTTTGCATATTTTGACCCTATTACACCATAATTAAAATTGATTTGTACATAATTTTATAAGATTGTCTTCTTGAAAATCGGTACTATTATTTGTAGAATAGGGTGTTTCCTAGGGGGTAACGCGGCAGTTTGCCAAAATAAGGCTCCAACGGCCTTCATTTTCAAGAAAAATCGTAGGTGGGTCAGTGAGATCCAGTTTTCATGTTAAACCCGTTTTCAATCTAAAACTGGTATCAATCGGTAAGGAATCAGAAAATTTGCAAAACACGAAAGTTTTAGAACTCTCCGAGGGCTAGAACTTTCATGAAGGAAACTTTTTCAAATTTAAATGGGATTTTTAAGTATAAACTGAAATGCCAAAACTGTGCAGAAATCAAGAAATTTCTGTGTCAGATTTTATAGAACCACATTAGGAAAAACGTTTTTTCGAACTAAACACGCTGTTTCAAGCACGGAAACTGTTCCAAAGGCAGTTTCCGACCTTTAAACATTTTATGAAATTATGGTCCAAGATTTACGAATTTTTATGAAGCAAGTTACCAAGTTTAAAAAGCTAAGTCTTTTTTATGAAAAATGAATTGTAAGTTAAAGTTTTTAAAGAAAGTGAATTTTAAGTTAAGATTTCAAAGAAGCGTTAAGACGGAAGATAACCGGGAATTTATACCCGAGTTATCGGGACTTGGTCCCAAAACCCTAAAGTTGACCGAATAGGGATTGACTCTAGTAATCGTAAAGGTTGACCTTAGTTAACCTATAAGTTGATGATTAAAGCCCAAGGGTAGGTGTTGACCTAACCTAATACGTTTGTCTATGGGCTAAGTGTATGAAAAGGAATATCCAACGTAACCTTTTTAGGTCTCGAATTATGATCGACAAGACTACTGAGGTAGTCACTCTTTATGCATGCATGGTTTTATTTCTAGGGGGACATATCACCGAAAACCCGCATGAATGTTGGTTAGTTACCAACATATTATGAGTTAGATTAGAAATCTCACGTACGTCCTTCAATCGAGCAGGAGGAATTCTGCAGTTGGATCTTGAAGAGAAGCAGTCAAGCGACAGACGTATAGACGGTAAGTACAACACCGTCTACAGCATAAGCTACTAGTGTATATTACTAGATTTCCATGATGTGTTATGTGCTATATGTTAGATAACATGTATGCAATATGGAATATGTTAAGTATACGATTATTATGTTAAGATAAGAAATGATAAAATTAGAAAAGTGACAACAGAATGTATGTTCACTAATAATAAGAATAAGTAAGTCATTAAGTGCCGTGTCGTACCACCCGCGCCAGGTCGGGTTGGACTGTGGATTGAGCTGGATATGGTTTGGCCGCCCCAGCCAATTCATAGTCGCGCGCCGGATACGAACACGCAGGTTAAGGGCCCATAAATAGTAAGAGTAAGGAAAATAAGAAAGCATAAATGGTCTATGCATGATATGTGTTATGATATGCTGTTATGATTTATATGTTATATGCTATACGTTATATTATTGTTTTCACGGTTTAAGAGTTGTACTTACTGAGCTTTAGCTCACTGTTTAAGTTTATGCTGTAGGTAAGGAACCAGCTATCTGACGATGATGCAAGATGGAGTAGCGAGCCAAGGCACTGTGAATGAGTGGATAATGGGTATCGCTATGTGTTTTGTGGTTTTATGTAAAATATGAAATGTTTTTATAACAGTTGGTAATTAATATACTCGTACGCAAAACAGTATTATTTTATGTTTATAGTTTTGTGAGTACTATAAAAAAAAAATTTCCGCTGTGTTTTCAAACAATGTAAGTAAGTTCTATGTTATGAGTGTATGTTAATAAGTACGGTAGGGCCGTTACCATACATACATACTTACTTGCTTAATTTATCGTACTTATTTATCTAGTGAAATGCAGCGGAATTTTTTTTTTGTTTTTTTTTTTACAGTGCTTATTAGCACATACTGTAACTTAAAAGAATGATATACAGATATCCAATCATATACTTAGAAAGAGCAAGACGCGTAGCGGCATCTTTTCCCACATTTCACAGTTCGCCCTGCCACGCTCCTCCATCTTGTATCAACAACTGCTTGCAGGTTACTTACCTACAACATAGACGTAAGACAGTGAGCTTTCGCTCAGCAAGTACAACTATCTATACCGCGACAATTATAAAACATGACCTCGCATCATGTACATAGCATATCTTAACTTCATAGCTTATAATCATAACATAGACTTTCGTAACGTAACATATCTTTACTAACTACTAACATCTCATAATCTTTCATACATAGCATAGCGTATTCTACATACATAGCATAACATACCTTTTACTTTCATACATGGCATACTTATCATGGCATCATAACATATTGTAACACATCCTGTCACATTAAACACATAAAAGCATAATGTATGCATGGTCCAGTTATACTCGTATTATGCTTTTCTTAACTCTTTCTATCTTACTTTCTTAGCTTATCTTACTTATGGGCCCCTTACTTACGTGTACGTACCCGGCGCGCAACTATGGAGTGGTTGGGGCGGCCAGCCCAGTCCAACTCAAACCATAGTCCAACCCGACCTCGGACAGGTGGTACGACACAGGCAAGCTTGCTTGCCATCTTACTTTCTTATCGTTCTTCTTAATCTTATCAGTCTTGTAAAATTAAGTGAACATGCTTCATGATACACACTTACATTCTTCATGTCATAATCATCATGGCATATCATATCATGCATAAGGAACGTGCTTTGGCATAGCTCGTATCATAACATGGCTTCACATAATCCATAACATGAACATATCATAACACATCATTTCATACCATACATCATAACACATAGCAGTCAATCTACCATACCACATGGCATATAGCCAAGCATAGCATCACATAGCAATCAATATGTCATACACCCCTAGCATACATTTAACATACTTTGACAAGTAACAACACAAAGCCTATGCTGTAGGCGGAGTTGTACTTACCTGCCGTCCTATGCTCTTGATTCATCGTCCCAACATGGCACGACAACAGTTCCTACTCCTGTTTCCAAACAGGGTGTAAGATAAGAATAATTTACATTCTATCTTACCATAACTTATAAGTAAAGACAGTTAAAAAAACTGTCAAACTTAGAAAACATATTCTTAAAAATAGTTTCTTAACTTAAATGTTTGTGTATATGCAAGTATTTCTTGCTTTTACACTATCCTTTGAAAAACCTGTGCATGAACTTCTTATTTTCTGCACAGTCCTGAAAAACCAGGTTTTACTTAAAAATCAAGATATGAACTCTAGATTATAACCTTGTTTTGAGAGTGAAACTTATAAAACCAATTATAAGTTCAATCGCCAATTATGGTTGGATTTAATAAAAATCCGGCAGCATAACGGCTTATTTTCCTTAATACCCAAAATTTAAACCTGCAATAAAAACCATTTTATAGAGAGTTTTGGCACACCATAACTGCAAGATATGCCATCCATACACATTCATCATAAAACATACAACATATCTTGTTAATTCAACTTCAGTTGATTAACTTTGAACATCAAATATATATATTGACATTCAATTTAAAGCATATAAATAAAATAAATAGGCATGCAATTAATCCAATAAATGACTTAAAGTAATCAAGATTACTACCGAGATCGTTCGACGACGTTCGGTGAATAAAACGCTTCCTGCTGGACATTCAAAACACTTTTTGATTTCGAGCGACTAAACTTTTAATCGCCATTCTTAACCTTCGAGATTCCATCTCGCAGATCCGAGGTCGTAAACATGTCCGGAAGGTCGAAAATAGGCCGGAAAGGCGATCTTCAAAAATTCGTCGACAGTTGACCGGGCGTTGACCAACTTTTACCGGACGTTGACTGGCGTTGACCGGCGTTGACCGGCGACTGAAGGGGCGGAGATGGGCACCGCTTCGAAGCTCTCGACGAGGGGAACCCATTTCTGGTGTCGACTTCTTCAAACGGCGTTCGATTTTCTCAAAAACTTAAGAAAACGAACTAAAAGACGGCGACGGACCGGGAAAATTTCCGGCGACGATCGGAGTGGTGATGGACTGGGCTTTGTTCCTCTCGACGAGTGGAACTCAACGAAACCAACAGCTCGTGAAACGGAGCTCGGATTGCACCGAAATCTCGCTTGAAAGTTTATGTGACCGAAACTTTCCTAGCAATTTTCCGGCGAACGGCGGCGAGTGACGCGGCCAAACTCCGGCTATTGGACGCTCGGGTGATGGGCTGCAAGGATCACCGGCGCGTTCGGCGGTGGCTGGCCGGAGACGGGACCTCCTTCGACGGCAGCGACGGCGTGAAACAGAGAAAGAAAGAACGAAAAAAATTTACTCTAGAAATTGGGTAACTTTATTTTTCAATCAAGCAAGTAAGTTAAGTAATTGTCACGGACCGAACGCTCCAGGTTCGCGCGGTCGGACTCCGCGTGGGTCTCAGGGTGGCTAGTAGGGGCGTGACAAGAGGTGGTATCAGAGCAAAGGGTTTTCGTATTAGAGCGAAAAGTTTTTCTGCCATCCCGTTTCACAATTCTGCCGCCAGCGCCACAGCATTGTAAGTTGTTTTCTTACTCTGTGTAGTTTTAAGATTAGTTAGAAAGACATGTACCTGGTTTTAAACCCAGGTTAGATTTAGTAGGATCGAAAGGAGCAGTAAGGCTTCGTCAGCATTCTAAGGAATGGAGGAGCAGCTCCGCACCTTCGACAACACCCAGAGCAATAGTTTTCCAGGAATGATAGTCTTATCCGATTACGCGCTGCAAGGACGCATTTCTCAGCTAAGTTACGTTGCCAGTCAACGACCAGACGAGGTGACGCCTCAAATCAGTCAGATCAGATATGCAGCAGTTAATACGCTTACCTAGAGGATTTTATGGACCAGTACTGCCAACGGATCAGAGTTGCGCAGCGAAAGCATGGTGGATACGCTATGTTATGATATGATATGAAGAGATTGCGAGAAATCTCTAATAAGATATGTTAAGATAAGAAAGGAGTATAAGTGATAGAAGTAGAAGCTAGAAATTGGTTTGTCGTGGAAACGACGGAACCAAATTTCATAGAAGTCTATCTTGCAACTGTTATGCCCAAGTTGCAAAGATAAGTGCTAGAATAGCAATAAGAGATAAGATTGATTCCCGGATAAGGGAGATTATGAGATTATGAGGAGTATAGATATTCCTAAGAATTAAGATTATACCCTTGTGCTATGAGGGAAAAGTTTGAAGTAAACAGAAAAGCTTCTTTTATCCAGTAGTAGTTGGATATGTTAGTAGACCTTCCAACACATCACTCGAACGATATTATGAATTTCCCAAAATAAACTTTGAAAAGTTTCAAAGACAGTATTTTTAACAGAAATGATTAAGCTATGATCTTATGTTAATGGAACCCCTTCACGTTAGAAAGACGACCAAATCCTTGAGGAAGAAATTCCAAGATAGGGGTTGTCATACGTATGAAGTTCCAAGTAGGAAACTGATTACGAAAGGTCGTAAACCTAGAGGACAAGTCCAAGAAAGGGGGGGCCTTTATGCAGAGTAAAAGGTTCTAATAGCATAGGATCGAGTTTCAAGACAGAAACTATATTTCAGAAAGAGTATTAAATTTATGATACGATATGTTTTCCAAGAGTGGAAACAATTTTTCAGTAAGTTTTTCAAGTAAGAACAAGCAGTATAAGTTATGTTTTCAAAGTGTGACGAGTTACTTGATATACTTGTCCAACTTTTTACGTAAATAGTTCTTGTGATGCAGTAGGAAAGGACAGTATGTTAGTATGTTAGTATGTATGTATGCAGTAAGATAAGCAAGATAAGTATGACAAGCATGATGAGTAAGCAAGTTTAGTAGTATGTATGTATGTTAAGCATGATAGTATGTAAGGCAAGTAAGTATGATAAGTATGATAAGTATGATAAGCATGAAGATATGCAGTAAGATTATGGTTCAGTATAAGATATAAGATATAAGATCCCATTAAATGTTAAAATGGGAATATGAACGAACCATTAAGGACTTATGGTGTATTTTGAAGAAAAATCACCTAGTAGTAGCAGAATTTTCGAGGACGAAAATTTTATAAGGAGGGTAGAATGTGATACCTAGAATTTTCATGATTGTCATTTTTCCTCTTTTAAAGGAATTATGAGCATATGTGACATGTTTACGGAAAAACTCAGTTAAGAGTTTTTCACACGTTTTACGGAGTCTTATGGCTCAATAAGATTCAGAATAGATTTTTAAGGTTAGAAAACGCCTTTTCGGGTCGAAAAGGGCGATAAGGAACGTTTTTCCGAAAAAGTCAAAGTTTGACCGAAAAAGTCAACTTTGACCGAAAAAGTCAAAGTTTGACCAAAAGTGGTCAACGGTTGACTCGATAATGAAAAATGATGCGGTATGAGAAAATACTGTAAAATATGTCAGTATGGGCAAGATAGCCCAAGTAGACAGTAGAAACACCCTAGAAATCAAGCATCCCTAGCATTAGTTAAGGCCAGAATGACTTTTTTAGTCAAGAGGTCACCCAAAAGGACTAGTCAAAGTCAAATGGCAAAAATGTCAAAATTTTCACTTTTGGGACAAAAGTGTAAATTTTGGAAAATATGTGAAGTAAGTAAAGCGACGTCGATAAATGATGTCAATATGAGGTATGAATTGCCTTGCAAGAAGAAATTAAGAACCAACCACTTTTGGGGGTAAAAATGCAAAGATTTTGTCTTTCGGGGCAAAAATGTAAATTTGGAAAATATGTGATTCAAGGATGAGAAAATCACATAAAATCATGAAAAGATTGATATTTACATGGAAAGCAAGCATTATGGCCAATTTTGAAGTTTAGGGGCCTAAATGCAAAAATTTTCACTTTTGGGGCAAAAGTGTAAATTTTAGAAATTTGACAAAATGAGCGTATGAAGTTATCAAGATGATAATATCATGAAATAGGATGGGTGTGTTGATTTTTAGGACAATCGGACACCTAGAGGGCATTTTTGCAAGAATTCCCATTTTCGGGGGACAAAAATGCAATTTTAGAAAAGTTGTGAGGTAAGCCATGAGCTCAGTCATGACATCACCTTTTCCAGCTGTTGATGAGCTGTTGCTGCTCAGCTTCCAGCCGTCCACCATGGGGGAGAAAAATCCAAAATTAAAAAGTTTGGGGTAAAAATTGAATTTTCAAAAAGTTTGATCATTATCCTCTTTATCAACCATGAGAGTCGGTTGTGGGAGCTGGAAAATTCCAGAAATATAGCCAAACCATGGCCATCTCCCATCAGAAAAATTCGAGTGCCAAGGGGAGAGAAAAAGGAAGCCAAAATGTTGGAAAAATCATGTGTGATCACCATGGGAGGGCTCGGCTTTTTGGAGCATGAAGGAGGAGCAAATCTGGAATTTTTCTCCAGATTTCCTGACCTGCAGCCGTGGGAGAAGAGAGGAGAAAGTGAAGAAATTTTCAGTCCAACCATGGAGGGTGGCCGAGCATGGAGAAGGAAGAACCACCATGGAGCCAAGGAAGATTTTTGTGCATGGTGTGGTGGGCTGTTTTCGGCCATGGGAGTGCAGGAAATTGAGAAGAAAAATTCATGGGTTTGGGCAGCCATGAGGGTCGGTTTTGGCAGCAGTGAATCACCAAGCATGGTGAAAATTTTTGAGGCCATTTGGTGTCCAAAAACCGAGTAAGAGAGCAGCCACAAGGAGGAAGGATTTTCGGCTCCAAGAACCCATGGGTAAGACATGGTAAATCCCTCAAACCCTAGAAATTTTAAGCTCAATTTTCATGCAAGATGATGGGTTGATTATGTGCATATTTGTGTATGAGTGCATGGCTGAATTTTGGAGCCCTTTAGTGAGGGGAAGAGTCGGCTGCAAAGGAGGCAGCCAAGGGGGAGCTAGGAGTTCGGCTCCCATGGGTGGAACCAATTCCGAAATTGGGTGAGGTAAACCCTAACCCTAAAAGCTTTTTGGTTCAAGCTTTAATGTGGATATTTATGGTGTATTTTTCATGCAAGTTTGTAAGGGCATAAGCTCGGTTTTTATGTGATGCTTAGCTAGGGAATGGATGCTTGATTAGGGTGTGTAGTATGCTAGGTTAGCTATGCATGATTTTCTGATTTTGTGCTATGGTTTTATGCTTGCTTGATGCTTGGTTTGCATGGTTGTTTGGTTGTTTACGTCCCTGTTCATGGTGCAGTCGAGTATGGCTAAGATGCTAGGGTGATAGATTTAATTTCGGGTTGGTTAAAGGGTTAATTTGATGCAATGCATGTTGATGCAAGCCCTAGAATGCAATGCAAACCTAAGTTAAGTTCCGATTTGGTTTGCATAGCCACGAGGGGGTGACATGTCCAAAGCATGTGGGACGTTAGTTAACGTTGCATGTGATTGATTTAGGCTCCCGAGTGATCGGTTGAGTTAGTTCGCGACTTAGGACGCGTAAAATGAAAGTAAACCGAAAACTGGTAGGTTCGGATTTAAACCTACCCAGTTTTCGTAAACAAAAAATAACAGGCCTTTAGAGGCCGAATTTGGGAAAACGTAAAACACGAAAGTTGTCCGGAACAACTTTTTCTAGGGATGTTCACAAGCCGTTTTTCAAAATAAGGCTCCAATGGCCTTCAAAAATGCCAAAACCCGTGGCTTAGCATTTAAGCCCCCAGACCCAGTTCCGTTTCAGGATCAGCCAGTTTCAACTCAAAACTGGTACATTTGTAGGCCGAATTAGGATTTGCGTAAAACACAAAAGTTTTAGCATTTTTCGAGGGTTAGAACTTTTGTGAAGAAAACTTTTTCAGATAAGTACCGATTTTAAAACAAAAATTGTTTTATGAAAGGTGCTCAGGGAATCCGAAATCCCTGCACCATAAGCTTTATCAAGTGTTTCTAAAAAATGGTTTTTCAACCTTAAACAAGTGTTTTGGCTATGAAAATCGTTCCAATGACGGTTTTCAACCTAAAATGATTTTACGAAGCAAAAATCCATGAGTCTGGATTTTTATGAGTCAAGTAAGAATTTTTACAAGAAAAGTGAAATTTTGGGATTTATTCCCTAAGTATTTTTCTAAGTATGGAAAGAATAATTTTTCAAGCAAGTTTTAGTTAACGATTAGTTCACGAATGGTAACCGGGGATTATGCCCGAGTTACCGGGTCAAGCCCGAGATCCGAGAGGTTGACCCAAGAGGGTTGACCATAGTTGACCGAGGTTGACCAAGGTTGACTTTTGTTGACTTTTGGTTAACTAATAGTTTTAAGTTAGTTTATCCTCACGGGTTATCCAAAGTGACCCTAACGGATACCAATAGCTCAACTAAAGGGTTATTAGATATGACCCGATAGTTTCGGATTAGGTTATCCGAACCTTAGAGGTTAGTTTGGCTTAGCACGCCAGGTTACCGTTGGTAACCAAGTTAGATGCTTTGCACATAAAGGACATACAACCAAAGATCATGTAAACATGTTGGTTAGTTTTCCAACATTTTTCACGATATTAAGTAGATCATGTCCTATGTCGAGCAGGCAGAACCTGCAGCTGTACCAGGAGTGGAACAGCACTAGGAAAGGACAGTTAAGCATGATGTAAGACGGAAAGGTAAGTACAATTCCGCCTACGGCATGAACACATGTTAGTTGCATGAATAGGACGTCATGATTTATGATGATACGTAGTATGTCATGTAGTAGTATGTTCATGTTATGTATGCATGTTATGTATGTTCATGTTATGTCAATGCATGTTTATGTTTTATGTTAGATTTGTGACATCACGAAGCATGTCCACTAAAAATAAGTCACATGGTAAGCAAGAGTTAAGTCAAGTAGGACATGTTGTGTTGTACTAGCCTGCCTTTGTGGTAAGCTTAAAACGGCGTCTTCCATGGTTTGACTTGATAGGGAAGAGCTGCCTCTACTACTCCATGTTAACTTTGTGTTTCATGGTTTGAGTTGGTTTGTTCGGACCACCTTCAATCACTCCATGGTTACATACCTAAGTACATACACACATGTTAAAATAGCAAACAAGATAAGATAAGATCAGTAGAAAGACCACAAATGATTTTTAATAATAAATCATAATTGGTTCACGTTGTTATGCATTAGTTGCATGCGGATAGGACGTTGTGCTTACTGAGCTTTTTAGCTCATAGCTTACGTTCATGCTGTAGGTAAGTTTCCTACCGGCACTTCCTGCTACAAGCTGTGGATAGATGGCACAACAGAATGTGAAACGTGGGTATGGACTGCTACGGGATTTCCGAAGTGCGTTAAAATGAAAATGTGTTTTCATTATATTTCAGTATGTATGCATGTATGTTTAAGTTCAGTTATGTATGTATGGAGCTTTCCGCTCAGGTGAAAGCTCAGTACTCTGTGAGTACATTAGAATCAGTTAAGGTTTTATAAAAGAAAACAGTTTTTAAGTTCAGTTTAACTAGTGTTAAAGTTTTATAATTTCCGCAAATGATGTTTTCTAGTAACAATTTTAGAAAAGAAAGAAAAAAAAATTTACTCTAGAAATCGGGTAACTTTATTTTTCAATCAAGCAAGTAAGTTAAGTAATTGTCACGGACCGAACGCTCCAAGTTCGCGCGGTCGGACTCCGCGTGGGTCTCAGGGTGGCTAGTAGGGGCGTGACAAGAGGTGGTATCTGTTGGAAAAATCGGATCCGGTATTGGAGTTACGGCGCAGCGGAAGTTTTAAAAATTTTATGCCGTTTCCGGAAAAGAAGCTCATGATGCATATAACAATAAATTAATTCATGATCACGCGTACCTTATTTCTTGGATTCCGGAATTGCTAGAGCGTTTGACCAACGTGTCTTCTCTACTATTCTCGAGTTCCACGTCTCAAAGTGTGTGTGGGCACACGTTCTATGAATCCAAGCGACCGGTATTTCTTTCCGAAGTCCAGATCCCTCCTTCTCAATTCCGATGATCCTCGTTGAGAATTTGATCCAACTTCTTTCTTCAAAACTACAAAACAGAAACCGGTTAACCTCCTATGAAAATAATCACTCGGTTTAACCTTTCTCGCAGTTTTGATTCAATGGAATTTTCTTTCTTTTTCTCTCTCACAAGAAAGCCGAATTTTGATGTGGAAGAAAAAAAAAATTTTTTTTTTATTAAAAAAAAAAACGTTTTTCCCTTTTAAAATTATCAAAAATTGGTTTTTCAAGAACTCCTAGCCTTTATATAGTATTACAATCCTTTTCAAAATTTATCTCCTACTTGAAAAATAATTAATAATTATTTTCCGGATAAATCTTGAACCAAAAGATCATACAACTTTAGGGCTAGATTCATTGAACCTAAAAACAAATTTCAAGAGGAAATCCCCTTTAAAATTCGGCCACAAAGTGAGAGAAATCTTGATTAGTGGTTTAAATTTTAAATCAAGAATCTAGACTAGTCAAAAGATCCTAGTCCTATCTAGATTCAAACTTCTTTTAAACCTTTTCGAATTTAAATAGGATTCACATATTTGAATAAATATTTTCCATAAACATTATCCATATTAATTAATTTAAATTAATGAAATATTTCAAATTTTCTTTCCTCACAAAAACCATGCACCTCTTTAATTAGTAAAGAAAAATTCATGAAATAATCTCCATTATTTAAACCAATTAATAATTAAATGTTAGGAATATATTTAAATAATTTTGAAACAAAATTTTCTTCCCTCCATACAATTAAAAAACGTGCACCACTTTTAATTAGGAGAGAAAAATTTTGTTTTCCAAAATTCAAATACAATCTTATTTTCAAAATTCAAATTAACCAATCACATGTTGACAAATCATTTGTCTACAAATTTCACATGTCCAATCCTTTCTGGATTGCATGTTAGAGAGTACCATGTCTTAATAGACATTACAAAATTCCATTTACAATTTACCGATCTCATTAGGAACAAATCCCGAGACGCTTCGTGGAACTATATGAGCTAATAGAGGGACCCGATGGAAATATGTAAAGAGGCTCCTATAATTGTGAAAAATTAATCCCAGATTAATTATCCATCAATTATCAACTTCAAAACTATTCCACTAAAAGTTTGAAGCTGAACTCCTGTTTACATACCGTATTACGAAAGCTCTCTCACGTAGTGCTTCTTCCATGATTTATTCATCGCTTGCTTAATCCCCATATGTTATCCATGATTGAATTAAGGACTTTTTCCGTTTTACCTTTTCAATCATTTTAACTTAAAGTTCAATTATTCTCCATTGAAAGAACCACCAATTGTAAAACCATACAATTGGAAAACCACCAGAGAACACAAAGTAAACCGATGGCCAAGATCTTGTTATACTATCTTTCAATCCCCGAATAATACCTTTAAGTAGATAACATTTACTATCATTAAGATAGCTATGGATTCCGTATCTATGAATCTTGATTTCTCCATCCATAAGTCATGCACCCAAAACACAAGTATGTTGACCATGAATTAACAGTGTCTCACCTTTAGTGCATCAAAGTACATAAGTCATGGATGCGAACTCAAGTAATCATTTCAGGATTAAGATTAATGCAGGATGATAATCAAAGTATCATTGATTCTTATAAACGGAATTATTAAACCGAATCAATTAACACTTTAGGTCCAGTCCAATGTCATACCTCAATACTGGTATACATTAAAGTTTCTACTCGGAACCTATCCGATGGTCAAGACAAACCATCCCTCCAAGGAAGTAGACAACCTTTACAATCTTATCATGAATAAGATCCCCAAATCTTATTCCGTTGATTGCGGACTATTTATTTAGACTGTTATCAAATTACCACGTCTTCTATGCATACCCCGTATACATATGGTAATTCGATATATTACCAACAGCCTAGGAGTATTTTATGTTTGCTCAAAATAATTATACAATCAACAAATGAAAGTAAATAGGACACAACTTATTAAACATGAATAATTTCCTCTTATTAATATCAAAATGTCATATTTACAGAAAATCCCTAAGATTTTCTATCCTTAGGGCACCTATAGATCCCAACAGTATCAGAGACAGGTTTCGATCCTATGACCTGTGTAACGACCCACCTAGCGTAGGCCGCTACCATACTTATAAACTTACATACATAGCATAATAAGAAAATAATACTTGCTTACTTAGCTCGTAAAACACAGCGGAATTTTTTTTTTTTTTATAGTACTCAAAAGCCTATAAACATAGAATTAAAGTACTATTTCTGTTCACAAACATATTAACTTTTCGAAGTGATAAAACACTTCATGTTTCTTATATATATATACCGCAAAACGCGTAGCGGTTCCATCTCCCACGATTCACAGTGCTTGAACTTGCTACTCCACCTTGCATCAATATCAGCTAGCAGGTTGCTTACCTACAGCACAAACTTACACAGTGAGCTAAAGCCCAGTAAGTACAACTCTTAAGCCGTAATTCGATATATTACCAACAGCCTAGGAGTATTTTATGTTTGCTCAAAATAATTATACAATCAACAAATGAAAGTAAATAGGACACAACTTATTAAACATGAATAATTTCCTCTTATTAATATCAAAATGCCATATTTACAGAAAATCCCTAAGATTTTCTATCCTTAGGGCACCTATAGATCCCAACAATCTCCCACTTGCCCTAAGCGAGTAAATGTGACATATTACGCATCCCCATGCCTTCGACGTGTTCTTCGAATCTTCTGGCCACCAAAGTCTTCGTGAACGGGTCAGCAAGATTGTCCTCCGATGCGATTTTGCAAACCGTCACATTTCCACTCTCAACAAAGCCTCTGATAATGTGATATTTTCTGTCAATGTGCTTACTCCTCTTATGATGCCTAGGATCCTTGGTATTAGCTACTGCTGCACTGTTGTCACAGTAGAGCACCATAGCTTTATCCATACCAGGAACGACCTCAAGGTCACTAAGGAACCTGCGGAGCCAAACCGCTTCCTTTGATGCCTCACTGGCTGCCACATACTCGGCTTCCATGGTCGAGTCAGCAATACAAGATTGCTTAACACTCCTCCACACAACGGCACCACCTCCAAGGGTGAAGACAGATCCTGAAGTCGATTTCCTTGAATCCTGATCTGATTGAAAATCAGAATCAGTATATCCTATAGGAACAAGGTCCTGACCGGAATACACTAGCATATAATCCCTCGTTCTCCGTAGATACTTGAGTATATGCTTGACCGCAGCCCAATGGTTCGGTCCCGGATTCGACTGATATCGACTTACCATACTAACCGCAAAACAAATGTCAGGCCTAGTGCATAACATAGCGTACATAAGACTACCTACTGCTGATGCATAAGGTACATTTTTCATACGCTCCCTTTCTTCCGATGTCTTGGGACAGTCATCTTTAGAAAGTTTGATTCCAATCCTGAAAGGTTGAGCACCTTTCTTGGAATCCTTCATAGAAAACCTCTCAAGTACTTTATCAATGTGTAAAGCTTGGGAGAGTGCTATCGTTTTGTTCTTTCTATCTCTAAAGAGTTGAATACCAAGAACATAACTAGCTTCTCCTAAGTCCTTCATGTCAAACTGTTTGGCTAACCAAACTTTGACAGATGATAGTATTGCCACATCGTTTCCAATAAGCAATATATCATCCACATAGAGTACAAGGAACACCACTTTCTCGTTCTTGATACATTTATAAACACATGGTTCATCAATGTTTTGTTTGAATCCATAAGTTTTGATCGCTTGATCAAACCTAATATTCCAAGAACGAGATGCTTGCTTTAATCCATAAATGGATTTAAGCAACTTGCATACTTTGTCTTCTTGGCCTTTTGCCTTGAATCCGTCTGGTTGTATCATATAGATATCTTCCTCAAGAGAGCCATTTAAGAAAGCTGTCTTGACATCCATTTGCCAGATCTCATAATCAAGAGCAGCCGCAATGGATAAAAGAATGCGGATTGACTTAAGCATTGCTACAGGCGAGAAGGTTTCTTCATAGTCGATTCCTTCTTTCTGCGTATAGCCCTTCGCTACAAGTCTTGCCTTGAAAGTTTCCACTTTCCCATCCACACCTCTCTTCCTCTTGTATACCCACTTACACCCAATCGGTTTTATGCCTTGGGGTAAGTCTACAAGTTTCCAGACTCCGTTGGAATCCATAGATTCCATCTCGGCGTTCATAGCCTTTTGCCAAAGACTAGAATCAACATCCTCCATAGCTTCCTTGTACGTAGCCGGATCATCAATATGTTCTATGGATTCTGCTTCATAAACTTCACCACTGAACATGTACCTTTCAGGTTCCCTGATAATCCTCCCACTACGACGAAGCTCCTGTGGTTGTTGATTCTTTAGTGATTTTTCCGCAGGGTTTTCTGTGACTTTAGGAACATCCAAACCCGAAGTCATCTCCTCAAGCACTACTTTGCTACGAGGTTTAAAGTCTTCCATGTAACTTTCCTCAAGGAATGTTGCATGTGTTGAAACAAATACTTTATTTTGCTTTGGATTATAGAACAGACCACCTTTTGTCCCTTTTGGATAGCCAACAAACAAGCACACTTCTGATCGTGACTCCAATTTCTTCGCTTCCTTATCCAGGACGTGTGCCGGACAACCCCAAATTCGAATATGATTCAAATTAGGTTTCCTACTCGTCCATAACTCATAAGGAGTTTTAGGAACCGATTTGGAGGGAACGTTATCCAGAAGATAGCATGCAGTTTGTATGGCGTGCCCCCAAAATGATAAAGGTAAAGTGGAATAACTCATCATAGACCGGACCATATCCAATAGGGTCCTATTCCTTCTCTCAGCTACACCATTCTGTTGAGGAGTACCAGGTGCAGTCAACTGGGATTGTATCCCATTCTCTATCAAATATCCTAAGAACTCATCCGATAGGTATTCCCCACCTCGATCCGATCGAAGTGTCTTAATGGACTTGCCTAATTGTTTCTCCGCTTCAGCCCGAAACTCTTTGAACTTGTCAAAGGCTTCGCTTTTGCGGGTCATTAAATAGACATATCCATACCTTGAGTAATCATCAATAAAAGTGATATAATACTCATACCCACCACGTGCTTCTATGTTCATGGGACCACAAACATCTGTATGCACAAGTTCTAAAAGTTTCTCGGCACGACCATCCTTGGCAGCAAAGTGCCGTTTAGTCATCTTGCCCTCCAAACAGGATTCGCATTGTGGCCAAGGTTCAACCTCGTACAAGTCGAGGCATTCATCTTTTACCATCCTTTGAATTCTGTTAAGGCTTATGTGACCAAGTCGTAAATGCCAAAGATATGATTTGTTAGAGTGAGAAGACTTATGTCTTTTAGAGTTCTTTTCCAATTCTGTATCAAGCAGTGAGTGCATCTTAGGTTTGATAAAATAAAGATTTCCATGCATCCATCCATTACAGATAAGAGAATTGTTTTTCCTAATAACAACTTTATTATTAAAAGAAACTGAATAAGAATCTTTAATTAAACAAGCTACCGAAATTAGGTTCCTCTTAAAATTAGGAACATAAAAACAATGTCTCAAAACAATAAACCTAAATTCATCAAAATAAAGATGCACTTCTCCCACTGCTTCAGCTCGCACCAACGTCCCATTGCCGGTTCTTAACGTAAAGTCCTCCTCATGCAGACTTCTCGTTACCTTGAACCCCTGTAGAGAAATACAAACATGGTTAGTAGCTCCAGAATCTATAACCCAATTGTCCTTAGATTCTTCCACTAAACAACCCTCAAGATACAGGACATTGAAATTACCTTTCTGCTTTTGCAAAGCCAGGAAATCTCGGCAATCCTTCTTGAAATGTCCTTTCTTCCCACAGTGAAAGCACTTAACCTTTTTGGGGTCCACCTTTTGCTTCTTAGTCTTGGTAGACTTCTTAGAAGCAGGTGCATTCACCTCAGGCTTATTCCCCTTGTTCTTCCCTTTTTCCTTCTTCCTTTTGGGATTAGGAACAGACGAACTAGGTTCAGCCAAATTTGCCTCAGCCTTAGATCCAGAACCCTTAAAAATGTTCTCAAAGGCTTGCAACTCTTTCATCAATTCCGTTAAAGACATATCCTTCCGGTTAAGGTTGTAGGATGCCTGAAACAAATCGAAATCCTTGGATAAGGTTTGAAAAACCATAACCAGTTGAGTTGCAGCATCGATCTCAGCCCCATTTGCCTGAGCTTCAGACAAATAAGCCATGACTGTCATCATGTGCTCCTTGATGGGAGTTCCAACCTTCTGCCTGCAGTTCATGAGACCTTTGATAGCATCGGTCTTAGCCTGGATAGTTTGTTCACCAAACATTTCCTCCAGGTTATCCATGATCTGCCTAGCAGTTTGATGTTCCTCATGCTGTTTCTGGAGCACGTTAGACATGCTCGCCCGAATATAGCACATGGCACTAAGGTTGGAATTGTCCCAGCGCTCAAGCGCTACAAAATCCCTATCAGGAGCATCGATCGTAGGCGTAGGTGGTCGAGGTTGGGTTAGGACAAAACTGTGTTTCTCAAAATTTAGGACGATTAGCAAGTTCCTTTTCCAGTCATTAAAATTCTCGCCAGTTAATTTGTTTTGCGTAAGTATCACAGATAAAGGGCTTGACATTTTGATCTATAATAAGAAAACATGTAATAAGTATGAGCAAACATCCTATCAGTTTATAAAATATGATTTTGTAATGAAACAAAAAGATCTATATGCAATCTAAATGTTCATGTGTAAAACCCTTAAAACACATACCTTACAACGACAATTCCTAGCTACCGCTTTCTAAGCTACCGAGGGGTAGTCATAGAATAACTAGCCAAGAACACGGATCCCTTCCGATTAATACATATTCATCCATGGAACAAACTCCATTAAATATATATTAACTATCGTTTATTTGGCCACTAATTTACATAACAGAGCCTCGAGGGAGGGTTAATAAATAAAGTAGTATGAGTGTGTAACCATCGTTTCCAATTTTGAATCCATATTTTACATCCGCCACCGATGGGTGATCTAAACATAAAATATGCCCAAAATTGTTATCCTTTCGGAAATCCAAATCAGTGTGCGCTCTAGGTAAGATACCTATCCGAAGGGAATTCTCGGAACGAAACCGAGTAGTAGGCACTACCATGCGTAACTATTGGACCAACGATGGAGGCCGTAGGTCTTAGTGTGTAAAACCTTCTCCCACTCAATCTTTTAAATTAGGGTTTTTGTTTTTTATGCATAAACAATATTTATTGAGTGGCACTCCCTAGTCTATATGGCATGTTATCAATACATCATGAAATAGTATAACATATTCATATAGCAAGTCATCATCCATGGTTTGCAAAATATGTAAATAGCCGTGGATCATGATTCCATCCTAGAGAAAAGAAAATTGCAAAATTTACAAAATTAACCGAAACATATATCGGCCTTCATTTGTAGATCCACGCCGTGTATCCTTCTTCAATGTGTCTTCCTTCTCCAATGTCACATCTTTTTAAATTTAAAATTAAATTTAAATTTCAAAAAAAAATTATATGTGATTTTTAATTTTAATCAAAATTACAAAATATCAAAATTTAAATTAAAAATCCGGTTTATTAAATTTTAAAATTTAAAATTTGAAATTTCCAAATTTCAAATTTAAATCACAAAATTTTAAAATTCATAATAATATCCATTAAATTTAAATTTAAATTTTCAATTTTGATTTCCAAATTATCAAAATCACATATCATTGGAAATTAAATTTTCAAAAGATTCTTGTGATTTTTTTTTTTTAATACAAAAAAAAAATTTTTTTTTTAATTAAAAAAAATTTCCAAAAATAAAAAAAATCACATCCTTTGAAAATTTCCATACCTTCGTTCATCTTCAATCTCCTTGAATCCATTGTAGCCCGAATTTTACAAAAAAAATTCCTATGCCGTTTCCGGCTTACAAAATTTCTAGGAATTGAAAGAACGACCTAGCGGTGATTATAGACCGCATCTATTACACTTGAAAAACCTAGATACAATTCTAACCTCTATGGAATCATGACCGGCAAAATTGAACAAGCATCATATATTATCAAAATAATATAAAGCATTCATCCATACATCCATTCATAATATATTTAACATACTCAAAATAAAACCTAGAGTGCCAACTCTCTAAAATATTTCATTAATGCATGGAGAGAAATTTATTTGATCAAATAATTTATATTATATGCATGATCATGAGTTGGCTCTGATACCAGTTGTTGGAAAAATCGGATCCGGTATTGGAGTTACGGCGCAGCGGAAGTTTTAAAATTTTATGCCGTTTCCGGAAAGAAGCTCATGATGCATATAACAATAAATTAATTCATGATCACGCGTACCTTATTTCTTGGATTCCGGAATTGCTAGAGCGTTTGACCAACGTGTCTTCTCTACTATTCTCGAGTTCCACGTCTCAAAGTGGTGTGGGCACACGTTCTATGAATCCAAGCGACCGGTATTTCTTTCCGAAGTCTAGATCCCTCCTTCTCAATTCCGATGATCCTCGTTGAGAATTTGATCCAACTTCTTTCTTCAAAACTACAAAACAGAAACCGGTTAACCTCCTATGAAAATAATCACTCGGTTTAACCTTTCTCGCAGTTTTGATTCAATGGAATTTTCTTTCTTTTTCTCTCTCACAAGAAAGCCGAATTTTGATGTGGAAGAAAAAAAATTTTTTTTTTTTATTAAAAAAAAACGTTTTTCCCTTTTAAAATTATCAAAAATTGGTTTTTCAAGAACTCCTAGCCTTTATATAGTATTACAATCCTTTTCAAAATTTATCTCCTACTTGAAAATAATTAATAATTATTTTCCGGATAAATCTTGAACCAAAAGATCATACAACTTTAGGGCTAGATTCATTGAACCTAAAAACAAATTTCAAGAGGAAATCCCCTTTAAAATTCGGCCACAAAGTGAGAGAAATCTTGATTAGTGGTTTAAATTTTAAATCAAGAATCTAGACTAGTCAAAAGATCCTAGTCCTATCTAGATTCAAACTTCTTTTAAACCTTTTCGAATTTAAATAGGATTCACATATTTGAATAAATATTTTCCATAAACATTATCCATATTAATTAATTTAAATTAATGAAATATTTCAAATTTTCTTTCCTCACAAAAACCATGCACCTCTTTAATTAGGAAAGAAAAATTCATGAAATAATCTCCATTATTTAAACCAATTAATAATTAAATGTTAGGAATATATTTAAATAATTTGAAACAAAATTTCCTTCCCTCCATACAATTAAAAAACGTGCACCACTTTTAATTAGGAGAGAAAAATTTTGTTTTCCAAAATTCAAATACAATCTTATTTTCAAAATTCAAATTAACCAATCACATGTTGACAAATCATTTGTCTACAAATTTCACATGTCCAATCCTTTCTGGATTGCATGTTAGAGAGTACCATGTCTTAATAGACATTACAAAATTCCATTTACAATTTACCGATCTCATTAGGAACAAATCCCGAGACGCTTCGTGGAACTATATGAGCTAATAGAGGGACCCGATGGAAATATGTAAAGAGGCTCCTATAATTGTGAAAAATTAATCCCAGATTAATTATCCATCAATTATCAACTTCAAAACTATTCCACTAAAAGTTTGAAGCTGAACTCCTGTTTACAT
Source organism: Ficus microcarpa (assembly GCA_025413485.1). Lineage (NCBI taxonomy): Eukaryota > Viridiplantae > Streptophyta > Magnoliopsida > Rosales > Moraceae > Ficus > Ficus microcarpa. The sequence goes on from CM046387.1 coordinate 3,754,670, forward strand.
ACCGTATTACGAAAGCTCTCTCACGTAGTGCTTCTTCCATGATTTATTCATCGCTTGCTTAATC
>CM046387.1:3754833-3783564 GCA_025413485.1 Ficus microcarpa
TAGCAGTGAATTGTATAATATCGACAACTAGATTTCTTGAGTTCAAATTTCACACCTTTAAAATTCAATTAGGTAGAAATTAGGGAAGCTTAGAAATAAAACAACTTTCAAACCAAATAATAATAATAATAATAATAACAACGACGACGACGAAGAAGAAGAAATAAAGAAAGAAGACAACAGCATGTTTCATGTAGTGCCATTAATAATAAGTAAGAAAATCACTTTAAGATGCATTATTATTTCCGTGTTAAATTTGACATATGCTATAATTATGCTATAGTTAGTGCTAAATTTGGACTCATTTATAACATATATTAAATATCAGCATTTGATTGTTGTTAATTGTTGTTTTGACTTTTAATTTAATCTTTACGAAGTTGTCATTTATAATTATTTCAAAAATCAAAAACACACGTCCATGAGTTTCAAAGCTTTATATTTATGCAATAATAAACACTACTACAAAAGATGGATTATACGACGGAGATTACACTATGATTTAACAATACCGTCGTATAAATGTAGGATTACACGACGGTTGAAAGAAAACCGTCATGTAATCTTCGGATTACACAACGGTTTAAGTAACTGTCGTGCAACCTGGGGATTATACGACGGTTCTTGTAGAACCATCGTGTAAATACCAGGGATTACACAACAGTTCTACGAGAACCGTCGTGTAATCGATAAGGGATTACACAAGGATTACACGACGGTCCGAATAGAACCGTCGTGTAATCTTTAGGTTTACACGATGGTTATCGTATAACCGTCGTGTAATCCTCCGGATTTTAATTAAGTAACCATATAACCAGCTGCCCTCTTTTTTATTTGACCGAACTCTTCCGTAGCCGTGAAAAACATTACAGAGGCTTGCGAAACCACATCTCCTCCACTGCCATGGTCCACTAAACCAACACTCTCTTATAGTAATTATTTGTAAGTAGAGATTATTACTTACTCTTCTTTTGAGTTATTTAATTTTTATTGATAAATTATTGTAGATATCTGAAATTGTAAACTCTCGTTTTTTTTTTCCTTCTTTAAAGTATGATTTGTTAAATTATTTCAAAAGCTTAATATGTTGTATGTTAAATGGAAAAATCTTGATTATTGAATGAATTGTATGATCTTTAATTTCGATTTAGGTTAGGTTTCTTGGAAATGGATCGAAAATGGATGTGGGCTAATAGATTGACTAGAAAATATCGAGATGGTGTTGAAGAATTTTTGTACTTTGCCAAAACTCACATGAAGAATGATAAGATTCGATGTGCTTGTGTGGATTGTGGAAATCATAGATCTCATTTAGTTGATGAAGTTAAAAGACATTTGCTTGCTTGTGGGATTATTTGTTCGTACCAAATATGATATTTACACTGTGAAATGTATTTGAATCCAAAATCGAAGAACAAAGGAAAAGAACCTATTGTTGAGGAAGATGTAGGAGACAATTTGTTTGATATAGTTAATGATTTGGAAGAGCAATTTGTGCATCGTCCAGAGTTATTTGATCAATGATGAATGGTGCTGAATTGCCCTTGTATGACGGGTGTGGTAAATATACGAAATTGTCTACATTGGTCAAATTATGGAACATGAAGGCTTCGGGAGGGTGGACAAATTCTAGTTTCACGACTCTTTTAGAATTTCTCAGAGAGGTTCTACCGGTTGATAATAAAATACCGGCTAGTATGTACGAAGCTAAGAAGATGTTGAGCACTTTGGGAATGGAATATGAAAAAATTCATGCATGTCCAAATGATTGCGCCATTTACCGAAATGGGTATGAGGATTTGGATGAATGCTTGGTTTATAAGGAGTCAAGATGGAAGAAGGGCAAGAAGCCAACGAATGATAGCAAAGGAGTGCCGGCAAAGTTGTTATGGTACATTCCTCCAGCGCCGCATTTGCGCCATTTATTCCGTAATGCCGATCAAGCCAAGAATTTGACTTGGCACCATGATAAACGTGTTGAAGATGGCATGCTTAGACATCCAACCGATACACCACAATGGAAGACCTTTTATGCCAATCATCCTGAATTTAGTGCGGAACCATGGAATTTACGTCTTGGTTTGTCAGCGGACGAAATGAACCCACATGGTAATATGAGTAGTAGGCATAGTACTTGGCCCGTCATACTTGTCAATTACAATCTCCCTCCGAAGTTGAGCATGAAGCGGAAGTTCTTGATGTTGACTTTATTGATATCTGGTCCTCAACAACCAGGGAATGACATTGATGTGTACTTGGCACCACTAATCGATGATCTAAATAGCTTATGGGAAAAGGGGATCGAAGTTAGAGATGCTTAACGTCAAGAGACATTCACACTCCGTGCAATGTTGATGTGGACAATTAATAACTTTCCCGCTTATGGACACCTATCTAGTTATTCAGTAAAGAGTTCTATCGGTTGTCCCATTTGTATGAACGAAACATCTTCTATCCGGTTGAAAAATGGTAAGAAGACCGTTTACCTTGGTCATAGGCGATTCTTACCAAAAAATCATCGATATCGTAAACAAAAAAAAAAAAAGCTTTAGATGGTAATATGGAAGAACGAATCCCTCCCTAAGTTTTGACAGGCGAAGACATTTTCCAGATGGTTAAGGATTTGAAAGTGGTGCTCGAGAAAAGAAAATGGAGTAACAAGGATTTGGTGGTTGATGGACCTTGGAAAAAGCGGTCAATTTTCTACGAACCTCCATATTGGAGGACACTTTTCATTCGTCATTGCTTGGATGTGATGCATATTGAGAAAAATGTTTGTAAATCAATAGTGGGCACGTTACTTGACATTCCTAATAAGAGCAAAGATGGTGAAAAGGCACGGTTGGATCTTAAGGATTTTAAGATTAGACTTAACTTGATCCCTACGAAAAGAGGAAATGCCACTTACTTACCACCGGCAAAGTACACATTGTCAATACAAGAAAAAGAAAATTTTGTGAGTGGCTCGCTTTTGTAAAAGTGCCCAACGGGTATTCTTCCAACTTTAAAATGTTGGTGTCTATGAAGGATCTGAGGTTGGTTAGAATGAAAACACATGATTGTCATATCTTGATACAACAGTTATTATCGCTTGCCTTGCGAGGAGTTTTAACGAAGGATGTGAGATTCGCAATTACCAAGTTATGCTCATTTTTCAATTCGATATGCTCCAAGGTAATTGATCCATTTACACTAGATTTGCTATAATCAAAGTTGGTTAAGACATTGTGCTTGCTTCAGAAGTACTTTCCACTCTCATTTTTTGACATAATGATTCATCTAACGATGCACTTAGTCCGAGAAATGAAGCTATGTGAACCGGTGTAAGTGAGATGGATGTATCCTTTTGAAAGGTACCTGAAGGTTTTGAAGGGTTATGTCAAGAACCGAAATAAGCCGGAAGGATATATAGTAGAAAGCTACATAGCTGAGGAATCGTTTGAATTTTGTTCCAAGTATTTGTCCACCACGAAAGCGATTGGATTGCCAAAAACTACAAACATTGGGTCGAAAGGACTATCCGTTAGCATTCCAACGTCGGTAAATCGAGGTGAATGGGAAAAAGCTTGTCTCTATACTTTACATAATAGGGTTGAAGTGGAGCCTTTTATTGTGGTTCACCTACAGGAATTAAGAGATGGAAATCCAAGAAGAGGAAGAAATGAAAAGTTGTTACAAGATAAACACAATCGGACGTTTCGTATGTGGATTCGAAGACATGTCTTTCAGAAGGACGGCTTTTTGCAAGACTTAATGAACCTTGCTAGAGGACCATCGATGGTTATTACACGGTTTACATCATACTTCGTCAATGGTTACACATTCTACACTCGCGAAAGAGATGAGAAGCTTCCTGTTCAAAATAGCAGTGTTAGTATCCGTGCTAAGGCCATGCATATTTCATCTGCAAATGACAAGAATCCAATCTGTGGAACCATGAACTACTTCGGTTTCATTGAAGATATTTGGGAACTTGATTACTGTGGTTTTTATGTAGCACTCTTTAAGTGCAAGTGGGCCGACAATAATTTTGTAAGGATTGATAGTGATGAAATTACAGTGGTGGACTTTAGATGATCGGGATACAAAAATGATCCATTCATTATGGCATCACAATCAATCCAACTATTTTACACAACGGATCCCAACAATGTAGAGTTGTCCTTAGTTGTGCCGATGAAGCCAAAATTGATCCGTGATGGTCAAGAAGATGATGAGGAAGGTTGCTCTGACATTCCATCTTTCACATAGGGATTGCCACCGGTTGAGGAGATTGACAAATTCGATGACGATGTTTCTCACGTGTTGGACCAGATATTGAATGGACACGTATTGAGGAAGCAAAGAGAAAAAAGAATAAAACTTGAACATTATGTCATTTATTTTGTACATCATTACTATTTTATTTTAATTCAAGATGTATTATATACATTTTGTTATATTAGTTGATCTACATATATATTGAACACGGATCAATACTATAGGATGGGTTACTTTAACACACGGGTAACAAAACTGGCCTACATTTACATGACGGTTTTCCGACAAATCATCGTTTAATACCATGATTAATTACACGAATATCGGTGATAAGATTACACAACGGTTCTTTAGACCGTCGTGTAGTCATGGTATTACACGACGGTTTTTGACACGATGGTTTTTTCAAAAACCGTCGTGTAATACCTAGAAAATTTTGAAAATTTTCAAATTTCATTAAAAATTTTAAAATTTTCGAGTTATTACACGATGGTTTTTGGACCGTCGTGTAACATAGAATTACACAACGGTCCGAGGACCGTCGTGTAATATGAGGTTACACGACGGTCTTTGAACCGTCGTGTAACATAGGGTTTGTAATACTTAGAAATCTCATGTTATTATTTCATTTTCAAAGGAATTATGTGTATACCATTGAGGTATTTACGAAAAAACTCAATTAAGAGTTTTTCATACTTTTTATGAAATCTTATGGCTCAATAAGACTCAAAGTGGATTGTTAAGATTAGTAAACGGCCTTTTAGTCGAAAAGGACGGAAAAGTACGTAATTTCGAAAAAGTCAAAGTTTGACCGAAAAAGTCAAATTTGACCAAGAAAGTCAAAGTTTGACCAAGAATGATCAACGGGTTGACTTGGCAGTATTGTATGATGCAGTATGGAAAAGATACTGTAAAATTCAACATTATGGGCAAGATAGCTCAACTAGGCTTTAAAATCACCCTAGAAAATCAAGCACACCAAATTAGGGTCAAGGGCAAAAAGGACTAAAAAAATAAGAAAAAAAATTTATACTGTCCGTTTTTACACAGATGAATTTTGTACTGTAGTACAGTATAAAAAAATATTGTGTTTAAGTGAACACAGTATTAGAAATATCTGTGTAGCGGAAAATGGACTGAATATTAAGGAAAAGCCAAACAGGGCTTCATATGGATGATGTATCCTATCCTCAATTTATGAGATCATAAATGAATTATTTAAGCTTAGAAAACAAGCAAAGAAGGTTCTAGAAGGAGATTATATGGCCGGCCACCTCAGGGGCAAAAATGTCAAAATTTTATCTTTTGGGGCAAAAGTGTAAATTTTGGAAAATATGTGATATAAGCATGAGGTAATCACATGATGTCATCAAGATGATTTCATTTGTTTGGAAAGCAAGCAAATGGCTGGCCACATGACACTTGGAGGGCATAAATGCAAATATTTTGTCTTTAGGGGCAAAAGTGCAATTTTTGAAAAATAGGTGATGTAAGCATGAGGTAAGCACATGATGTCATCAAGATGATATCATTTGCTTGGAAAGCAAGCAAATGGCAAGCCACATGACACCTAGGGGCATAAATGCAAGAATTTTCACTTTTGGGGCGAAAGTGTAAATTTTAGAAATTTGGTGATGTAAGCAATGATGTAAGCAATGATGTAGGCAATGAGGTCATCTTAGCCTTGTTCCACAAGGGAATGGCCGGCCACCTTGACACCTTGCATGCCAAGTATGCAAATTTTGATTTTTGAGCGGCTAAAATGTAATTTTTAGAAAGTTTTTCAACCTCTATAAATAGCCACCATAGAGGTCGGTTTTTGGGCTGGAAAAATGCAGAAAAACAGCCAAACTCTTGCAAAATTTTCTCCCAAAAAATCCGAGCAAGAGAAATCAAGAAAGAGGCAAGAAAAAAAGTTGAAAATCCAAGGGAAGCTAGCTTAGGTGATGTTCGGTTTTCAAGCTAGAAACCAAGAGAAAAATCTGAAAATTTGGAGACCCATTTTCTGGCCAGTGGCCGAGTATGAGAGAGGAAGAAAGGGAGAGAAAATTTTAGTGGAAAAAAATGGATAGAGTGGCCGAGAGGGTGAAGGAAACACCAACCAAGAAACCACAAGGATTTTGGTGCCCTAGGTGAGCTAGTGGGTTCGGCCTTGGTGTGCAGAAAATAAAAGAGAAAAAAATTTGAAGGAGCTTAGCTAGGAGAGCTTCGGTTTTGGCTTGAAGCATTCACCAAGTTGGGTGAAAAATTTTGGTGCCCAATTGGAGGGCAAAACCGTGGGTATTGGAGACCAAGGGAGAAGGAGAATTTCGGGTTCATCAACCCTAACCCAATCCTAGGGTTAGCTAAGGTAAATCTCCAATAAACCCTCACTTTTTCCATTCAATTTCAATGGGAAATTTATGTGTATTTCAAGTCCAAATATGTAAGAGCATAAGCTCAAGTTTTATGTTAATTGCCCTAGACTAGGTGTGGTGGTTGATTAGGGTGATTGCTCATGCATTGCTTGTGCATGGTTTATGCTTTGTGTGCATTATGTTTATGCTTGCTTGCATGCTAGGATTGCATGGCTATATGGTTGGTATGTGCCCTGTTTTTTGTGCAGCCGGTTGTGACTTGTTTGTTAGGTTGTTAGTGCTAACCAAGTAATAGCATGGAATGTTGGATGAATGATGTGATGTAAACCCTAGATCATGCAACCCTAGGTTAGGACAGATCTGTTTTGGGTTGCATGGCTGCGTTGGAATTACATGATGGTTCATGGGACGTTAGAGAATGCTGCATGTTGGTTCCTTAGGCTCCCGTGTGTTCGGTTGAGTTAGTTTTCGCGAAATAGGACATAAAACCAAGTAAGCACAAAAACTGGCAGATTCGGATAGAATCTGCCCAGTTTTCGGAAAAGTGAAATATAAGGCCTTTAGAGGCCGAATTTGGGAAAACGTAAAACACGGAAGTTGTTCGGAAGAGTTTTTCCTAGGGGCCATCACAAACCGTTTCCCAAAATGAGGCTCCAATAGCCTCTGTTTTTACCAAAACCCGTGGCTAATCCCCCAGACCCAATTTTCAGGGGTTAGCCAGTTTCAAATAAAAACTGACGCAAATGTAAGCAGAATTAGATTTTTCACAAAACACGAAAGTTTTAGCATTTTTTGAGAGCTACAACTTTTGTGAAGATAAGTTTTTCAGATTCCGAACGGATCTTTAAACTGACATTGTTTTACGAAAGATGTGCAGGGAACCGAAAATTCATGTACAGGATTTTTTAAAATTAGTTGAGAAAAACTGTTTTTCTTCTCAAAACTACTGTTCTAACTGTGAAAACTGTTTCAAAGGCAGTTTCCAGCTCTAAATGATTTTTATAAAGATCCGTTTCGAAACATGAATTTTTACGAGTTAAGTAAAGAGTTTTGGGATTAATTTTCCTAAATTTTCGAAGTTAAGGAAAATAAGATTTTTCAAGTTAAGGTTTAGCAAGCGAATAAATTACGAATGGTAATCGGGAGTTAAACCCGAGTTACGGGAGTCAAGCCCAAGGCCCAAAGGTTGACCCAAGGAAGGTTGACCATAGTTGACCACAGTTGACCACAGTTGACCAAAGTTGACTTTGGATTACTAATAATTGGATTTAGTTTGACCATAAGGGTTACCCAATATAACCCTAAAGGATACCCATTTGAGCTAAGATGTTGGGTTAAGGGATGTAACCCAATGGTTTATGATATAAAGAAGAAGCCCTAGGTTGGTTGATAATCTAACCCTTATGGTATGTTGTGGGCTTAGTAGATAAGATTACCCAATGTAACCTCTTAAGTGATATTCCATCTTAAGCAATAGGGTTACTAGATGTAACCAAGTAGGACGTATCGCACAAAGGGCCACACACCAGGATTATATAAGCATGTTGGGTAGGTCACCAACATTTCACAAGTTTAACTAGATTATGTCCTCAATCGAGCAGGTAGAAACCTGCAGCTGTACCAGGAAGAGGAACAGCCTTATTTGGGACAATAAGTTAAGAGCGTATGACGGAAGGTAAGTACAACTCCGCCTACAACATGAACAACATGTTTTGTTGCATAATGTGTTTTTAAGAAATCATGAATTGTTCTACATAACCTGTATGTTATGGTGTTTATGTTACGAAGTAGTATGTTATGTTACGATAAAGTATGTTATGGCATGTTTATGTTACGGTGCAATATGTCATGGTACGTTATGATATGATGTAGTAAATTATGTTTCGATGTCATGATACGATGTTTTACGTTATGAATGAAGTATGTTATGTTTTATGTTTGATATTATGACATCACGAAGCATGTTCACCAATATTGAATAATGAGGTAAGACAAGATAAGATGTTGTGTCGTACTGACTTGCCCCAAAGGCGGGTTAATCGGTATATTCCATGGTTTGAGTTGGATTGGGCTGGCTACCTCCACTACTCCATGTTAAACGATTTATTTCATGGTTTGAGTTGGAATGGACTGGCTGCTCCAGTCACTCCATGGCTACATACCGCAGTACGTGCACGCAGGATATGTAAGGAAATAGAACTAAATTTAGTTAATTTATGAAACCATAATTGATTCATAAGAAATCATAACCGGTTCATGCATTTTGTACTTCCATATGCATGCGGATTGAATATTGTGCTTACTGAGCTTTAGCTCACTACTTACGTTCATGCTGTAGGTAAGCTACCTACCGGCAATACCTGATGCAAGACTGTGGAAAGACGGTGCTGCGGACTGTGAAATGTGGGATGGACACCACCACGGATTTTATAAAATATGTTTGAAATGAAAAAGGTGTTTATCTTATGTTTTAAGTATGTATGGCAAGCGAGTTGCCTCGTCTTGTACCGATCCGCATTAGGTCAGGTTTGGTCCACGGTTTATGTTATGTATGATGGCTTTTGAATGACATGTGAAAGCTCGGTACTCGGGAGAGTACATATGAAGAAATTAAGTTTTATGTATAAGAATAAGTTTAAGTTTAAGTTTAAGTTTAAGGTTTTATGTTTTATGTATGTAACGTTTTAAGTTACGATTTTTAAAATGAAGTTTCAAAAGAAAAAGAAAAAAAATTTACTCTAGAAATTGGGTAAGTTCAAGTTAAGTTAAGTAATGTAACAACCCCCATTCACGTGGTCGGTCCTACGTAAGTGGTCGGGGCGTTACAGGGTTACACGACCGTCGTGTAATGTATTATTACACGACGGTCCAAGGACCGTCGTGTAATACCCAAATATTGTATTGCACGACGGTTTTTTTAGAAACCGTCGTGTAAAACATCGAAAAGTTTGAAAATTTTCAAATTTCATGAAAAATTTCAAATTTCAAGCTTCGAAATCCGCGCGAAAACTCATTATTTAAACACAACCTCTTCATATCCGCACCAAAGCCGCCCTCACTCTCTCTAGATTTCTTCAGATTTCTCCAAATTTCTCCAAACTTTGCCCACCCTCCGGCAAGTCTGGTCAGCCGTCACCGGCACCTCTCTCTTAAAGTCCAGTCAAGCCATCGTTGCTCTTCATATCCGCCGTTGCCGCTGCCGCCATTTCCGCCACCACCGTCCGTGGCCGCGCATATTCTCTTCTTCAAATAAAAGCAAGGTGACATTTCGAAAGCTCAATTCCTTGTTGTGTAACAAAACAACTAACACACAATGCTTATTTGTATTCTTAACACATATTTTACACACACTTATGTTTTGTGAATGGTTTTGGAACTTTACACACATTTATGAACATAAATTTTGTCCGCCCACAACATGCTCGATGAAATGCCGAAATGAGTATTTTCTGTGGAAAATTATATAAAACTTGATAAATATTCGTAGCATAACTATAGCAATATTACATCAAGTCCCATATCATGAAAATTCATGAATCCACACTAGAGAGAGGCGTGTGGGTGTCGGGCGACCATGGGGGCGCCTGGTGCCCGTTGCCACGCCCGGTGCCCATGGGTGATTTCTAAGTTTGTGTAAATTTTTTTTTTTTTTTTACAAAATTACTACTCGATAAGTTTGTGTACATTTTTTATTATTTTATAAAATTCATGTAATGTGTGCTTCATAGTGAAAGTAAATTTGTTTTGATTATATTGGTCCGACATATTCAAATTTTTTTAGTTTGTGTTGCAATAAATATAGGTGATTGTTGGAATAAACCATGAGCCATAATACAATTGAACATTCCAAAAAGGGACGAGCACGAAGGAAAAACCTGTTCGATCCAACTGGTGATGGAAAGCCAAGGGCAACTATAATGAAACGTGTCCATATAGCAAGGAAAAGAGGTGAACAAATTGAAGTCACATTTGACGAGAAAGGACAACCAGAAGGGAAGTACGATGATGACGTGATGAGCTGGATTGGTGTGCTTGCTCGAGAGCACGTTCTAATATGGATACAAGATTGGAGATCCAGTGATTTAGATGGATTGAAAAAAATAATTTGGAAAGAAAATGTTACTTCCATCGTGGATGAAAGCTTTCGGATTGCTTGTTTAAAACCATATGGTGAAGCTGCAAGGAATTTTCGATATGATCTTTATAAGATGTTCGTCGAGGAATTTGTATCCAAAGATAGTTTGTGGAAATGGCCTCAAAAGGTTATTGACAACTACCCCAATATAGAATAGGAGGATTGGGCGAAATTCATTCAGTATAGAACATCCACACAATTTCAACAACTTTTGGATCATGGCAGTGAAATAAGGATGAACAACGAATACTCATCGAGAGGAGGCCGGGACGGATATAGAAAGCTCGACCAGGAAAAGGTATGTCAATAAATTTTGTTTATTCTAAATTGTATGCCGATTCTAGAACATTATGTTCTCATGTATACTTAACGATGTTATATTACAGTTTAAGAAGACTGGCAAATGGGAACAAAGAGATGCTTTGTGGCTAGAACAACAGACAGGCATAGATGGAGAGTTGAAAGATCCAGCATGTAAAAATATAAGCAAGTTGATAGTAAGTTTACTAACTAACAATGAATTATTTATCACTACTATACATACTTACAACCCTTAAGCTTAAATGAGTTATGTTAATTATCTTGTAGATGGAGTACAACACACAAGAAAGCCAAGGCACTTTCGAATCAGTTGGCAATAGTGATGTATTGTCGCAAGCATTATCTAGACCCGAACATAAAGGACGTATCCATGGCCAATCAAAGTTCGTAAAGCCATCTCAGTACTTCAACTTGGGTAGAAGTTCAAATAAAGATAATGAAGTACTATCAATGAGACATGAAATAGAAGAATTAAAGGCGTTGGTTTGTGGTCTATATGTAAACAAAAATGTGGAGCTGTCGTTTGATCCCAACAATGTGCCAACCATGGACCAACACAATAGCTTTAAAGCTGGTTGCTCTGTCCAAGAAAAACAACATGGAGTGTCTGATTCGACAACCATGCCGGTCGACAGTCAAGAGTGTAAGCTCCATATCTTCGATAAAGTTCATGGTGGATAGTTGTGTGATACCTAGAATTTTCATGATTGCCATTTTTCCTCTTTTAAAGGAATTATGAGCATATGTGACATGTTTACGGAAAAACTCAGTTAAGAGTTTTTCACACGTTTTACGAAATCTTATGGCTTAATAAGACTCAGAACAGATTTTTAAGTATAGAAAACGCCCTTTCAGGTCGAAAAGGACGAAATAGGACGAAGTTCCGAAAAAGTCAAAGTTTGACCGAAAAAGTCAACTTTGACCAAGAAAGTCAAAGTTTGACCGAAAAAGTCAACTTTGACCAAGAAAGTCAAATTTTGACCGAAAGAGGTCAACGGTTGACTCGATAGTGAAAAATGATGCAGTATGAGAAAATACTGCAAAATATGTCAGTATGGGCGAGATAGCCCAAGTAGACAGTAGAAACACCCTAGAAATCAAGCATTCCTAGCATTAGTTAAGGTCAAGAATGACGTTTTTAGTCAAGAAATCACCCAAAAAGACAAGTCAAAGTCAAATGGCAAAAATGTCAAAATTTTCACTTTTGGGGCAAAAGTGTAAATTTTGGAAAATATGTGAAGTAAGTTAAGTGACGTCGATAGATGATGTCAAAATGAGGCAATGACTCGCCTTGCAAGCAGAAATAAGAACCGGCCACTTTTGGGGGTGAAATTGAAAGGATTTTTGTCTTTCGAGGCAAAAATGTAATTTTAGAAAATATGTGATTCAAGTATGAGAAAATCACATAAAATCATGAAAAGAGTGATATTTGCTTGAAAAGCAAGCAATATGGTCAATTATGAAGTTTAGGGACATAAATGCAAAAATTTTCACTTTTTGGGCGAAAGTGTAAATTTTAGAAATTTGACGATATGAGCGTATGAAGTCACCAAGATGATGAAATCATAAAATAAGATGGGTTTGTTGATTTTTAGGACAATCGGACACCTAGAGGACATTTTTGCAAGAATTTCCATTTTTGGGGCAAAAATGTAATTTTAGAAAATTATGAGGTAAGCGATGATGCAAGCAAGTGAGGTCAGCCATGACATCAGCAAAGCCAGCTGCTGCTGAGCTGGGGACAGCCGGCCACCTTGGGGAGAAAGTCAAAGAAATGGAAAATTTTGGGGTCAAAATCCAATTTCCAAAAGTTTGGAAAAAAGTCTATAAATAGACCCATTTTAGACAGATTATTGCTGCTGAAAAATGGAGAAAAGCAACTAGATTATGGCCAAAAAATCTACAGAAAATCCGTGAGCCATGAGGGAGAGAAAAAGAGCAAGAAAAGTTGGAAAAAAATTCATGTGTGATCCACTAGGAGTTGCACGGGTTTGGTGCAAGAACCAAGCCCAAATCTGGAAATTTTTCTCCAGAAATCTGGGCAGAAACCGTGAGGAAGAGAGGAGAGAAAGTGAGAAAAATTTCAGTCCAATCCAAGGTGTAACCGAGCTTGAGGGATAGGAGAAACCAAACTAGGTGCCAAGGAGAGATTTGGTGCTTGGTAGGTGGCTGGTTTCAGCCGTGAAGGGAGCAGAAAATTTTATGGGTTTTGGACAGCCAAGGGTTCGGCTTTGGCTGAGAGAATTCACCAAGGATGGTGAAAATTTTGGTGTAATTTTGGGAGCCAAAACCGAGCATGGGAGCAGCCAATGAAGGGGACAGGACTTCGGATCCATGAGCCCTAATCAAGCTAAGGGTAAGTCAAGGTAAACCCTTGAATTCTCTTAAGAAATTTCCATGCAAGTTGATGGATTAATTATGTGTATGTGTGTATGTTGCATGGCTGAAAATGGAGCCCATTTTGGTGGGAGGTTTCGGCTGCAAGAGGCAGCCAACCAAGGCAATGGGAGTTCGGCTCAAAGGGTGTGAACCAACTTCCGGTTTTGTGAGGTAAAGCCCTAAACCCTAAAGCTTTTGGTTCAAGCTTTAATTTGGGTATTTATGATGTATTTCAAGCAAGAAATGTAAGGGCATAAGCTCATTTAATTTTTGGTTAATGCCTAGTTAGGGTGTGATGCTTGATTAAGGGTGTATGGCTAGCTAGTTTAGTATGCATGATTTTAGGTTTATGTGCTATGTTTTATGATGCATGATTGCCTAGTTTGCATGGTTGTATGGTTGGTAATGTCCCTGCCCTAGGTGCAGCCGAGTATGGCTCATGTGCTAGGATGTTAGATTTTATTTTGGTATTGCATGATTTCGGTTCTATTTCATGTGATGCAACCCTAGAATGCAATGCAAACCTAGGTTAAGTTCCGGTTTCGTTTGCATGACCACGTGGGGATAACATGTCAAAACATGTGAGACGTTAGTTAACGTTGCATGTTGATGTTTTAGGCTCCCGAGTGATTGAGTTAGCTTCCGAAGTAGGACGCGTAAAAACAATTTAAACGCGAAAACTGGTCAGATTCGGACTAAGTCTACCCAGTTTTCGTAAACGAAAAATAACAGGCCTTTAGAGGCCGAATTTGGGAAAACGTAAAACATGAAAGTTGTCCATAACAACTTTTTCTAGGGGGCTATGTGAGCCGTTTTCCAAAATAAGGCTCCAATGGCCTTCAAAAATGCCAAAACCCGTGGCTAAGCATTTAAGCCCCCAGACCCAGTTTGTTCCAGGAGTCAGCCAGTTTCAACTCAAAACTGGTGCGAAACTAGGCCGAATTAGAAGTTTTGTAAAACATGAAAGTTTTAGCATTTTTCGAGAGCTAGAACTTTCGTGAAGAAAATTTTTTCAGATTACGTACCGATTTTAAAACAAAAATTGTTTTATGAAGGGTTCTCAGGGAATCCGAAATCCCTGCACCACAAGTTTTATCAAGTGATTCTAGAAAATGGTTTTTCAACCTTAAACAAGTGTTTTGGCTATGAAAATCGTTCCAATGACGGTTTTCAACCTAAAATGAATTTACAAAGCATAAAACCAAGAGTTTGGATTTTATGACTCAAGTTATGAATTTTTACACGAAATGTAAATTTTGGGATTTCTCCCTAAGTGTTTTCCAAGGAAGGAAATGTGAGTTTCAAGCTATGTTTTAGTGTACGATTAGTTCACATGTGGTAACCGGGTGTTAGACCCAAGTTGCCGGGTCAAGCCCGAGACCTGAGAGGTTGACCATAGAGGGTTGACCCTAGTTGACCAAAGTTGACCATGGTTGACTTTTGGTTGACTAATAGCATAGAGTTAGGTTATCCTTATGGGTTATCCAAAGTAACCCTAAGGGATACCGTTAAGCTCAACTAAAGGGTTGTCGGATATAACCCGATAGTTTGGATTAAGATAAGCAACCCTTAGAGGTTTAGTTTTGGCTTGGCACGCCAGGTTATCAAGAGTAACCAAGTTAGATGCTTTGCACATAAGGGGACATACAACCAAGATCATGTAGACATGTTGGTTAGTTTACCAGCATTTTCATCAGTTTAAGTAGATCATGTCCTATGTCAAGCAGGCAGAATCTGCAGCTGTACCAGGAGTGGAACAGCACTAGGAAAGGACAGTTAAGCAAGAACGTAACGGAAAGGTAAGTACAATTCCGCCTACGGCATGAACACATGTTAGTTGCATGAATAGGATGTCATGATTTATGATGATATGTAGTATGCTATGTAGTAGTATGTTATGTTATGCAGTATGTTTATGTGATAAGTTAAGTACGTAGTATGTCCATGTATGTTAAGTATGCAGTACATTTCATGTTAGGCTAAGCAATATGTTCATGGTATGTATGCATGTTATGTATGAGTTCATGTTATGTTATGTTAAGTATGTTAAGCAGTATGTATGCATGTTTAGTATAAGTTAGTATGTGGTGCAGATGCATGTATGTTTATGTTAGATATTGTGGCATCACGAAGCATGTCCACTAAAAATAAATCACATGGTATGCAAGAGATAAGTTAAATAGGACATGTTGTGTTGTACTGACTTTGCCTCCGTGGTAAGTTAAAACGGCATGTTCCATGTTTTGACATTGATATGGAAGGACTGCCTCCACTATTCCATGTTAAACTGTGTGTTTCATGGTTTAAGTTGGTTTGGTCGGACTACCTTCAATCACTACATGGTTACATACCGAAGAACATACACACATGTTATAGGAGCAAGATAAGATCAGTAGAAAGACCACAATTGATTTTAATAATAAATCATAATTGGTTCACGTTTTCGTGCATTAGTTGCATGCGGATAGGACGTTGTGCTTACTGAGCTTTTTAGCTCATTACTTACGTTCATGTTGTAGGTAAGATTCCTACCGGCACTTCTTGATACAAGCTGTGGAGAGATGGCGCAACAGAATGTGAAACGTGGGTATGGACTGCTACGGGGTTTCCGAAATGCGTTTGAAATGAAATTGTGTTTTCATTATATTTCAACATGTATGCATGTATGTTTCAGTTCAGTTATGTATGTATGGAGCTTTCCGCTCAGGTGAAAGCTCAGTACTCTGTGAGTACATCAGAAGTAGTAAGGTTTTATAAAAAAAAAAAAGCAGTTTTAAGTTATGCTTTAATCGAGTTTAAAGTTTTATAATTTCCGCAATAAAGGTTTTCTATTAACGATTTTTAGAAAAGAAAGAAAAAAAAATTTACTCTAGAAATTTGGGTAACTATATTTTTCAAATTAAGTAAGACAAGTAAGTAAGTAATTGTCACGAACCGAACCCAACCCTCCAGGTTCGCGCGGTCGGACATCGCGTGGCCTTGGTGGCGATAAGTCGGGGCGTGACAAGAGGTGGTATCAGAGCAAAGGGTTTTCGTATTAGAGCGAAAAGTTTTTCTGCCATCCCGTTTCACAATTCTGCCGCCAGCGCCACAGCATTGTAAGTTGTTTTCTTACTCTGTGTAGTTGTAAGATTAGCATGAAGACATGTACCTGGTTTTAAACCCAGGTTAGATTAATTAGGGTCGAAAGGAGCAGCAAGGCTTCGTCGGCATTCCAAGGAATGGAGGAGCAACTCCGCACCTTCGACAACACCCAGAGCAGTAGTTTCACAAAATGGAGAGTTTTCTCCGATTACGCGCTACAAGGACGCATTTTCCAGTTACGTTACGTTGCCAGTCAACGACCAGACGAGGTGACTCCTCAAATTAGTCAGATCAGATATGTAGCAGTGGATATGCTTATCCAGAGGATTTCATGGATCAGCACTGCCAACAGATCAGAGTTGCGCAGCAAAAGCATGGTGGAGACGCTATGTTATGATATGATATGAAGAGATTGCGAGAAATCTCTAGTAAGATATGTTAAGATAAAAAAGAGTATAAGTGATAGAAGTAGAAGCTAGAAATTGGTTTATCGTGGGTACGACGGAACCAAATTTCGTAGAAGTCTACCTTGCAACTGTTATGCCCAAGTTGCAAAGATAAGTGCTAGAATAGCAATAAGAGATAAGATTGATTCCCGGTTAAGGGAGACTATGAGATTATGAGGAGTATAGATATTCCTAAGAATTAAGATTTATGCCCTTGTGTTATGAGGGAAAAGATTGAAGCAATCAGAAAAGCTTCTTTTATCCAAGTAGTAGTTGGATATGTTAGTAGACCTTCCAACGCATCACTCGAACAATATTATGAATTTTTCAGAATAAACTTTGAAAAGTTTCAAAGACAGTATTTTTAGCAGAAATGTTCAGACTATGATCTTATGTTAATGGAACCCCTTCACGTTGAAAAGACGACCAAATCCTTGAGGAAGAAATTCCAAGATAGGGGTTGTCATACGTATGAAGTTCCAAGTTAGGAAACTGATTACGAAAGGTCGTAAACCTTGAGGATAAGTCCAAGAAAGGGGGACCTTTACGCAGAGTAAAAGGGTTCTAGTAGCATAGGATCAAGTATCAAGAGAGAAACTATATTCCAAGAAAGATTATTAAAGTATGATACGATATGTTTTCCAAGAGTGGAAACGATTTTTCAGCAAGTTTTTCAAGCAAGAATAAGCAGTATGAATTATGTTTTCAAAGTGTGACGAGTTATTTGATATACTTGTCCAACTTGTTATGTAAATAGTTCTTGTGATGCAGTAGGAAAGGAAAATATGTTAGTATGACAGTATGCAGTAAGATAAGTATGATTAGTATGATAAGCAAGCAAGTTCAGCAGTATGTAAGTATGTATGTTAAGCATTGTCACGCCCCGACTTATCGCCACCAAGGCCACGCGGTATCTGACCACGCGAACCTGGAGTTGGGTTCGGTTCGTAACAATTACTTACTTACTTGCTTGATTGAAAAATAAAGTTATCCAATTTCTAGAGTAATTTTTTTTTTCTTTCTTTTCTAAAATCGTTACTAGAAAAAATCTTTTGCGGAAATCATAAAACTTTAACACAAGTTAAACTGAACTTAAAAACTGTTTTTCTTTTATAAAACCTTAACTGATTCTGATGTACTCACAGAGTACTGAGCTTTCACCTGAGCGGAAAGCTTCATACATACATAACTGAACTGAAACATACATGCATACATGTTGAAATATAATGAAAACATATTTTCATTTTAAACGCATTTCGGAAACCCCGTAGCAGTCCATACCCACGTTTCACATTCTGTTGCGCCATCTCTCCACAGCTTGTATCAGGAAGTGCCGGTAGGAAACTTACCTACAGCATGAACGTAAGCAATGAGCTAAAAAGCTCAGTAAGCACAACATCCTATCCGCATGCAACTAATGCACAACAACGTGAACCAATTATGATTTATTTTAAAATCAATTATGGTTTCTCTACTGAACTGATCTTATCTTATCTTGCTACTATAACATGTGTGTATGTACTTCGGTACGTAACCATGGAGTGATTGAAGGCGGTCCGACCATACCAACTTAAACCATGAAGCACAAAGCTTAACATGGAGTAGTGGAGGCAGCCCTTCCATATCAAGTCAAACCGTGGAACGTGTCGTTTTAACTTACCACGGAGGCAACGTCAGTACAACACAACATGTCCTACTAATCTTAACTCATATCTTACCATCTGACTTATTAATAGTGGACATGCTTCGTGATGCCACAATATCTAACATAAAACATAAACATGCATTGGCATAACATGAACATACATAACATGCATACATAACATGAACATACATAACATACATAACATGCATACATAACATGAACATACATAACATACATACATAACATGAACATACATAACATGCATACATAACATGAACATACTACTACATGACATACTACGTATCATCATAAATCATGACATCCTATTCATGCAACTACCATGTGTTCATGCCGTAGGCGGAATTGTACTTACCTTTCCGTCTTTCGTGCTTGCTTAACTGTCCCTTCCTAGTGCTGTTCCACTCCTGGTACAGCTACAGGTTCTGCCTGCTTGACATAGGACATGATCTACTTAGGTTCGTGAAAATGCTGGTAATCTAACCAACATGTTTACATGACCTTGGTTGTATGTCCCTTACGTGCAAAGCGTCTATTTTGGTTACCAACGGTAACCTGGCGTGCTAAGCCAAACTAACCTCTAAGGGTCGAATAACTTAATCCGAAACTATCGGGTCATATCTGATAACCCTTTAGTTTAGCTATCGGTATCCGTTAGGGTCACTTTGGATAACCCGTGAGGATAAACTAATTTAAAGCTATTAGTTAACCAAAAGTCAACAAAAGTCAATCTTGGTCAACCACGGTCAACTATGGTCAACCCTCTAAGGTCGACCTCTCGGGTCTAGGGCTTGACCCGGTAACTCGGGGTCTAACACCCGGTTACCACACGTGGACTAATCGTACGCTAAAACATAACTTGAAAACTCTTATTTCCTTTCTTGGAAAAACACTTAGGGAATAAATCCCAAAATTTCACATTTCTTGTAAAAATTCTTAACTTGAGTCATAAAATCCAAACTCATGAATTTATGCTTTGTAAAATCATTTTAGGTTGAAAACCGTCTTTGGAACGATTTTCATAACCAAATTACACATTTAAGGTTGAAAAACCAATTTTCTAAAATCATTTGTTAAGCTTATGGTGCAGGAATTTTGGATTCCTTGAGCACCCTTCATAAAATAATTTTTCTTTTAAAATTGGTATGTTATCTGAAAAAGTTTTCTTCACGAAAGTTCTAGCCCTCGAAAAATGCTAAAACTTTCGTGTTTTATGCAAATCCTAATTCGGCCTAGAAATGTACCAGTTTTGAGTTGAAACTGGCTGATCCTGAAACGGAACTGGGTCTGGGGGCTTAAATGTTTAGCCACGGGTTTTGGCATTTTTGAAGGCCATTGGAGCCTTATTTTGAAAAACGGCCCACGAGTCCCCCTAGAAAAAGTTGTTCTGGACAACTTTTATGTTTTACATTTTCCCAAATTCGGCCTCTAAAGGCCTGTTATTTTTCATTTACGAAAACTGGACGACTTGAAACCGAACCTGCCAATTTCGTGTTTAAATTGTTTTTACGCGTCCTACTTCGGAACCTAACTTAACCGATCACTCGGGAGCCTAGAACATCAACATGCAACGTTAACTAACGTCCCACATGCTTTGGACATGTTACCCCCTCGTGGCCATGCAAACCAAATCCGGACTACTTAACCTAGGTTTGCATTGCATTCTAGGGTTGCATCACATAGATTCGGCATCCATAAACCAAACCGAAATAAAATCTAGCATCCTAGCACATGAGCCATACTCGGCTGCACCTAGGGCAGGGACATAATCAACCATACAACCATGCAAACTAGACAAACATGCATCATAAAACATAGCACAAAATCCTACAATCATGCATACTAATTAACATACTAATCACCCTAATCAAGTCTCATACCCTAGCATAAGCATTAACCGAAAACTAATGAGCTTAAGCTCTTACATTTAAGCTTGAAAATACATCATAAATACCCACATTAAAGCTTGAACCAAAAAGCTTTAGGGTTAGGGTTTTACCTCACAAAATCCGGAGGTTAGTTCACACTATGGGAGCCGAACTCCCACTGCTCACTTGGCTACCCTCCTTGCAGCCGAAATCTCCCCACCAAAAGGGGCTCCATTTTCCAGCCATGCACACATACACACATACACATAATTATCCATCAAATCTTGCATGGAATTTAACTTAAAATTCAAGGATTTACCTTGACTTACCCTTGGTTTAGGCTAGTGTCTATGAACCGAAAATCTGTCCCTCTTTTCGCTACTCACTGCACACGGATTTTGGGCTCCAAATTGCACCAAAAATTTGCACCATCTTGGTGACTCTTGCTGCCAAAAGCCGACCCTCTTGCTGCCCCAAAACCATGAAAATTTTTCTCCAATTTCTGCTCCTTTCTTGGCCGAAATCAGCCACCCATCCAAGCACCAAAAATCACTTGGCTCCTAGGGTTGGTTCCTCTTCCTTCTCCCTCGGCCATACACCATGATTGGACCGAAAAATTTTCTCCTCTCTTTCTCCTCTCTTCTCCACGGTTGCAGGTCAGAAAATTCTGAAAAAATTTCCAGAATTTTCCTTGCTTGCACCATGCTCAAAACCGAGCTCCCTAGAATGGATCACATAAAAATTTTTTCCAACTTTTGGCTTGCTCTTCTCTCCCCTTTCTCTCTCGGATTTTTCTGGACCAAAATGGCCAGAATTCAGCTGCCTTTTTTCATTTTTTTCTGCAGTAAATGAGTCTATTTATAGACAATTTTTACAACTTTTTGAAATTGCAAAATGACCCCAAAAGTTCCAAAACTTTTGATTTTTCTCCCCAATGGAGGCCGGCTGTGAGTAGCTCATCAATAGCTGGAAATGCTGATGACAGGCTGAGGTCATGGCTGATGTCATGGCTTACCTCACAACTTTTCAAAAATTACACTTTTGCCCCCCGAAAATGGGAATTCTTGCAAAAATGCCCTCTAGGTGTCCGATTGTCCTATAAATCAACACACCCATCTTATTTTATGATATTATCATCTTGGTAACTTTATACGCTCATATCGTCAAATTTCCAAAATTTACACTTTTACCCCAAAAGTGAAAATTTTTGCATTTAGGCCCCTAAACTTCAAAATTGGCCATAATGCTTGCTTTCCATGTAAATATCATTCTTTTCATAATTTTATGTGATTTTCTCATCCTTGAATCACATATTTCCCAAATTTACATTTTTACCCCGAAAGACAAAATCTTTGCATTTTCACCCCCAAAAGTGTCCGGTCCTTATTCTTTTCTTGCAAGGTAAGTTATTACCTTATTGTGACATCATCTAACGACGTCACTGAACATACTTCACATATTTTTCAAAATTTACACTTTTGCCCCAAAAGTGAAAATTTTGACATTTTTGCCCATTGACTTTGATTAGTCCTCTTGGGTGACTTCTTGACTAAATATGTCATTCTTGACCTTAACTAATGCTAGGGATGCTTGATTTCTAGGGTGTTTCTTATTTTCTACTGTCTACTTGGGCTATCTCACCCATACTGACATATTTTATAGTATTTTCTCATACTGTATCATTTTTCACTGTCGAGTCAACCGTTGACCACTTTTGGTCAAACTTTGACTTTCTTGGTCAAAGTTGACTTTTTCGGTCAAACTTTGACTTTTTCGGAACTTCGTCCTAATTCGTCCTTTTTGACCTGAAAGGGCGTTTTCTAACCTTAAAAATCTGTTTTGAGTCTTATTGAGCCATAAGACTTCGTAAAACGTGTGAAAAACTCTTAACTGAGTTTTTCCGTAAACATGTCATATATGCTCATAATTCCTTTAAAAGAGGAAAAATGGCAATCATGAAAATTCTAGCATACTAAAAACTGCGTCCTGATGTACCACCTTCGGTTTTTCGTAAAAACAAAGACCTTTGGAACCTCATTTTGAGAAACGGTCTGCGCTGCCCCCTAGGAAAAACCCTGTTCTACAACTTTCGTGTTTTACGTTTTTGCCCGTTCGGCCTCTAAACGCCTGCAATTACTGATTTCCTGAGGCCGACCAGTTTGGAACCCGAACTGGCAGCCTTACTTACTAAATTTGGTTTACGTCCTAATTTTCGGTTTCTACCTCAACAGATCACATCGGGAGCTTAAAGACACATCATGCAGCGTTTCTAACGTCTTGCATATCCCAACATGCAGCCCTAACCCGTTCATGCAGCCCATAGAACCGAATCCTATCCTAGGGTTGCATGGCTAACATAGCATATCCATTCATTCCATACATTCATCACATACCAAAATAAATTCAAACCATACATTCACATGCTAATTCACACCCTAAGGGTCATATAACCTCATGTAATATTTCTAGCATGCAATCCTAGCATACTAAACAATCATAAGCATATTAATGAGCATAAAGGAACCAAACCACATCTAGCAACCTAATCAAGCACTTTAAGGGCATAAAACTAAATTAGTGAGCTTATGCTCTTACAACCATTAACTTGAACAAATACATTTAAGTTTGAGCTTAAAAACTTGATTGGAAAAGGATTAAAGCTTTTGAAAAATTTTACCTCGAAGTGGATAGGGTTTGGCTCTAGGACTTGAACCAAATCTCACACCCTTGACTCTAGCTCCTACAACCGGTTTGGCTCACCAATTGGACACCAAACTTGGCTGATTTTGGCTCAAATGTGCCTTCCTCTAATGCACAGCTACAACACCTAAAATACACCCAAAACTGAAATTTTTTTTCTTGGTTTCTTACACAAACCCATGAGCTTGCTAGGAAGAGAAAAAGGTTCCGAAAACTTACCCCTAGCTTGCTCAATGAAACCCGAACTCTCCCTCAAGCTCTCCCCTAAAAATTCTGATTTTTTTTCTCCCTTTTTCCTGCTTGCTGGCCACTGTTACAGCCAAGAACAAGGGCTGGAAAAATTTTTTCTCACTGCCTCTAGCTCTCCCACACAAACCGAACAACACACACAAACTTGGTTCAAAATTTTTTTCAGATTTCTTCCTCACTTGCTCTCGGTTTTTTTTTTTTTTTGTGCAGAAATTTAGGCATAATGGAGCTGCTTTTTCTGATTTAAAAAGGGGTGGAGGCAGCCCTATTTATAGGCAATCTGGGACACAAAATTGTTTGCAATTTGGCCCCCAAAATTTTTGAAATTTTGCACAAAAATCCCTAAAGTGGCCGGCTGTCATGGAGTGGGAAACAAGTAAGAAAAAGCTAGAAGGGGACACATGTCTTGCATGGATTTGTTCTCCAAAAAGTGGGTGATGTCATAATTCAAAAATTTATGATGTCATAAATCATAAAGGGCTTGTTTGTCTCCTTTTCCAATAAACAATATAATTTAAAGTTAACATAGATAATCTAATACTGTGTTGTACTAATACACATTATTAATATTTTATACTGTCATAAAAATTTTATCTGTAAAGAATCGGGCTGAAAAATTTTTTTTTTATTTTTTCGAACCCTTTTGCCCTGTACTCTATCCGAAAAATGAGTTTTTCACAGTATTTTTCCTATACTGCATCTCATAAAATTGTACAGTGAGGGTTTTGACCATTTTGGTCAAACTTTGACTTTCCCGGGTCAAAGTTGACTTTTTTGGTCAACCCTTTGACTTTCCTAGAATGATGTAAATTTCATCTCTTTTCATCCGAAAAGATCATTTATCAATCAAAACAAGCATACTCGAGTCTTATAAAGCTATAAGAACTCGTAACACATAATAAAGTCCTGAAGCGAACTTTTTCATAAATGCCGATACGGCATGCATTCAATTTCTTTAAAAAGGAAATAATAATAATCATAGAAAAAGTAGGTATTACAGGAAGATTATGGTTGGCAAAGGGATTAGAAGGAGACGAGATTGTAAAACAAAAATCTCGAACCGACCTTGTCCTCTCCAAGAGGGAAGTGTTGAATGTGGTTATTTTATTTTAGGTTTTATGAGGGATATAGTGTTGAATGGAATTGACGTACTTGAAAGTAAAGAATTTTTCACTAGTGAGGATTTGGATTTGATTAGGTGAGAATGGTGTGGCCATGTAATGCAATTCATTAATTACGACATGTAATCTTGTAATATATAATAATTGGTATGTATTTTTACTTTGATCAATGATTGGTATGTAATATACAGGTTAGGGTACCCGTTGGCAATCAAGGAAAAAACCCCATTTTTTACAAATAAAAAATAAAAATACACGACGGTTCTTGGGGAGAACCGTTGTGTAAAGTGCTACTTTACACGATGGTTCCCAGGAACCGTCGTGTAAAACTTGACTCTTTATTACACGATGGTTCATTGGGTAAACCGTCGTGTAAAGTGGAACTTTACACGACGGTTCCTCCCGGGAACCATCGTGTAAAGTATACTTCACACGACAGTTTTCGGGGTGAACCATCATGTAAATCTCTATTTACACGACGGTTTCTCTCAGGAACCGTCGTGTAAAGCTCACTTTACACAACGGTTCTCCAGAGAAGCGTTGTGTAATATTTGCCAATTTGTTGTTCTCTGCTATCATATTTCTCGTTTCGACCACGGTTTTTAACCGTCGTGTAACATTAATGTACCCCGACGGTTTTTAAAACCGTCATGATATCTTCCACGACACTGGATTACACGACGGTTATAGAACCGTCGTGTAAAGTTTACATGACGGTAAAAACCCATCGTGTAAACCGCAATTTTTACTAGTGAAAATAGCTATGACATACGAAATATTATGATGTACAAGATTACAAATAGAATAAGACATTATATACCAATCTCATACTTACTAGAGTAAGAAGGATTTCACTGACAGTTTTAAACCATCGATTAAAAAAAGAGAGAAAAGGAAAAGGAAATGGAAAGAAAGAAAGAAAACCTTTGTACAATGTCCATACTTTCTTTGAAAGAAGAAAAAAAATTCGTTTTTAGTCAAAGAAATGACCAAAACGATATTTATTATTTAACCTATTATGATTCACAATCATCATTAATATTTTCTTAAAAGATTATCCACAAATTGTAAAAAGATCATCATATTTTATGAATATATCGCAAATAATAATTTATAAATTACAAAACTTTCTCATCATATTCCCCAATATAACTAACTTAGTGTTCGGGTGATTCTATGTAATAACCAACCTTATTACATATTTACGATTTCCTTTTTAAGGAAACAAAGTTTGTATTATGTATGTTTATGTGAAATGCTTGATCTGATTTATCATAATATTATTGAGTTCTTGTAATATTGTAAGACTCGATAATAGTTTACTTATACAAGTATGAGGCCTTTTGTTGAAAGAGGCAGAATTAGGGTGTATGATCTTATGTCGGTCAACGTTTGACCAGAATGACCTAAGGTATGATTAAGATAGTACAATAGTATAATAAGCAGTATGGAAATTATACTACGAAAAACCGTCATTATGTATAAATAAGCAAGAATAAGGTACGAGATCACTCTACAAAAATCAAGCACATTATTTAGAGCAATAAGGACTAAGTAGTTTCAAGTCCTAAGAAAATTCTATACGCAGTCCAGTTAAGTGCAGATAAATTCTGGACGGTAGTCTAGTACAACTATATTGTTATTAGTTAGAAACAATATTTGTAAATGGACTGCATTTTAGGAAAAAAGACAAACGGAGTCTAATGGGAGGACACCTCATCTTGGGATAATTATGGGTTTTTAGGAAATTGAGAAAATGGATGAACATTTGAGAGATTACTTGGCCACTAAGCATGTGACGCTCTCACCTACGTAGGGTCGTCACCTTACTTGCTTAACTATACTTTACTTGAAAATTTGAGAATAATTTTTTTTTCAACATACATATATATAAAAAGGTTTGCCCATACCAACTTATCTTACATACATACTGAAATAAAAAGATTGTTTAAAGTCTTTAGTACCAAATATACTATATAACTTAATTTGTTTTCGCGATATATATACATATATACAAAAACTTCTTAACTCAGAAAAATGTGCGGAGAATATACGTAGTGGTATCCCATACCGCCCTTCATCCGCCGTAACGTCCTCACATAGCCCATCATTCAAGCTGCAGGCTTCTTACCTACAGTATGAAATATAACTAATGAGCTTTCGCCCAGTAAGCACAAACGTAATCTCACAAAATATTTTTATTTTAACCATCTTGAAAACATACCAATCATCATGTACAGATGCATGAACCATATATGTTCATTTATGCTTCCATTTTTTTTAACTTGAACTTGTTATCTTTCATATAGGCCCCCTTGTGTATACCAGATGCGCACTCTCCAGATAAAGTTAGGGGTTTGCAAGGTCCCTAACAGTTATGGGAAATATAAACTTGAACATGAATAGTCCTCCACCTTCAGGAGGTTGGTACGACACTTTACATGTGTTTTCTTACCATGTTGATTATCATTAGCGAACATGCCTTATGATGTCACTATATCATAGCATAACTTACACTTCATTCATAACTTGGCATGGCTTCTAAACATAGCCCTTTTGCAAACATGACATTTTGCAAATATAGCACTTTTGAAAACATGACATTTTTGCAAACATGGCACCACATAGAACATAGCACAAAACATGTTATAGCATATTTGAAAATAAATTACTATCTTTCATACTGCAGGTGAGGTTTGTACTTACCTCTTGTGCCGTGTCCTGAGTGTTGCGGCCTTAAATTGGTTTGCAACAGCAGGTCACTTCCTGCTATTTGAAATAACATAGGATTAGGATCCTATCATAAAATGTTGGTGACCTATCCAACATTCACACCTGATCTTAGTGGTATGTCCCCGATACTTGATGTCTTACTTGGTCACAAACAGTCTTCCTACTATTTAGGAATAATCAAACTTTGATTATTCCTTAAAAGTTTGATTATTCCTTAAGAGATCACGTTGGATAACCTCTCTTTGGTGCTAAGCCCTTAATCTTTCCATTAGGGTTTAGGTTTATCATTATACCTTTGGGCTTTACTCTTACATCATAATCATTGGGTTATTTCCATTAACCCTTAAATCCTAGCCCAATTGTATATTTTGGGTATCCCTTAGGGTTATATTGGGTAACCCTTAGGGTCAATTTAATTCAACGTTGGGTCAACCAAAGTCAACCCTTGGTCATTAAGGTCAACTCTCGGTCAACTAAGGTCAACCTTGGGCTTGACCCTGTAACTCGGGTGTCTCTCCCGGTTACTATCCGTCATCGTTTCCTTTTCAAACTTTAAAATCATTTGGCCTAAAATCTTGAAAATACTTGGCTTAAAATCTCATTCTTTTTCTTAACTTGAAAGAGTTGAGGAAAAATTCCAAAACTCTTAACTTAACTTATAAAAATTCACGTTTTCAAAATAGATCTTTATAAAAATCATTTAAGGTGGGAAACTGCCTTTAGAACAGTTTCAATAGTCAAAACAGTGATTTTGGAAAAGAAAACAATTTTTCTGAACTAGTTTTAGAAAATCCTGTGCAGGAATTTTCGGTTCCCTGCACAATCTTTGGAAAACGATGTCAGTTTAAAGATCCAATTCGAATTTGAAAAACTTATCTAATAAAAGTTGTAGCTCTCGAAAAATGCTAAAACTTTCATGTTTTGCGAAAAATCCAGTTCCGCTTGTATTTTTGTCAGTTTTCATTTGAACTGGCTGGGCGTGTAAATTAGGTCTAGGCAAACCAGCCTCGGGTTTTGTTAAAAATGGAGGCCATTGGAGTCTCATTTTTGGATTCTGCCTATGCTACTCCCTTGGAAAAACCCTTCCGAATAAGTTTTGTGTTTTGAGTTTTAGCCAGTTCAGCCTCTAAAGGCCTTAAATTTTCACTTTCCCGAAACTGGCCAGTTTCGAATCCGAACTGGCAGTTTTGATTGTTAAGTCCGGTTTACGTCATAATTCGCGGATTCTATCTCGACCGAGCACTTTGGGAGTTTACACATCAAACATGCAGCGTTTCTAACTTCCCATATATTTAAGCATGCTAATCCCACGTGCCCATGCAGCCCCTAACCGCTTGTTCTAATCCTTGGGCTGCATGGTTTTTAGCTTAGCATAACATTCAAGCATGCACCACCACATTCACCCTTAAAACTAG
>CM046387.1:3788182-3840894 GCA_025413485.1 Ficus microcarpa
TACGTCCACATATTCCCTGATAATAGGAACATCTTCTGACATCAGTTCCTTTTCTTGCCTCTTATCCACCATGTTAGCTAAATATCCTTGACAACCATTAGCTAACATTTTCCAAGCTCTTACGGCAGATACCATCTTGGTGGTGGAATTTCTGGGCTGGCCCTGGAAATTAAACTCCTCTCTCCTATCGAGGCTAAACGAAATGCGGCGTCTCCGGCAATCGATCCTGGCGTTGTATCGTCCCAAAAAGTCCATCCCCAAGATCACATCGAAATCATGAAGTTTGATTGCGATGAGATCTGCAAGTAATTCTCTGCCCTTAATCATGATGGGAACATTTTGGATCCAGAAGTTGGACCACAAAATTTCACCGGATGGTAGAGAAGCATTAAAAGGTTGTTCTACTCTCTTAACACTGCTCCCTAACTTCTGGGCAAATTCTAGGGAAATGAATGAATGCGTTGCGCCGGAATCGAATAGTGCAATGACATCATAGGTGGTGATAGAAATCTGACCTGTCACCACATGCGATGTCCCGGCTTCTGCATCTCCCTTTGTGTAAGCATAGATCCGGGCTAGAGGTTCTGGCGCTTCTATTCTGCCCTGGATCATTGCTGGTCCTTCCAGCCTAGCCTGTACCGCATGAATCTGTCTCTGGTTGGAGTTGCGGTTCTGGTATTGCTGCTGCTGATTCTGATTTTGAGGTTGGGGGTTTTGATTGTTTTGAGGGCAATTCTTGGCAAAATGTCCCTCTTTGCCACAAAGGTAGCAAGCATTTGACCCTTTTCTACATACTCCAGGGTGCTTCTTTCCGCAGGTGTCACAAACAGGATAAGTGACATTGTTACCGTCGTTTCCTCGGTTGTTCTTCTTCTGTGGAAAGTTCTTCTGTTGTCCCTGGCCATTAAAGTTCCCTTTCCTTTTGTTCTTCCCAGACTGTTTGGGACTTTGGCCAGAGCCACTTGCTTGTCCCTTTGGGTTTGTATCCCCACCCTGTCGTGGCTGGTTTGTCTTCGCAGCAGCTTTTTCCTCTTTCCGGGTTTTGAAGATCTGGGCCCTTGCTTCTTTATCCCGGTTTATCCAGTACTCAGCCCTAACAGCCCTGCTAACACATTCTGACACAGTCTCTGGCGGACTGTTGCCGGTGCTGACTAGTTTCGCAATATCCGTGCGAAACATTCTCATCATCAACCGTACCTTCTCTTCTTCGTTCGGTACCAACTTAGGGCATAGGCGAGCTAACTGTTCAAACCTTTTTACTGCATCCATGACTGACAGTGCTCCCTGTCTGAAATTTGTGAATTCATCCTGCTGCACTGCAAGGACTTCTCTGTTGTAGTACATTGTCCGGAACTCGTGGACAAAATCCTGCCATGTCATGGCCATCACATCCTGGCATACTTCAACCGTCGTCCACCAGTGCCTTGCGTCCTTCTTCAGCGCAAAGGAGGCACATAAGACTTTCTCTTGCTCCATAAGCCTCATAAAATTCAGAATGACCTGAATATCAATCAGCCAATTATCTACGGCAATCGGGTTGGTAGATCCCTCGAACTCAGGAGCCTTCATACGTCTGAAGCGCTCATATAACATGTCTTCCCGAACTGCTGGTGGATTTGCTGGCATGGCAGCTGGTGCCACGGGTACTTCTGCAGGTTGAGGCATTGCTGGCGGGGCCTCTGGCTGCACATTAACATTTGGTACCGAAGGTACCACTGGCGGTACTGGCGGAACCGGCTGTGGTGCCGCTTGAACTTGCGGAGCTTGGTTCATCCGCTCCAACTGCTCTCTAAACCTTGCAATCTCTTGTTGCTGCTCTTGCAGCTGTCGTTGTAAATCCATCATCAATGTGATCATATCCGGCTGTGGCGGATCTTCTGGTGCATCGGCAGATGTGTTACCTCTTGTACGAACCATCTTTATAATCCTAATATAGGAAAAAGAAATATTAACAATATTCTTTCTTCCCATAACAATCTCAACATATCATCTTATCATGCATAACATTCATGACATCACATAAACATACATATCATAGCATAACATATACATACTTAATAAAGCATAACATACATACTTAACATATCATGACATCATAACATATCATCTTGTCATATATCCCGTGATACGCACGGTCCCTTTGAGTACAAAATCAAGGGTACATAATCATATCAAAAGTACATACTGTACAAAATATATACTGTCTTATATACAACATAATGTACATATTTTTACATAAAAACGGACAGAGTTTCGGATGGAAGTGGCTACCACTTGCCATCCTACATATATATACAGTCAAAACAAACGAATACAAAAACTATACAAACGGTCCTAGTAAAAGAAAATACAAAATCGACCCTAGCCTACTCGGTGTCGTCAACGGTGCTGACCGAGGTATCGGAATCTGAAAGCACAATCACCGGGTCAGGTACATCCTCGTCTGGAAACTCCTCCGGATCACCCCACTCCTCAGGGTCATCCCATACCTCGTAGGCTGCATCACCGTCATCCATCTCGCCCTCGTCATCGCTTGACAGGACGATGACGGGTGGATCCTCATGCGCTGGCGGCTCAATCGGGACGACATCATCATCGGAGTCATCGTCCGCGTCCATCGGCTCTGCATCGGCTGGAGCAGGTACATCTGGTACCGGGTCCTCCTCTAAAGGCCCTACCTCATACTGGGGGTCATCCTGCTCATCATCGGCATCAGGAGCCTGAGCTTCAACTGCGGGCTCAGCAGGTACTGCTTGGGCCTTCGTCTCGGCCTCTAAGATATCATCGTAGAAACTGCCGATAGTCATCTGATCAGTCGGTGCTGGCACAAACTGCCGGATGTGCTGTGGTATCCCTCTCCTCATGAGCAACAATGCCTGCAACTCATGATCAGCCATCTCCTGCGGAATGTGAGGGAGCATCATCTCCTGGAACCGCAAACAGTAGTGGCTCATAGTCTCTCCTGGATATGCATGCCAGTCCTGAGACAGTCTCTGATAACGAGCCTGCCTCATGTCTCTGTAGATCACGGGGTCGCGTATCGGCTCTCCCGGTCCTTTGGCGGGTAGCGGTCCATAACGAGCCATAACTGCTGCATGAAAGTGTGCCCACGTGCGGCTGGGCAGCTGCGGCTCTCCTAGCGTGACCCACCAAATCCTGGCGTCACCGCTCAAGCATCGGCTAGCAAGCGTAACCTGCAAGTGCTCCTCTATGTGGCACATAGCGAACGTTTGCTCCATATCATGGAGCCACGTCCCTATGGACATCGATCGCCGTGTGCTGTCAAAGTACGCTGGCTGTGAACGGTAGAATGCAACAACCGCGTCGCGATCCCTCTTAACTCGGGCTGGATCCATAATGCCGCTCTACTCCACATAATAACAACATAAACCATAAAACACATAAATAAAACAATACATAAGCAAATAAATCTAAACTTACTTGCAATGGTGGAGGCGATGTCAGGCAATTGTAAAATCGTGTCGCGAGGAAACCGCTCTGATACCAACTCTTGTAACGCCCCACCTAGCGTAGGCCGTTACTCGTGCGTGCATACATGCATTCATAACATAAACTTACTTACATACATGGCTTGTAAAAACACAGCGGATTTTTTTTTTTTTTTTTATAGTACACAAAACTATGTACATAAACTTAAAATACTGTTTCTGTGCATAACATACTAATTATTACTTATAAAAAGTATCTTGTCTCTCATAAGTATATACCACACAAAAATGCGTAGCGGCTCCATATACCACGATTTTACATTGCTTGACCCGCTACTCCCCACCGCATCAAGATCAGCTGACAGGCGACTTACCTACAGCACAAACTCAAAACCGTGAGCTTAAAGCCCAGTAAGTACAACTCCTAGGCCGTGAAAGAAATAACAACAATATAATATCTAACACACAATAACTTAGCACAACATAACATATACATGGCATACATATAGCATCCATAACATACTTATCATACTTAACATACTTATACTTAGCATCCATATAACACTTAGCATGCATAGGTCATTTTATGCTTTATTATCTTTCATTATAACTTATGGGCCCTTAGTCTACGTGTTCGAATCCGGCGCGCGACTAATGAATTGTCTGGGGCGGCCAAACCAAATCCAGATCAATCCACAGTCCGACCCGACCTGACGCGGGTGGATCGACACGGTTCTTCTTTTCTTACTTATTCTTTCTTACGTGTGAACATACATTCTTGATGTCATCTTTCTACTTAGCTTCTTGCTTATCTTGTCTTAGCATGTTACTATACACTTAGCATTTTCCATGATTGCATACATAGCACATATCAAAGAGCACATCAACGAGTCTAATAATCTAGTCCTATTAGCTTGTGCTGTAGACGGTGTTGTACTTACCGTCTATACTTCAGTTGTTACGCAGATCCTCGTCCAGGCTCTGCTGCAGAATCCCTTCTGCTTGATCGAAAGTTGTACATCAGTCTTCAATTTCATTTCTATCGTATGTTGGTACTAACCAACATTTTTACGGGTTTTCGGCTATATGTCCCCCTATACGTAGATCGATTTGTAACCCATAGGGTTATGTTGAAAAATCGTGTTGTATACTGAGCCCATTTAGAAAACATTGGGGTTAGGTCGAACACCTACCCTTGGGCTCGTATATAAACTTGTTATCTTGTTGTTCAACCGAGGTTAACCTTTTTGTGAGCTAAAGTCAACCCTGTCGGGTCAACTCTGGGCTTTGGGGCGAAGCCCGGTAGCTCGGGGTCTGAATCCCGGCTACCTTGCGTTCTATATTTTTCTTTCAAAACTTAGCTTAAAAACTCTTTGTCTTTGAAAACTTTACTTAAAATCTTTTCATAACACTTAGCTTAAATTTCATAACTTTCTTCGTAAAAATTTCGTGAACTCTGGCCTATATTTTCATAAAATGGTTGGGGGTCGGAAACTGCTTTTGGGACAGTTTCCGTGCTTAAAATAACGTGTTATGTCTGAAAATAAATTTTCCTAAGTTGGTTCTACAAAATTCGTGTACAGGATTATGTTGAACCCTGCACCGTTTTCAGATTTTAGGTTGTAGTTAAAAATCCGTTTTGATTCGGAAAAAGTTTTCTTCACGAAAGTTCTAGCCCTCGAAGAGTTCTAAAACTTTCGTGTTTTACACTTTTTCTGATTCCTTACCGTTTGGTGCCAGTTTTAAATCAAATCCGAACTTAAAACAAAAACTGGGTCTTCTGACCCTCCTACGGTTTTTCATGTAAAAGTAGGCCTTTTGAGCCTTATTTTGGCAAAGTGCCCGCGTTACCCCCTAGTAAACAGCCTATTCTACAACTTTCGTGTTTTACGTTTTGGCCAATTCGGCCTCTATCAGCCAACTGGGATGTTTTCCCGAGACTGCTCCCAGGGGACCCGAGAGGCAGTTTCGGTTTTTAGGTTCGTTGTTACGGCCTAAGACGTTGGTTCTAGCTCGACCGCCCACTGCGGGAGTTAGGTTCATGGCAGGCAGCGCGTCTAACGTTCTCTCACGGCTAACTAAGCCAACTCACGAGCTCGTGCAACCCATCAACCGAGCCTAAATTGCCTAGGGCTGCACGGTTCTACTAGCATACATTCAACAAACTTTTTGTAGCAACCTAACATCATAAATCCGAGCCATTCATGCACCACAAATTCTGACCTAAATGGGGACAATAGCCTACTACACCCTAGCATGCATTCTAACAAGAATCAAGCATAAAACCGAGCATAAAATTTCATACACACACACACACACACTCGGCTGCACACATGCACACACACGGCACACTAGGCATCATAGGGCAGAAAATTAGCTACGCATGGGCTTATGCCCTTACATCCATTTTTGGCACAAATACACATAAATTCAAGCTTTAAAAATCAATTTAAAAACTTGAGAAAACGATTTAGGGTTTTACCTCACTTGGGTGGATTTTCGGCCCTTGGTTTTGGACAAACCGAATGGCTCCTATGGCTGCCCCTTGGTTCCTAGCTCACGGCTGGTCCTTGTGGTGCACCAACACCAAGCCGATGGTCCCTTTGGCTACTCCCTTGGCTTGCTCGGCCACTAGGCCACTTGAATCAAGGTTGGGAAAATTTTTTTCCTCTTTCTTCCTCACAAACCCGAGGCTTGCTAGAGGCAAAATTAGCCTCCAAAACACTCACCCAAGCTCACTCTCTCGGCTAGCCACACCACCCGAACCCTTGGTTCCCCTTTTTCCCCAAAATTTTTGGCTCTCACCCACGGCTTCCCCTGCACCAAGCTCACGGCAAAGGGGCTGAACAGCCACCAGAAAATCTTCTTTCTCTCTTCCACGGTTTTCCCTAGACTACCCGAAGGTTGTAGATGAACTTTGGCTCACAATTTTTTCTGATTTCTCTTGTTCTCTCTCACGGTTTTCTTGCTGAAAAATTGCAAGAGTTTAGTTGTGTTTTACAATTAAAATGAATAGGGAGATGGAGGGCTATTTATAGAGCTCTTGAACAACTTTGAGAATTTAAACTTTGACCCCCTAAATTTTCAAAAGTTTGGCCTTGTGGAAGGGGTAAAGTGGCTGGCCATTGGAGGGTGCAAGACAACTAAGAATGAGTTGTCTTGGACATGTGTCACTCTAGGATTGGGCCACCACATCAATTGGATAAGAACAAAAAGTGTTCTAGACTTTTTCTTGAACAAAACTTGGTTTTTGAACTGAAAATCTTGAAACGTCGAGTTCAAAAATTTAAATTCCAATACTGTAAATATTATTTTACAGTTTTTGGGTTTTTGACGTGCCGTCGGAAAATCGGGTCGAAAAATCTTTTTCTTGTTTTCTCAAACCCTTTTTGCCCTATGAGCTTAGAAAAATCGCCTGATTTTAAAATAGGATATCCGAAGTCTCATTTTCATTATCTGTTAATAAAAATGAGTTTCGGTAGTCTTTTTCGTGAAAAACTTATCTTAAAATTCATGATTCTTAATTTCGACCATTTTGGTCAAACGTTGACTTTTCGGGTCAACGGTTGACTTTTCGGTCAAAATTTTGACTTTTCATAAAATGATCAGTTTTCACTCCTTATCGTCCGAAATATCAGTTTTGAGTCTGTTTAGGCTATAAAAACCCACAAAACACATCTGAAAGTTCTGGTCCGAACTTTACTCATAAAATTGCATCGACTGCACATGTATTAATTCTTTACAAGAATTAGTGGCATGAAAACCAGATATTACAATTTTGGTGAGTGGAGTTCGGTTCTAGGAGCAAGAGGGGGATAGTGAGGTGTTGGTTCAAACTTTAAGCCAACCCTTGAGAGATTCAAAGTATTTTTCAAAATCCTTAAACCTATTTTCATTTAAGCTTTTAAAGTAAAGTTTAAATATATTTCAAGTATGGTTTGTAAGAGCATAAGCTCACCATTTATTTTTATGCCCTCAGTAGCTTTAGTGCTTGATTTAGTAGCCTAGGGGTGGTTTGGTTTAAAATTTCATGCTTGAGATGCTATGATTTCCATATGCTAGGTTGCATGCTAGATTATGGTTATATGTCCCCAAATATGTGTTTGAAATTATGATGCATGTTAGGATGCTAGATGGAATGAAATTGTGTGTATGGCATGGATGATTGGATTGTATGTTAGAGTTAGAAACCATGCAGCCAAGGTTTAGTTTGACAGGTTTTTATGGGCTGCATGGGTACGTTGGGCTAACATGTTGTAACATGCAGGACGTTAGAAACGCTGCATGATTTGTCATTGAGCTCCCGATGTAATCGGTCGAGGTAGAACCCGCGAATTAGGACGTAAACCAGTTTAACTAGACAAGGCTGCCTGTTCGGGTTCCAAATTGGACAGTCTCAGGAAAGTGGTCATTGCAGGTCTTTAGAGGCCGAATGGGCAAAAACGTAAAACACAAAAGTTGTAGAACAGGGTGTTTCCAAGGGGACATGTGCACCGTTTCTCAAAATGAGATTCCAAAGGCCTCCGTTTTTATGAAAAACCGAAGGTGGTCTGACTGGACCCAGTTTTTATGATCAGTGAATTTCAAATTAAAACTGGTATTAAACGGTGCAGAACCAGACTTTGCTTAAAACACAAAAGTTTTAGAACTCTTCGAGAGCTAGAACTTTCGTGAAGAAAACTTTTTCTACTTCTAAAAGGATTTTAAACTATAACTTGAAATCTGAAAACTGTGCAGGGAGCAAGAAATTCCTGCATAGGATTTTCTAGAACCAGTTAGGAAAAACAGTTTTTCCTGTCTTAAACATTGTTTTGAACACAGAAACTGTTCCAAAGGCAGTTTCTAGCCTTCAAACATTTTATAAACCATGTTTTAAGATTCAAGGATTTTTAAGGGGAAGTATAGCAGTTTTTAGGCTTTTAAGCCAAAAACTTTTTCAAGGATAAAGAAAAGAAATTAAGATGTTCAAGTTCAAGATTTGCAAGGTTAGTAGTTACGATGAGTAACCGGGAATTTCACCCGAGTTACAGGGCTTAGCCCCAAAGCCCGAGGTTGACCCGAAGAGGGTTAACTTTAGTAACTTTAAAGGTTAACAAGGGTTAACCTAGTAAGATGTAGGACGAACTATCCCATGGGTTAGTATAACCCAATAAGCTATGGGATAGGGGTTAGCATGAAAGGTTATCCAACGTAACCTACTAGATTATGGTATACGATTTTATGGGGTTATGAGATATAACCCAAAGTGATAAGGTTACTTGAGGTAACCACACATAACATGTTTTATAGTTAGGGGGACATGTTATGATGTAGCTAAGATATGATGTAGTTAGTTTATGTGTTGCAGTATAGGAGTTGTACTTGCTGAGTGAAAGCTCATTGTTTTAAGTTTATGCTGTAGGTAAACTACCTGTCAGCATTTGATGATACAAGATGGAGGAGCGTGGCCGAGCACTGTGAAATATGGGCAATGGAAGCCGCTACGCATTCGATCTTTTTAGATATGTTATTTAAGAAATTGTTCCCTCAGTTCAGTTATGTGCGAGTTAGCACCGAATAAAAAAAAATTTCCGCTGTGTTTCACATACTAAGTAAGTAAGTTCGTAAAAGTACGTCACGTATGTATATAAGTATGGTAAGTAGAGTAACGGTCCGTGCTAGGCGGGGCGTTACAAAAAAGGTCTCTGAAAAATTGGAGAAAGAAAGTTTTCGGTCCAAATTTACATGGAAGAATTTTTGGACCAAAATATAAAATGAGAATGCTCATCACAGTATTGGAAATAACTGTGGAGCGCGAAAGGAGCTGTGAAAGAACGAAATGGCCAAACAAGGCATCGTGAGAGCTAGTGGAAGATGACATCAACCCCTTGACATCACCTTCTACTAACTCAAAGTTGCATCATGTGGAACTCCCCATACATGATGGCTGGCCAAACCATGGGAGACAAAGGGAAAAGAAAAAAAAATGGAAAAGCTATAAAATGAGGACAAGCAACCACTCCACCTTTCCTTCCACCAAGGGCTGCCACATGTCCCTCCTTTCCCCTCAATTTTCAGCAGC
Source organism: Ficus microcarpa (assembly GCA_025413485.1). NCBI lineage: Eukaryota > Viridiplantae > Streptophyta > Magnoliopsida > Rosales > Moraceae > Ficus > Ficus microcarpa. Next base: position 3,797,693 of record CM046387.1, read on the forward strand.
ACATGCCCCCCTTAACTCCCATGTTCGGCAGCCCAAAGAAAAAAAAAAAAAAAAAGGGAACTGGTTTAGTTTTGGGAACTAAATGACCAACCAATGCCTAACCAAGTCAAGGACACATGCCCATGCTTGTGACCTCATTCTCCACTAACCAAAATTGAGCATGTGAGCTTGTCCTCCCTCCCCTATTTTCGGCTGCACAACCCCATTTCCCCCTCCCTTGGATTCGGCTGTAGCTAAGGAAAAGAAAGACAAGACAAAAGCCTTAATTTAAGGCAAGTTAACAACCACTTTGGTCAATCAAAGAAACTCTCCCATCCCTTGTGCTTTTTGTTGGAAAAAGTGAGCCAAATCTCTTACTTTTCCTTGGGTTTGCTCGGCGGCAAGAAAAGAGAAGAGGGTGAGAGCAAAAGAAATTCTTGAAGTTTTCATCTCCTTGGGGTTTCGGTTTTCTAGAGAGAGAGAGAGTTAAGAAAAAGTGAGAAGATTTTGTGGTTTCTTTCAAGGCTTGTGGCCGAATTTGAGAAAGGAGAGAGGAGAGGAAAAATCTGGAAATTTGAGGGGAGATCTTGAGAAAAGAGTTCAGATCTGGCAAGGAACCAAGAAGAAAATTTTTGGTGCACCACTTAGGCCAAAAACCGTGAGCCACCAAGCAAGGAAGGGTTTGAGAAAAATCTTGTGGATTTTTCCAAGTGGTGGCTGAACAAGGAGGAGGAGAAAAAGGTAAGAAAAACATGGATTTTCTTCTTGTGAGGTTCGGTTTTGGTGAAGCAAGAAAGAACTAACAAAATTTGTTGGATCACATTTTTGGTGAAAGCCGAGTGGTGAGGAGGCTAGAAGGAAGGAAGGAAATTTTGGGATTTCAAAACCCTAACTTGGGTTTGAGGTAAATCTCTTAAAACCATCTTGAAATTAAGTTCCATTTAAGTATTTTGATAGTGATTCAAGTGATTTGTAAGGACATAAGTCCATCTTAGTTTTCAGCCCTCATTTGTTGGTGTGGGTGTGCTTGATTTGGAGTTAGGGTTTTGGTTGGCTTGATTGGTTATTTGTTTGCTTGATTTATGCTTGCTTGATGATGGATTTTTATGCTAGAAATTAGGTTGTATGTCCCCCCAAGATGTGGCCAAAAATCTGCCAAGGCAGCCCCCTTTGATACATGCTAGCTTAGGGTGAAATGTTATGCTTGAATGTGTTGTATGGAAAAGCTAGAACCAAGCAACCCTAGGTTTTTAGTTTTGGATTTTGGGTTGCATGGAATGTATGAGATGGATTTATGGGTTCAATGGGACGTTAGAAACGCTGCTTGATCTATGTATAAGTTCCCGATGTGATTGGTCGAGTTAGATTCCGCGAAGTAGGACGTAAACCGAAAGTAACTCTCAAAGCTGCCAGATCGGTTTCGAACCTGAGCAGTTTTGGAAAAATGAAAATATAAGGCCTTTAGAGGCCAAACGGGGAAAAACTCAAAACACGAAAATTGCTCAGAACAACTTTTACTAGAGAGATAGGCTGACAGAATCTCAAAATAAAGCTCCAACGGCCTTCGTTTTCCTCAAAACCCATGGCTGATCCCTGGGGCGGTCTTCACCCAGTTTTTCAGGGTCAGCCAGTTTTTAAATAAAAACTGGTACTAATATAGGCCGAACTAGATTTTTCATAAAACACAAAAGTTTTAGCATTTTTCGAGGGCTACAACTTTCTTGAAGACAAATTTTTCAAATTCCAAGCCGATTTTTAAACTGGGCATGTTTTATGGAAGGTGCGCAGGGAGTCCGAAATCCTGCACATGAGTTTTACGAAAATGTTTTCTAGAAAAATTGTGAAGTGCTTTTAAACGGTTATTTTAGCTTCAGAAACTGTTCCAAAGGTAGTTTCCGGCCCCAAATGATTTTATAAAAGATTTGTTTTGAAAACCATGAATTTTAAGGGCTCGGGTTTGAAATTTCACATTTTTCCATGAAGTAAAGAAAAAGAGGGTTTCAAACCAAGAGTTTACAAGTCAAGGAAAATAATGAGTTTAAGCCAAAGTATTTTCTAGTTAAAGAAGTTAGAATTTTTACAAGCAAAATGAAGGATTTTTGGAAGTTAATTACACAAGATTTTCCAAAAATAAGGAAGAGGGATTTTAAACTAAAAATTGGTAAGCAAGCCGATTTCGAACGGTAGCCGGATATTATATCTATGTTACAAACCCAAGGATAACCAAGGGTTGACTAAAGGTTGACCCAAGGTTAATTAAGGTTAACCTTAAGGGTTACCCAACATAACCCTAAGGGATACCCATATGTATAATTGGGCTAAAATTTAAAGGGTTAATGGAAATAACCCAATAACAAAGATGTATGAGTAAAGCCCAATAATAGAACAAGGCTCTAACCAAAAAGGTTACCCAACGTAACCTCTTAAGGATTTATCAAAACTCGATAAAGACTGAAGATTAAGGTGGCCAAGATGGATATCAAGTATAAGGGACATACAACCAAAAGTAGGTATGAGTGTTGGTAGGTCACCAACACCTTAAGAAAGGATCCTGATCCTATATTTTTGGTATAGCAGGAAGTAACCTGTTGTTGCCGACAAATTAAGGACGCAACTTTCGGGATACGGCACGAGAGGTAAGTACAAACCTCACCTGCAGTATGAAAGCTAGTAAATTATGTTCAAGTATGTGGTTTTCAAATATGCTGCAATATGTTGTGTGCTATATTTATGAAATGCCATGCTTTATAGAAAGTGCTATTTTTTGCAAAATGCTATGTTTATAAAAAGTGCTATTTCTGCAAAATGCTATGTTTATAAAAAGTGCTATATTTGCAAAATGTCATGTTTATAAAAATGTCATGATTGCAAATGCCATGAATGAAAAGAATGCCATGCCATGTTATGAATGAGATAAAAAGTATGTTATCATATAGTGACATCATAAGGTATGTTCACTGAGGATAAATAACATGATAAGAAATCACAAGTAAAGTGTCGTACCGACCTCCCACTAGGTGGAGGATTTTTCATGTTAAAGTAAAGGATTCACCCTCTCGTTGATGCGGGAGGGTGTAATCACCCAATGTTCCCAGAGCAGTTAGGGACCTTGCAACCCCTAACTGTATTTGGAGGCGCGCTAAATAAATGATGGTACGTACACTATGGGGCCCATAAGAAAGATAAGTTCAAGTTAAAAAGGATTGCATAAATGGAACATAAATGGTTTACGCATATGCATATGATGATGTATGTTTTTAAGATGTTTTAATTGTTTTGTGAGATTATATTTGTGCTTAATGAGTGAAAGCTCATCAAGTTATATTTCATACTGTAGGTAAGAAACCTGCAGCCTGAATGGTGGGCATTGTGTGGGCGATGTGGCGGCGGATGAAGGCGGTATGGATACCACTACGCATAGTTTCCGCAACCTATTTTTGAGTTAAGAAGTTTTGTATCTAAATATGTATGATAAAGACAAATTATGCTTTATAGTATTTTGGAACTAAAGACCTTAAGTAAACTTTTACTTCAGTAGTAATGATATATTGCTAATGACAAATGCTTTTATAAGTATGTTTCAAAAAAAACAAAAGGTAACAAAAAAAAAATATTTAGGATCTGCAGTATGAGAAAAATACTGTAGAAGCTAACAAAAGCTAACCAAGAAAGTCAACTTTGACCAGAAAAGTCAAAGTTTGACCCGAAATGGTCAAATGTGCAGCAGTATAAATTTTTAGGATCTGCAGTATGAGAAAAATACTGTAGAAGCTCAGTTTTAGATAGAATAGCATATTTAAGAGCTAAAACCACCATAGAAAAATCAAGCACGTAAAAATAGGGCACTAAGCAAAAGGATTTCAGAAAAGAAGAAAAATATTTTTTCAGTCCGATTTTTCACAGATAAAAAGTTGGACTGCAGTATAAAAATCTATACTATGTATTAGTAGTCACAGTATAGAAATTTAAGTATGTTCAGTATGAAAATAAGTTACTTTCACAAAAATAGTCAAAAAGGGCTTTTTAATTATGACATCATCATTTTTGATTTATGACATCATAAATTTTTTGTGAGCCAAGCAAGATAAGACAAGTGTCTTATTCTAGAAAATTCTTGCTTGCTCACCAAGAAAATAATTTCGGCCACACAGGGGTTTTTTTGCAAAGATTTTAAGTTTTGGGGCAAAAGTGTAATTTTTGAAAAATTGGTGATGTAAGCATGTGATGTCACTTGGATGATGTCACTATGATGAGTCACCATAGCCTTGCTCCCCAAGTTTAGTAGCCGGCCACCTCACAAGCCTAAAGTGCAAATTTTGAAAGTTTTTGGGGTCAAAATGAGAAGAATTTTGTGTCCCACATTGCCTCTAAATAGGGCTGCCTTCCACCCCATTTAAATCAGAAAAAGCAGCCTTATTATGCCCAAAAACTAGCAGCAAAAACCGAGTGAGAGATAGGAAGAAATCTGAAAATTTTCTTGAGCCATCTTAGGTGTGTTGTTCGGTTTGTGAGAGGAAGCATTAGGGAAGAGAGAAAAAAATTTTCCAACCACTTTCCATGGTTGTAGCTGTGGGTTAGCAGCAGGGAAAACAGTGAGAGAACCACAAATTTTTGGAAAAAATTTTGGGTTTGAGTAAGCAAGCAAGAGGGTGAGTTTTGGAGTGAGTTTAGGAGCCAAAATCTTCCCTTTGGTGCCCACGGGTTTGTGTGGTGCAAAAGCAGAAAAATTTCAGTTTTTGGGGTCCAATTTTGGTAGCAGCCGTGCATAGGGAAGGGCTGATTTGAGGTCAAAATTTTGAGCCATTTTGAGTGAGCTAGAACCGGTTCTAGGAGCTAGAATCGGTTCTAGGAGCTAGAACCAAGGGGTGAGTTTTTGGTTCAAGCCTTAAGCCAATCCTTGCCCATTTCAAGGTATTTTCCAAAACCCAATCCTAGTTTCATTTAAACTTTTTAAAGTAAAGTTTAAATGTATTTCAAGCTATGGTTTGTAAGAGCATAAGCTCATTTTATTTTGTGCCCATTAGCTAAAGTTTTGTGCTTGATTTGCTAGCTTAAGGGGTGGTTGGTTTAAATTATGCATTTATGCTTTATATCTATGTTTGATTGACTATAGGTTGCATGTTAGAAACATGAATGAAGTTATATGTCCCCAAGTATGTTAGTAAGAGCAAGAATGCATGTTAGGGTGCTAGTTTGATTGATATGGCATGCTATAGCTTGAATGGTTTGTGTATGCTAGAACCTATAACCATGCAGCCATGGTTTGTACAACCGGATTAGTAGGGCTGCATGGGTACGATGGGAAGGCATGTTAGAACATGCGGGACGTTAGAAACGTTGTATGATTTGTCAATAAGCTCCCGATATGATCGGTTGAGGTAGAAACCGCAAATTAGGACGTTAACCGGTTTAATTAGTTAAGGCTGCCAGTTCGGGTTCCCCACTGGCCAGTCGCAGAAAAGAGGTAATTGCAGGTCGTTAGAGGCCGAATGGGCAAAAACCTTAAACATGAAAGTTGTAGACCAGGGTTTTTCCTATGGGGCAACGTGGACCGTTTCCTAAAATGAGGTTCCAAAGGCCTCTGTTTTCACAAAAATCCGAGAGTGATCCAGTCAGACCTAGTTTTCAGGATCAACGAGTTTCAAATTAAAACTGGTATTGATCTAAGCAGAATCATATTTTTTGTAAAACATGAAAGTTTTAGAACTCTTCGAGAGCTAGAACTTTCGTGAAGACAACTTTTTCGGATTCCAAAGGGATTTTTAAATACAACCTGATTTCGGAAAACTGCGTAGGGATCAAGAAATCTTTGCACAGAATTTTCTAGAACCAGTTTAGGAAAAACTGTTTTTGATTTAAAAACATTGTTTTGAACATGGAAACTATTCCAAAAGCAGTTTTCGACCCTCAGACGTTTTATAAAAGCAGTTCTATCTGTCAGGAAAATTTTAGAAGAATTTTAAGAAAGCTGGGCTCTACCGCCTAACTCTTTTAGTGATTTTAAAGAAAGTAAAGTTTTTTAAGTTCAAAGTTTGCGAGGTAGTTAGTCACGAAATGTAACCGGGATTTATACCCGAGTTACCAGGCTTAGCCCAAAGCCCAAGCTTGACCCGAAGAGGGTTGACCTTAGTAACCTTAGAGGTTAACATGAGTTAACCTAGTAGAGATCAAGTTCAGTTAAGAGCAGAGAGTTTAGCAGAAAAAGTTATCCAACGTAACCTAGTAAATTACGAGATACGATTTCATGGGGTTATCAGATATAACCCAAAGTGTTAAGGTTACTTAGTGTAACCATGCATGAGATAGTTTATAGGTTAGGGAGACATATAACAAAGCATGTATGAATGTTGGTTGAAGACCAACATATTATGGTCATAGATTAGAGACCTTACTTATGTCCTTCGGTTAAGCAGGACGTACCCAGTAGCTAAACGCGGAAGCAGAGCAGCTTAGCATCAGAGATAGAAACAGTAAGTACAACGCCTCCTACAGCATAGGCTAGTAGTTGTATACTTACTTAGAGATGAGTTCAGTATTCAGTGTTCAGTGCTATGTGCTATATGCTATGTGCTATATGCTATATGCTAAATGCTATATGCTATATGCTATGCTAGATGCCATGTTTAGATAACATGTTTTATAGATGCCATGCAGTATGTAAGTTCAGATTTCAGTAGCAAGCATGATTTAAGAATAGGAACATCATGATGCATGTTCACTAAATCTTATAAGAACAAAAAGTCTCAGATAGACTTTAAAGGCAGATCAGTAGGCAGATGGCAAGCAGTACTTGCCGGTGTCGTATCCCCCGTCACAGGGCGGGTCGGGCTATGGCAAGTGTAAGTCCATGGTTGCGCGCATGATACGTTCACCTCAGTAAGGGGCCCATTAGTAGATTAAGTTAGAAAGACAGTAAGTAAGTTAGCAGCAGATAACAGAGCATAACATGAACATAACCGGTTCATGCATATGTTTATCAGTTTATGTTCAGTGCACTAGTTGCCAGTATATGATCTATGCAGTGTTGACATGTTGTGATGTTAGTAGTATATATGTTGCGGTATAAGAGTTGTACTTGCTGAGCGAAAACTCATTGTTTTAAGTTTATGCTGTAGGTAAGCAACCTTTCAGCAATCTTTGATACAAGATGGAGGAGCGTGGTCGGGCAATGTGAAATCGTGGGGAATGGAAGTCGCTACGCGTTTAAATTCTCCAGAGACGTTATTTGAGAAATGTATTTTCATAGTAGTTACGTGCTAAGCAGCACGGTATAAAAAAAAAATTTCCGCTGTGTTTTCAAATACTAAGTAAGTATTATTTTCAATAGTCAGCAGTAGTAGTAAGTAGTTAGTAGCAAACAGTAGGGTAGCGCACCGGCGCCAGGTCGGGGCGTTACAGCATGAACCAATTATGTTCATATTATGCTTACTTATTTCTGCATCTACTGATTCTACTTAGGGGCCCTTAACATGTGTGTTCGTACCTGGCGCGCGACCATGAGTTGGTTGGGGCGGCCAAACCAAATCCAACTCAACCCACAGTCCAACCCGACCTGGTGCGGGTGACACGACACAGGCGACGTATCGCCTTTACCTACTTTTCACCTTGTCATTCTTAATCATGTCATACATGATCCCATTTCATGAACATCTCGTTCGATGTCAATTTATCATGATTCATATGCACTTAATATATTTCGTAAGCATGCGTTGCTTACTCAACACATTTCATAACATAAACTTATTACATACATATAACATAGTATCACATCATAACACATAGCACAACAATAATATCTAGGCAAGTATACAACTACTAGCCTATGCTGTAGGCGGCGTTGTACTTACCTTGTCTATGTCTTGTGATATGCTGTTCCACCTCGGGGCTCAGCTGCAGGTTATATCCTGCTTAATCGAAGGACTAGTTAATAATCTAGCCTATGACCATAATAATGTTGGTTATCCACCAACATTCATGCAATGCTTTGGTTATATGTCCCCTCTATCTTAAAACATTTTATGTGTGGTTACGTTGGATAACCTTTCATTTCTATTACATGTGAGAGCGTAAAAAGGTTAGGCTAACACCTAACCTTAAACTTATCATAATCCTAATCCGAATTAGGTTAACCGAAGTCAACCTCTAGGTTACTAAAGTCAACCCTCCCTTCGAGTCAACTTCGGGCTTTGGGGCTAAGCCCTGTGATGCGGGTATAAATTCCCGATCACCGTTCATCTTAACTTTTTTATCTTGCAAACCTTGAACTTGAACAATTTTAATCTCTTTTCTTTGTCTTTGAAAGAGCTTTTGGCATATAAGCCTAAAAACTGCTATAATTTCCCTTAAAAATCCTTGGATCTTAAAACGTGGTTTATAAAACGTTTGAGGGTTAGAAACTGCCTTTGGAACAGTTTCTATGTTCAAAACAGAGTGTTTAGACCGAAAAACAATTTTTCTCTATTGGTTCTATAAAATTCTGTGCAGGAATGTTTTGCTTCCTGCACAGTTTTCAGATTTCAAGGTCTAGCTTAAAATCCTTTAGGAATTAGAAAACGTTTCCTTCATAAAAGTTCTAGCTCTCGAAGAGATCTAAAACTTTCATGTTTTACAAAATTCTGATTCAGCTTAGTTCAGTACCAGTTTTCATTTGAATCCCGTTGATCCTAAAAACTGCGTCCTGATGGACCATCTTCGGTTTTTCGTAAAAATGGAGGCCTTTAGAACCTCATTTTGAGAAACGGTTCACGGTATCCTATAGGAAAGACCCTGTTCTACAACTTTCATGTTTTACGTTTTTACCCATTCGGCCTCTAAAGGCCTGCAATTACCGATTTCCTGAGGCCGACCAGTTTGGAACCCGAACTGGTAGCCTTGCTTACTAAATTTGGTTTACGTCCTAATTTTCGGTTTCTACCTCAACCGATCACATCGGGAGCTTAAAGACACATCATGCAGCGTTTCTAACATCTTGCATGTCCCAACATGCAGCCCTAACCCATTCATGCAGCCCATAGAAACCGAATCCTAACTTAGGGTTGCATGGCTAGCATGTCACCATTCATTCATTCCATACATTCATCACATACCAAAATAAATTCAAACCATACATTCACATGCTAATTCATACCCTAAGGGACATATAACCTCATGTAATATTTCTAGCATGCAATCCTAACATACCAAACAATTATAAGCATATTAATGAGCATAAAGGAACCAAACCACATCTAGCAACCTAATCAAGCACTTTAAGGGCATAAAACTAAATTAGTGAGCTTATACTCTTACAAACATTAACTTGAACAAATACATTTAAATTTGAACTTAAAAACTTGATTGGAAAAGGATTTAGGCTTTTTGAAAAATTTACCTTGAAATGGATAGGGTTTGGCTCTAGGACTTGAACCAAATCTCACACCCTTGACTCTAGCTCCTACAACCGGTTTTGGCTCACCAATGGCCACCAAACTTGGCTGATTTGGACCTCAAATTTTGGCTCCCTCCTATGCACGGCTACAGCCCTACATTAGACCCAAAACTGAAAATTTTTTTCTTGGTTTCTTACACAAACCCGTGAGCTTGCTAGGAAGAAAAAAAGTTCCGAAAACTTACCCCTAGCTTGCTCGAATGAAACCCGACTCTACCCTAGAGTTTTCCTTCAAATTCTTGAACTTTTTTCCTCTCTTTTCCCTGCTCACAGTCCACGGTTACAGCCAAGAACAAGGGCTGGAAAAATTTTTTCTCATTTCCCTAATGCTTCCTCACACCAAACCGAACAACACACCAACTTGGTTCAAGAAAATTTTTCAGATTTCCTCTCACTCTTGCTCTCGGTTTTGCTGAAGGAAAATGGGCATAATAAGGTTGCATTTTCTGATTTAAATGGGGTGGAGGGCAGCGCTATTTATAGGCAATGTGGGACACAAAATTCTTCACATTTTGACCCCAAAACTTTTGAATTTTTTTACAAAACTCCCCCCCTTTGGCCGGCTGTCATGGAGTGGAAGACAAGCAAGAAAAAGCTAGAAGGGGACACATGTCTTGCATGGATTTGTTCTCCAAAAAGTAGGTAATGTCATAATTCAAAAATTTATGATGTCATAAATCAAAAATGCTTGTTTGGCTACTTTTTCCAAAAAGCAGAGTAATTTAAACTTAACATAGATAAATCTAATACTGTGTTGTACTAACACACAGTATTAATATTTTATACTGTCATAAAAATTTTAACTGTGAAAAATCGGGCTGAAAAATTTTTTCTTTATTTTTTCAAACCCTTTTGCCCTGTACCCTAATTTTGCGTGCTTGATTTTTCTATAGTGGTTTTAGTTCCCAAATATGTCATCTTGTCCGAAAAAATGAGTTTCCGCAGTATTTTTCCTATACTGCATCTCACAAAATTGTACAGTGAGGGTTTTGACCATTTTGGTCAAACTTTGACTTTCCCGGGTCAAAGTTGACTTTTTTGGTCAACCCTTTGACTTTCCTAGAATGATGTAAATTTCATCTCTTTTCATCCGAAAAGACCATTTATCATACAAAACAAGCATACTCGAGTCTTATAAAGCTATAAGAACTCGTAACACATAATAAAGTTCTAAAGCGAACTCTTTCATAAATGCCGATACGGCATGCATTTAATTCCTTTAAAAAAGGAAATAATAACATAGAAAAAATCAGGTATTACAATCTACCCCCCTTAAAAATTTTCGTCCTCGAAAATCAGAACAACTCAGGGTAGTTTTTCCTCATCTCATTTTCTAGTTCTCAGGTTGCTTCCTCGACCTTATGATTTCGCCATAAGACCTTAACCATGGGAATAGTTCTATTTCTTAAGACCCTATCTTCCCTATCGAGAATGCTAACGGGTTTCTCCTCGTAAGTTAGGTCAGTCTGAACCTCTACCGGTTCTTGACTGAGTACATGGGAAGGGTCTGGGACGTATTTCTTGAGCATCGAGACGTGAAACACGTTATGCATTGACGCCAACTCCGGCGGCAGGGCGAGCTTATACGCAACCTTCCCAATTCTTTCGAGGATTTTAAACGGTCCCGTGTACCATGGACTGAGCTTTCCTTTCTTGCCGAATCTCATTACTCCTTTCATAGGAGCAATTTTGATGAAAACAGCATCTCCGACTTGAAACTCTAATGGTCTGCGACGTCGGTCAGCATAACTCTTCTGTCGGTTAAAAGCTACGTCGAACCTTTGCTTGATCTTTCTGATATCCTCGGACGTCTTTTCGATGAAGTCCATAGTTTGTAGCTGTTTCTGCCCAACTTCTTGCCAATGTAGAGGTGATCGATATTTTCGTCCATACAATGCTTCAAATGGGGCCATCCCAATTGATGCATGGTAACTGTTGTTGTAGGAAAACTCGATCAGTGATAGCTTCTCATCCCAATTTCCTTTGAAATCTAAGACACAGGATCTTAACATATCCTCTAGTGTCTGTATAGTTCTCTCCGACTGCCCATCTGTCTGGGGGTGAAATGTCGTACTAAACTTCAATTTCGACCCCATAGTGGCGTGAACACTCATCCAAAATCGCGAGGTGAAGCGTCCATCACGATCTGAGATGATCGATTTTGGTACTCCGTGTAGCCTAACAATTTGAGTTACGTAGATTCCTGCCAATCTTTTCACTGAAAAAGTTGTTTTAATCGCAACAAAGTGGGCAACAAAGTGGGCGGATTTGGTCAATCTGTCGACAATGACCCAAATCGCATCGTTCCCACTTGTCGTTCTAGGTAGTCCTACTACGAAATCCATCGTGATTTGCTCCCATTTCCATTCAGGAAGCTCAATTTTCTGTAATTCGCCTCCCGGATGTCGATGTTCAGCCTTAACTTTCTGACAAGTCAAGCATTTCGACACAAATTCCGCTATCTCATTCTTCATGTTGGGCCACCAATAGGTTTCTCGGAGATCCTTATACATCTTGGAAGCTCCTGGATGCACAGAATATGGCGTCTTATGTGCCTCTGTCATGATTTGATCCTTCAAATCCTCCACATTCGGTACACAAATTCTTCCTTGGAAGTAAGTAACTCCGTCCTCGGAAGTTCTGAATTTCGTCTTTTCTTCATCGAACAGTTGCGCGCTGAGCAGTGAGGAATCCCTTCCTTGATGCGCCTTAATAGAATCTAGCAAGTCCGACTTAAGAGTTAACGAAGACAATCTTCCTGTGATTATTTCCAAGTTAAAATCGGCTATTTCCCACTGCAACGGCTTAGGAAAAGCTTCAATAGACATCAGCATGCCTACTGACTTCCTACTTAAAGCGTCGGCCACCTTGTTTGCTTTTCCAGGGTGGTAAAGGATTTCGCAATCGTAATCCTTTACTAACTCTAACCATCTGCGCTACCTCATATTTAGCTCCTTCTGAGTAAAAATATATTTGAGGCTCTGGTGATCCGTGTAGATTTCACATCTATTCCCGTACAAGTAGTGTCTCCAAATCTTGAGTGCGAAGACCACTGCAGCTAGTTCCAGGTCGTGCGTCGGATAATTCCTTTCGTGATTCTTTAGTTGTCTCGATGCATAAGCTAGAACGTTTCCATTCTGCATCAAGACAGCTCCTAATCCATTCTTAGAAGCATCACTATAGATCACGAAATTTCCTGCATCCACATCCGGAATTATTAGCGCGGGTGCGCTTGTCAGCCTCATTTTAAGTTCCTGGAAATTCTCCTCGCATTTAGGAGTCCATTCAAACTTCTTCTCCTTTCTGGTAAGGGTAGTGAGAGGCGCTGCTATCTTCGAAAATCCCTCTACGAACCTCCGGTAGTATCCTGCTAACCCAAGGAAACTTCTTATCTCCGTGACGTTCCTGGGTGCTGGCCATAAGCTAACCGCTTCCACTTTTGCTGGATCTACCGAAATTCCCTCTTTGGATACTACATGCCCCAAGAAATGAACCTTTTCCAGCCAAAACTCACACTTAGTGAATTTAGCATATAACTGATGTTGCCTTAGCATCTCCATTACCAACCTAAGGTGATGTTCGTGCTCCTCCTTGGATCTTGAATAGATCAAAATGTCGTCAATAAAGACGATTACGAACTTATCCAAGTACTCCTTGGACACATAGTTCATGAGATCCATAAAGGCGGCGGGGGCATTGGTCAATCCAAACGGCATGACTAGGAACTCGTAATGCCCATAGCGCGTTCGGAAGGCTGTTTTGGAGATATCTGACTCCTTAATCCGAAGCTGATGGTAGCCTGATCGTAAATCGATCTTCGAAAACACAACCGCTCCTCTGAGTTGATCGAAGAGATCGTCTATCCTTGGAAGAGGGTACTTATTCTTAATCGTGATCTTATTCAGCTTTCTGTAGTCGATGCACATATGTAAGGATCCATCTTTTTTCTTCACAAACAGGACGGGTGCTCCCCATGGGGAGTGACTCTGTCTAATGAACCCTTTGTCCAACAGCTCCTGTAGCTGTACTTGTAGTTCTCGCAGCTCTGCCGGTGCCATCCTATACGGTGCCTTAGATACCGGTGCGACTCCAGGTAACAGCTTGATCTCGAACGAAATCACGTTCTGACGGAAGTCCAGGTAACTCTTGTGGAAAGACATCCACGTATTCCCTTATAATGGGAACGTCGTCCGGTGTTAGTGTAATACCTAGAATTTCATGTTGTCATTTTTCCTTCTATAGAGGAATTATGAGCATATTTTGAGATGTTTGCGGAAAAACTCAGTTAAGGGTTTTTCACACGTTTTACGGAGTCTTATGGCTCAATAAGACTCAGAATAGATTTTTAAGGTTAGAAAACGCCTTTTCAGGGCGAAAGGGGCGAATAGGGACGTTTTTCCGAAAAAGTCAAAGTTTGACCGAAAAGTCAACTTTGACCAAGAAAGTCAAAGTTTGACTGAAAAGTCAACTTTGACCAATAAAGTCAAAGGTTGACCAAGAAAGTCAACTTTGACCGAAAAAGTCAAAGTTTGACCGAAAAGTCAACTTTGACCCGAAAAGTCAAAGTTTGACCAAAAGTGGTCAACAGTTGACCCGACATTGGAAAATGCTGCAGTATTCGAAAATACTGTAAAATATGTCAGTATGGGCGGTATAGCCCAATTAGACAGTAGAATCACCCAAAAATCAAGCATCCCTAGCAGTATTTAAGGCCAGACTGATATATTCAGTCAAGATATCATCCAAGGAGACCAATTTAGGTCAAAGGGCAAAAACGTCAAAATTTTCATTTTTGGGGGCAAAAATGTAAATTTTGAAATATATGTGAAGAAAGCCGAGGGACGTTATTAGATGAGGTCTCAACAAGGAAATAATAAGTTTTGCAAGAAGAAATCAAGAAAAAGCTACTTCGAGGGCGAAAATGTAAAGATTTTGTCTTTCGGGGCAAAAATGTAAATTTTGGAAATATGTGATTTTAATGGAAGAAAATCACATAAAATCATGAAAAGAATGATATTGGAATGAAAAGTAAGCATTATGCCAATTTTTGGAATTTTGGGGCATAAATGCAAAATTTTCACTTTTGGGGGCAAAAGTGTAAATTTTGGAAAATTATCGAAATGAGCGTGTGAAGTCCCCAAGATGATTATATCATCAAATAGGATGGGTGTGTTGATTTTTGGAACAATCGGACACCTAGAGGGTATTTTTACAATAATTTTCAGTTTCGGGGGCAAAATTGGAATTTTTGAAAAATTGGTGACATAAGCCCTTACCTCAGCCTTCCATCAGCCTTCCAGCTCAGCCCTTCCAGCAGCTTCCCATCTGCTGCCAGCCGTGAGCCTTGGAGAGAAAGCAAGTCAAAGAAAAAAAATATTGGAGTCAATATTAATTAAAACAAAAAAAAAGTTGAACTTATCCTCTTGAAGCTTCCTTGAGTGTGAGTCGGTGGGAGCTGGAAAATATATCCAGAAAACAGCCACCATTCAGCCATCATCCTCAGAAAAATACGTGAGAGAGAGGGAGAGAAAAAGACCAAGAAAGGTGGAAGAAAAGTTGGAGAAAATTTGTGAAATCCACCATTGGAGGTGCTCGGTTTTGAGCATGAACCAAAGGAGGAAATCTGGAAAATTTTTCCAGATTTTGGAGAGCAGCTGCCGTGGAGAAGATGAAGGAGAGAGTGAAGAAAATTTTTCAGCTAAAGCTTGGTAGTGTGCCGAGCAAGAGAAAGGGAGCCATCCATGGTGCCAAGGGAGTGATTTGGTGCATGGTGGTGGCTGATTTTCAGCCATGTGTGCAGATTTTTTTTGAAGACCAAATTCGTGGGTTTTTGGGGCTGTGAAGGTACAGCCATGGCAGCAGTGGTTCACTCAAGATGGTGCAAAAATTTGGGGCCATTTGGTGAGCCAAAACAGTGGGTGTGTGCAGCCAACAAAAAGGGGGCAGATTTTGGTCCAAGAAAACCATGGGTAAGCTATGGTAAATCCCACTCAAACCCTAGAATTTTTAAGTGAAATTTCATGCAAGATTTGATGTTAATTATGTGTATTTGTGTATGAGTGCTTGGCTGAATTTTGGAGCCCTTTTGGTGAGGGGGAGAAGTCGGCTGCAAGGTGGACAGCCATGGTGATCAGCCAAGGCAGTGGGAGTTCGGCCAGCCATGGGGGAAACTTCCAAAAATTTTTGGTGAGGAACCCTAACCCTAATCTATGGTTTGAGTATTAAATTGAAGAGGTTTATGATGTATTTCAGCCATGGTTTGTAAGGTTTTAAGTTCAGATTTTTATGGTATGCTTGCTAGGGTATGAGACTTGATTTAAGGGTGTATGTTTAGCTAGATGTGCATGCTAGGTTGTGTGCTTTATTTTCTGATTTTGGTGCCATGTTATGTGCTTGATTTGCTTGCTTGGTTTGCATGAAAATGGCTTGTTATGTCCCTGCCATGGTGCTGCCGAGTGTGGCTGATGCTAGGGTGTTAGACTTGTGATTTCGGTTTGGCTTGTTGATGCCGAACCCATGCTTGTGCAAGCCCTAGACAAGTGTGCAAACCTAGGTTAAGTTTCGGGTTGGTTTGCATAATCACGTGGGGAAAACATGTCCAACGCATGTGGGACGTTAGACAATGTTGCATGATTGATGATTTAGGCTCCCGAGTGTTCGGTTGAGACGTAAAATGAAAGTAACACGAAACTGGCTGTAGGTTCGGGTCTATATGCCCAGTTTTCGTAAACGAAAAATAACAGGCCCTTAGAGGCCGAATTTGGGAAAACGTTAAACATGAAAGTTGTCCAAAACAACTTTTCCAAGGGGGAAACGCGGGTCGTTTTCAAAAATAAGGCTCCAATGGCCTTCAAAACTGCCGAAACCCGTGGCTAAGTATTCACGTCCCCCAGACCCGTTAGCTCCAGGATCAGCCGGTTTCAACTCGAAACTGGTACTGATCTAGGCCGAATTAGGAGTTTGGTAAAACACGAAAGTTTTAGCATTTTTCGAGAGCTAGAACTTTCGTGAAGAAAACTTTTTAAGATTACGAACCGATTTTGAGATAAAAATTTAATTATCAAAGGTGCTCAGGGAATCCGAATTTCCTGAACCACAAACTTAACAAAGTGTTTGAGAAAAATGATTTTCTACCTCAAATGAGTGATTTTGACTATGAAAATCGTTCCAAAGACGGTTTTCGACCTAAAATGATTTTACGACACATAAAATCAAGAATTTGGATTTTATGACTTAAGATATGAATTTTTATACAAAAGTGCAAAATTGGGATTTTTTCCCTAAATTTTACTAAGTGTTTTTCCAAGTGTGGAATTAAGCATTTTCAAGCAAGTTTATAGTCACCCGTTAGCTTACGCATGGTAACTGGGGGTTATGCCCGAGTTACCGGGTCGGGCTCGAGACCCGAGAGGTTGACCATAGGGGGTTGACCACGGTTGACCATAGTTGACCAAAGTTGACTTCGGTTGACTTTTGGTTGACTTTTGGTTTAGAGTTAAATTATCCTCACGGGTTATCCAAAGTAACCCCGAGGGATACCGTTAGGCCTAAATAAAGGGTTATCGGATATAACCCACTAATTTCCGATATAGGTTAGTAACCGGTAGAGGTTTAGTTTTTGGCTTAGCACGCCAGGTTACCCTTGGTAACCAGATTAGATGCTTTGCACGTAAGGGACATACAACCAAGGTCATGTAAACATTGTTGGTTTGTTTACCTGCATTTTCACGAAGTCTTAGTAGAGCCTGTCCTTGTTAAGCAGGCAGAACCTGCAGCTGTACCAGAAGGGGAACAGCACTAGGAAGGGACAGTTTAGCAAGAACGTATGACGGAAAGGTAAGTACAATTCCGCCTACGGCATGAAAACATGTTAGTTGCATGAATAGGATGTCATGATTTATGATGATATGTAGTATGTCATGTTATGTATGTTCATGTTATGCATGCATGTTATGTATGTTCATGTTATGTATGTATGTATGATGTTGTGGTATGTTATGTGTTATGTTTATGTATGTATGTTATGTATGAATTCATGTCATGTAGCATGTTATGTGTGATTAGGTTATGCATGTGCATGTATGTTTATGTTATATGTTATGGCATCATGTAGCATGTTCACGTAAAGTAAGTCACATGGTAATGTATGAGACAAGTTAGGTAGAACATGTTGTGTTATACTGACTTCGCCTTCGTGGTAAGTTAAAACGGCGTGTTCCATGGGTTGCATTGATATGGCTGGACTGCCACCACTACTCCATGTTAAACTGTGTGTTTCATGGTTTGAGTTGGTTAGGACGGACCGCCTTCAATCTCTCCATGGTTACATACCGAAGTATACACATACATGGTATAATAGCAAGATAGGATCAGATTAGATCTAACCAGTAGAGATACCATAATTAATTTTAAAATAAATTATAATTGGTTCACGCTTTTCGTGCATTAGTTTGCATGCGGATAGGACATTGTGCTTACTGAGCTTTTTAGCTCATAGTTACTTTCATGCTGTAGGTAAGCTCCTACCGGCACTGTCTGAAACAAGCTGTGGAGAGATGGCGCAGTAAATTGTGAAACGTGGGTATGAACCGCTACGGGGTTTCCGAAGTGCGTGTTAAATGAAAATGTGATTTCATTCTATTTTTACATGTATGTTTTAGTTTTTAGCATTTATGGCAAGCAAGTTGCCACGTGTGCACCGGTCTCGGGACTGGTCCACGATTTAATTACGTATGTATGTATGTATGCATGTATGTATGTATAGAGCTTTCCACATAGGTGAGAGCTCAGTACTCGAATGAGTACATATTAAGTTGGAGTTTTATAAAAGAAAAATCTGTGTTAAGTTATGCTTTAATAGAATTTAAAGTTTTACGATTTCCGCAATCAACGTTTTCTAATAACGATTTTTATAAATGAAGAAAAAAAAATTTACTCTAGAAATTGGGTAACTTAATTTTTCAATCAAGCAAGATAAGCAAGTAATTAATGTCACGATTCGAACCAGGAACCCCAGGTTCGCGCGGTCGGACTCCGCGTGGATCTGAGAGGCGGCGAGTCGGGTCGTGACAGTTAGTTCCTTCTCCTGATCCTTATCCACCATGTTAGCTAAATATCCCTGATATCCATTAGCTAACATCTTCCATGCTCTTACTGCCGAAATAAGCTTGGTGGGGGAATTCCGGGGTTGCCCGTAAAAGTTAAACTCATCCTGGTCGTCGGGGTTAAAGGTCACACAACGCTTTCTACAGTCAATCCTAGCGTTGTACCTTCCTAAGAAATCCATCCCCAAGATCACATCAAAATCATGGAGTTTGATTGCGATGAGATCTGCAAGTAATTCTCGACCATAAATACTAACGGAAACATTTTGAATCCAGTAGTTGGACCACAAAATTTCTCCGGATGGCAGAGAAGCATTAAAAGGTTGATCTACCCTATTCACACTATGTCCTAATTTCTGAGCGAACTCCATCGATATGAACGAGTGAGTAGCGCCAAAATCAAACAACGCAATTACATCATAGGTGGTGATAGAGATCTGACTTGTCACCACATGTGATGTTCCTGCCTTGGCGTCTCCTCTTGTATAGGCGTAGATCCTGACTTGAGGTTCAGGCGCCTCCAATCTTCCTTGTACCACTGGAGGTACCTCAAGCTTGGCTTGGACTGCGTGCAATTGGCGTTGATTGGGGTTCCGATTCTGGTACTGGGGTTGCTGGTTCGGGTTATTCTGGGGACAGCTCCTCGCGTAATGCCCCTCCTTGCCACATACGTAGCAAGTGTTTGTTCCCTTTCGACAGACTCCGGGATACTTCTTCCCACAACTCTCACATGTGGGATAACTAGTATTATTTCCCTCATTTCCCCGATTATTCCTTTTCTGGGGGAAATTTCGTTGCTGCCCTTGACCGTTAGAATTCCCCTTCCGCTTATTTTTCCCAGACTGCTTGGGATTTTGGGCGGAGTTGCTCGCTTGTCCCTTTGAATTCGAATCTGCACCTTGACGGGGTTGTGCTGTCTTAGCAGCGGCTTTCTCCTCTTTCCTGGCTTTGAAGATCTGAGCCCGAGCCTCTTTGTCTCTATTAATCCAATACTCAGCTCGTATAGCTCGGCTTACGCAGTCAGCCACTGTCCTAGGCGGACTACTGCCAGCACTGACTTGCTTGGCAATGTCGGTCCTAAACATTTTCATCATGAGTCAGACTTTTTCGGCCTCACTTGGTACCAGATTCGGGCATAACCGAGCGAGTTGCTCGAATCTCGTGATCGCTTCCATCACCGTCATCGATCCTTGATGGAAGTTAGTGAGTTCATCTTGCTGCACGGCGAGCACCTCTTTGTTGTAGTACATCGCACGAAACTCGTTCTCGAAATCCTGCCAGTTCATTGCCATCGTATTCCGGCGCAGTTGTACTGTTCTCCACCAATGCCTCGCGTCCTTCTTGAGAGCGAAAGAAGCGCACAGCACCTTCTCTTGTTCCATAAGTCGCATAAAATCCAAGATGACTTGGATGTCAATAAGCCAGTTGTCAGCGGCTATCGGATCGGTAGGTCCTTCAAATTCAGGTGCTTTCATCCTTCTAAAACGCTCGTAAAGAAGATCCTCACGTACTGGCGGCGGGTTCACTGGTACTCCGGCCGGTGCCATCGGAATTTCAACATTCCGAGGGATCTCTGGTGGAACTTCAGGTTGGACATTGGGCACCTGAGGTACCACTGGAGGAACGGGTGGTGCATGTTGGGGCACTTCTTGGACCTGGGGTCCTCGATTCATCTGTGCTAGTTGCTCGCAAAGCCTAGTCGTCTCTTGTTGCTGTGCCAGCAACTGCTGTTGTAGGTTAGCCACTAAGGTTGCTAAATCCGGCTGGGGCGGATTTGCAGGTGCGTTTCGACGCGTACGTACCATTTCTAAATTCCTATATAAGGAAAGATATCATACTATCAATATCTTTTCCTTCATGCAGATCTTAATATATCATATCATATAACGTCGCATCTTGCCATAATCATTTATATCATACATAACATCGTATCATTTCACATAGTATACCATAACTTAATGGCACGTTTGCATCATACTGGATACTTTTCAAAACCATAACATAACTTCTTATCATATATCCCGTGTATCCACGGTTTTTTTGTACAATTTCAAAAGTACACCATAGTGTCAAAAGTACATCGTTTCAAAAGTTCATACTGTCGATATCTATATTTACATATTTTCAAAAATACATAATACTGTACAAACGTATATACATGGCCAAAAATCTGGATGGAAGTGTCTAACACTTTACCATCGTACATATGTACAGCCTAACGTCCGAATAAACAAACTATATAGTTAGTCCTACTGTCCCAAAAAGAAAAATACAACGGCCCTAGATCTAAACGATAATCTCGAGCGTAATGACGGACGCATCGGAATCAGAATCATGGTCTACGTCCTCATCTCCGTCATCTAAAACAATCTCATGAGGCTCCTCCTCCAACGGAAACTCCTCAGGGTCGTCGAGGTCATCGTGATCCTCTACCCAGTCCCAGCCACCCTGATCAGGCTCCGGTGCTAACTCCTCATCAACGTCCTCATCGTCCTCGTCATCGCTGGAGATGACCATGACTGGGGGGTCCTCCGGCTCCGGTGGGTCGATCGGTATAACGTCGTCGTCCGAAGCCTCCTCGGCGTCCATCGGATCCGCAGCCTCTTAGGCTGGGACCACCTGTACGGGTACCGCCGGTATCGGGTCCTCAGGGAACATGGGCCCGACCTCGTGCTGTGGCTCACCCTGGCCGGCGTCATCTGCTGGAGCCTGTGAACTGCTGGCCTAACCGTCAGGGCGGAGTATCTGGGCAATAATCTCGGCCTCAAGGATGTCATCAATAAAACTACCGACCGTCATCTCCGGTGTAGGTGATGGAACGAATGTGCGAATATGGCCTGGCACTCCGTTCCTTAGGAGTACTAACGCCTCCATCTCGGGCATCGGAATATCTGAGGGAACATATGGGAGCATCGTCTCCTGGAACCTCCAACAATAATGACTCATCGTCTCCCCCGAGTACGCGTGCCAGTCCTGTGATAGCCTCTGGAAGCGATAAAGTCGCATGTCTCTGTAGATCGCAGGATCCCTGACAGGCTCGTCGATCCTCCGCGCAGGTAACGGTCCATATCGGGTGAGTACAATAGTCCGAAAATGCGCCCACGTACGACTGGGCATCTGAATCTCTCCCAAAGTAACCCACCAGATCCTAGAATCTCCAACCAGGCACCTACTAGCGAGGGTGACCTGAAGATGTGCCTCGATGTGGCAGATCTCAAAACTCTGCTCCATATCGTGTAACCATGCTCCTATCGACACCGATCGTCTCGTACTGTCAAAGTATAGAGGCTGCGACCGGTAGAATGCAGCAACGGCGTCTCGATCCTCTTCTACTTGGATCGGGTCCATTCTATCGTGTCTAACATACATAACTTTAAACATAAGTATCTTTTCATATACATAAAAATAAAATAAACCTAGTACTTACTTGCAATGGTGGAGGCGATGGCAGGCAACTGTGAATTCATGTCGCAAGGGAACCGTTCTGATACCAACTCTGTAACGACCCGCCTAGCACAGGCCGTTACCGTACATACGTACATGCATTCATACATAGCTTTTACAACTTGCTTAATTATTACATGAAACACAGCGGAAATTTTTTCTTTATTTTTTCGAACCCTTTTGCCCTGTACCCTAATTTTGCGTGCTTGATTTTTCTATAGTGGTTTTAGTTCTCAAATACGTCATCTTGTCCGAAAAAATGAGTTTCCGCAGTATTTTTCCTATACTGCATCTCACAAAATTGTACAGTAAGGGTTTTGACCATTTTGGTCAAACTTTGACTTTCCCGGGTCAAAGTTGACTTTTTTGGTCAACCCTTTGACTTTCCTATAATGATGTAAATTTCATCTCTTTTCATCCAAAAAGACCATTTATCATACAAAACAAGCATACTCGAGTCTTATAAAGCTATAAAAACTCGTAACACATAATAAAGTTCTAAAGCGAACTCTTTCATAAATGCCGATACGGCATGCATTTAATTCCTTTAAAAAAGGAAATAATAACATAGAAAAAATCAGGTGTTATAGATTTATGCTTGCTTGATGATGGATTTTTATGCTAGAAATTAGGTTGTATGTCCCCCCAAGATGTGGCCAAAAATCTGCCAAGGCAGCCCCCTTTGATGCATGCTAGCTTAGGGTGAAATGTTATGCTTGAATGTGTTGTATGGAAAAGCTAGAACCAAGCAACCCTAGGTTTTTAGTTTTGGATTTTAGGTTGCATGGAATGTATGAGATGGATTTATGGGTTCAATGGGATGTTAGAAACGCTGCTTGATCTATGTATAAGCTCCCGATGTGATCGGTCGAGTTAGATTTCGCGAAGTAGGACGTAAACCGAAAGTAACTCTCAAAGATGCTAGTTCGGTTTCGAACCTGAGCAGTTTTGGAAAAATGAAAATATAAGGCCTTTAGAGGCCAAATGGGGAAAAACTCAAAACATGAAAGTTGCTCGGAACAACTTTTACTAGAGAGCAACGTGAACAGAATCTCGAAATAAGGCTCCAACAGCCTCCGTTTTCCTCAAAACCCGTGGCTGATCCCTGGGGCGGTCTTCACCCAGTTTTTCAGGGTCAACCAGTTTTCAAATAAAAACTGGTACTAATCTAGGCCGAACTAGATTTTTCATAAAACACGAACGTTTTAGCATTTTTCGAGGGCTATAACTTTCGTGAAGACAAGTTTTTCAAATTCCAAGCCAATTTTTAAACTGGGCATGTTTTTTGGAAGGTGCGCAGGGAGTCTGAAATCCTGCACATGAGTTTTACGAAAATGTTTTCTAGAAAAATTGTGAAGTGCTTTTAAATGGTTATTTTAGCTTCGAAAACTGTTGCAAAGGAAGTTTCCGGCCCCAAATGATTTTATAAAAGATTTGTTTCGAAAACCATGAATTTTAAGGGCTCGGGTTTGAAATTTCACATTTTTCCATGAAGTAAAGAAAAAGAGGGTTTCAAACCAAGAGTTTACAAGTCAAGGAAAATAATGAGTTTAAGCCAAAGTATTTTCTAGTTAAAGAAGTTAGAATTTTTACAAGCAAAATGAATGATTTTTGGAAGTTAATTACACAAGATTTTCCAAAAATAAGAAAGAGGGATTTTAAAGTAAAAATTGGTAAGCAAACCGATTTCGAACGGTAGCCGGATATTATATCCAAGTTACAAACCCAAGGATAACCAAGGGTTGACTAAAGGTTGACCCAAGGTTAATTAAGGTTAACCTTAAGGGTTACCCAACATAACCCTAAGGGATACCCACATGTATAATTGGGCTAAGATTTAAAGGGTTAATGGAAATAACAAGGATGTATGAGCAAAGCCCAATAATAGAACAAGGCTCTAATCAAAAAGGTTACCCAACGTAACCTCTTAAGGATTTATTAAAACTCGATAAAGACTGAGGATTAAGGTGGCCAAGATGGATATCAAGTATAAGGGAGATACAACCAAAAGTAGGTATGAGTGTTGGTAGGTCACCAACACCTTAAGAAAGGATCCTGATCCTATATTTTTGGTATAGCAGGAAGTAACCTGTTGTTGCCGACAAATTAAGGACGTAACTTTCGGGATACGGCACGAGAGGTAAGTACAAACCTCAACTGCAATATGAAAGCTAGTAAATTATGTTCAAGTATGTGGTTTTCAAATATGCTGCAATATGTTGTGTGCTATATCTATGAAATGCCATGCTTTATAGAAAGTGCTATTTTTGTAAAATGCTATGTTTATAAAAAGTGTTATTTCTGCAAAATGCTATGTTTATAAAAAGTGCTATATTTGTAAAATGTCATGTTTATAAAAATGTCATGATTGCAAATGCCATGAATGAAAAGAATGCCATGCCATGTTATGAATGAGATAAAAAGTATGTTATCATATAGTGACATCATAAGGTATGTTCACTGAGGATAAATAACATGGTAAGAAATCACAAGTAAAGTGTCGTACCGACCTCCCATAAAGTGGAGGATTTTTCATGTTCAAGTAAAGGATTCACCCTCTCGTTGATGCGGGAGGGTGTAATCACCCAATGTTTCCAGAGCAGTTAGGGACCTTGCAACCCCTAACTGTATCTGGAGGGGCGCTAAATAAATGATGGTACGTACACTATGGGGCCCATAAGAAAGATAAGTTCAAGTTAAAAAGTATTGCATAAATGGAACATAAATGGTTCACGCATATGCATATGATGATGTATGTTTTTAAGATATTTTAATTGTTTTGTGAGATTATGTTTGTGCTTACTGGGCGAAAGCTCATCAAGTTATATTTCATACTGTAGGTAAGAAACCTGTAGCCTGAATGGTGGGCATTGTGTGGGCGATGTGGCGGCGGATGAAAGCGGTATGGATACCACTACGCATAGTTTCCGTAACCTATTTTTGAGTTAAGAAGTTTTGTATCTAAATATGTATGATAAAGACAAATTATGCTTTATGGTATTTTGGAACTAAAGACCTTAAGTAAACTTTTACTTCAGTAGTAATGATATATTGCTAATGACAAATGCTTTTATAAGTATGTTTCAAAAAAAAAATCCTAATTTTCAAGTACAGTTAAGTTAAGTAAGTAAGGTGGCGGCCTTACGTAGTAAGGGGGCGTCACAACTCGGACGGGTAGTACGACACTGGCAAGCTTGCTTGCCATCTTACTTTCTTATTCTTTAATCTCATCTTGTATTTAGTGAACATGCAACGTGATGTCACTTTTTACATAAATCATAACATGTTTTGCATTTTACCTTTCATGCTCAGCTTGCACATTCTTCTTGCATACATAACATATTATCATATCGCATAACATGTCATATAGCATATTGTACATAACAACGTAACATAGCATTCACCTTAACACATCCTAAGGCACACAACAAGCACACCAAAGCGTCAATTAACATGTATTCCTAACATGCATCTATCATACTTGGGCAAGTATCAACTAAAGCCTATGCTGTAGGCGGAATTGTACTTACCTCTCTTTTGCTATGTCCCTCAAGCTGTTCCTCCTCCTCCGAGTGCAATTGCAGGGTTCGTCCTGCTTGCATAAGGACATAAGTGAGATTCTGACCTTTGTTGAGGGATGTTGGTGCCCTAACCAACATGCCTACAAAAACCTAGTTGTATGTCCCCGTTACATGATATCTGATTTGGTCCAAACTTACCATCCTATTTCTTCGGAATCCACAGACTTGGATTACCCTTTAAGAGGCTACGTTGGATAACCTCTTAGACTAGGCTCTTCATATACTGTTAGGTTTTCTCCAAATCCTGGGCTTTATTCTTATAACATGACTTATTGGGTTAATCTCCATTAGCCCTTATTTCTTGGCCCATTTCTAGACCCTTGGTATTCTTTAGGGTTACGTTGGATAATCCTTAAGGTTACCTTTAACTAATTGTTGGGTCAACCAAAGTTAACATTTGGTCAACTACTGGTCAACCCTTGTCAATCCTGGGCCTTTGGGGCTGAGCCTGGTAACTCGAGTCCTATTCACGGTTACGGCCCGTAATCGGCTTGATTACCAATTTTAATTACAAAAATTCATTTTCTTACCTTAACTTCATTTTCTCATCTTAAATTCTATTTTCTTACTATTTGTGCTTTTAAAAGATTTAACTTAAAAATTCTTAAAACTCTTTATAAAATTTCGATCTTTGAAATAACTCTTTGTAAATGTCGTTTAAGGTCAAAAACCGCCTTTGGAACAGTTTTCGTAGCTAAAATAACAATTTAAAAACACGTTACAGTTTTTATAAAGCATTTTGTAAAACTAAGGTGCAGGAATTTTCGGATTCCCTGTGCACCTTCCATAAAATGCACCCACTTTAAAAATCCGTTGGGAATCTGAAAAACTTGTCTTCATGAAAGTTGTACTTCTTAAAAAATACTAAAACTTTCATGTTTTGGAAAAAATCCAGTTCTGCCTGCATTAGTACCAGTTTTCGTTTGAAATTGGCTAACCCTGAAAAACTGGGTGAAAACTAGGTCTGGGGATCAGCCACGGGTTTTGGTGAAAACGGAGGCCGTTGGAGCCTCATTTCGAGATTCTGCCCACGATGCTCTCTAGTAAAAAATGTTCCGAGCAACTTTCATGTTTTAACTTTTACCCCGTTCGGCCTCTAAAGGCCTTAAAATTTCACTTTCCCGAAACTGGCTAGTTTCGAATCCGAATTGGCAGTTTCGGTTGGTTAATCCGTTTTACGTCCTATTTCACGGATCTAACTCGACCGACCACTTCGGGAGCCTACATATCAAACACACAGCATTTCTAACATCCCTTGAGAACCCAAGAGTAGTTTCTAAGGATCCATGCAACCCAAACCCCGAGGGCCTTAAATCTAGGTTACATGGTTCTACTTTGCATACCACAACACACAAGCATCAACCATTCACCCTTAATCTAGCATACCATATGCCCACTGCCTAGGGAAGATTTTGGGACCAAATCAGGGGACACACAACCCTAGCATCTAGCATGAAAATCCATCAACCAACAAGCACAAACAAGCACCAAATTAAGCAAGAAATCAAGCCCTATACCCTAGATCTACAAATCAAGCACAAGCACCAAACTTAGGGCAGAAAATAGGGGTGGACTTATGTCCTTACAAACCGAATTTGAAGCACCAAAAAAACCTGAAAATTGAGGTCAAATAAAGGAGTTAGGGTTCTAGGATTTTACCTTAGACCAAAGCCAAGTTTGGTCACCCAAGAGTCTTCCTTCCTCTTGCTCCCTAGACCCACGGCCACCTCCAAGAATGGGTACCAAGAAAAATTTTTGGTTTCCCTTGGTAGATTTACTCCAAGCCGAGCACCACCAAGGATTAGCCCAAAAAAATTTCAACTTTCCTCTCCTCCCTCTCTTCCTCTCTCATTCGGCCACAACACCCAAGAAACCCACAAAAATTTTCAACTTTTTTTATGGGTTTCTCCCTTGCAAAACCCAAGTATCCCTCTTCAAAAGCCCCAAGAAATTTTCAGATTTCCTCTCCTCCCTCTCTTCCTCTTGGCTGCCAAATTTTTTTCTAGAGAAAAATGGCAAGAGTTTGGCTATGTTTTGTGAATAAAAATGAATATTTTGGGCATCTATTTATAGAGGAGGGGGAGTGTGTGTGTGTGTGTGTGTGTGTGGCCAGCCAAGGGGAGGGCATGTGGCAACAAATGGGTGGTGGGGGAAGGTTCATGAACCTTCTAAGCTTAGCTCATCTTTAGTGAGGTCATAGTAGTGATGTCACCTTTTAAAAACAAGGGCCTTGTTTGGCTCTTGGCTTTTCTCCAAATTAATCCATTCTTGTTTGTGCCACACAGATATTTCCAATACTGTGCTCAGTATTTTCATACTGTACTTTGGTCCAAAATTTTTCTTGTGTAAAATCGGATCGAAAAACTTTCTTTCTTACTTTTCGGAAACCTTTTTGCCCTTAATCATAATTTGGTGTGCTTAATTTCTATGGTGCTCACAAAATATTCTTCTCAGCACTCTTCCTTACTACGTTTCAACATCTCGTAAAGTCAACCTTTGACTTTTTTTGGTCAAACTTTGACTTTTTCGGTCAAAGTTGGCTTTCGTTAAACCGTGTACTTTTCCATCCCTTTTAACTCAAAAGGTTCGTTTTCGAGCTTAACAATTAATTTTGAGTCTTCTCGACCCATCAAAACTTACAAAATCTAACAAAAGCTCTAAACCGAGCTTTTCATGAATACCTTCATAATGTGAAAATAATTCCTTAGAAGGAATGTAAGAACATGAAAATTCTAGGTATTACACACCTCTTTAATTAGGAAACAAAAATCCATAAAATAATCTCCATTATTTAAACCAATTAATAATTTAATGTTAGGAATATATTTAAATAATTTTGAAACAAAATTTTCTTCCCTCCATACAATTAAAAAACGTTCACCTATTATAATTAGGAGAGAAAATTTTGTTTTCCAAAATTCAAACACAATCTTATTTTCAAAATTCAAATTAACCAATCATATGTTGACAAATCATTTGTCTACAAATTTCACATGTCCAATCCTTTCTGGATTGCATGTTAGAGAGTACTATGTCTTAATACACATTTTTAAATTCTATTTATAATTTACCGATCTCATTAGGAACAAATTCCGAGACGCTTCGTGGAACTATATGAGCTAATAGAGGGACCCGATGGAAATATGTAAATAGGCTCCTATAATTGTGAAAAATTAATCCCAGATTAATTATCCATCAATTATTAACTTCAAAACTATTCCACTAAAAGTTTGAAGCTAAACTCCTGTTTACATACCGTACTACGAAAGCTCTATCACGTAGTGCTTCTTCCATGATTTATTCATCGCTTGCTTAATCCCCATAGGTTATCTATGATTGAATTAAGGACTTTTTCCATTTTACCTTTTCAATCATTTTAACTTAAAGTTCAATTATTCTCCATTGAAAGAACCACCAATTGTAAAACTATACAATTGGTAAACCACCAGAGAACACAAAGTAAACCGATGGCCAAGATCTTGTTATATTATCTTTCAATTCCCGAATAATACCTTTAAGTAGATAACATTTACTATCGTTAAGATAGCTATGGATTCCATATCTATGAATCTTGATTTCTCCATCCATAAGTCATGCACCCAAAACACAAGTATGTTGACCATGAATTAACAGTGTCTCACCTTTAGTGTATCAAGGTACATAAGTCATGGATGCGAACTCAAGTAATCATTTCAGGATTAAGATTAATGCAGGATGATAATCAAAGCATCATTGATTCTTATAAACGGAATTATTAAACCGAATCAATTAACACTTTAGGTCCAGTCCAATGTCATACCTCAATACTGGTATACATTAAAGTTCTACTCGAAACCTATCTGATGGTCAAGACAAACCATCCCTTCAAGGAAGTAGACAAACTTTACAATCTTATCATAAATAAGATCCCCAAATCTTATTCCATTGATTGCGGACTATTTATTTAGACTGTTATCAAATTACCACGTCTTCTATGCATACCCCGTATACATATGGTAATTCGATATATTACCAACAGCCTAGGAGTATTTTATGTTTGCTCAAAATAATAATACAATCAACAAATGAAAGTAAATAGGACACAACTTATTAAACATGAATAATTTCCTCTTATTAATATCAAAATGTCATATTTACAGAAAATCCCTAATATTGATTTTCTATCCTTAGGGCACCTATATATCCCAACAGGCCAGTTGTAGGAACCAAGGAGGAAGGAAAAAGTTTTGTGCCCAAAACCTAACCCAACCTTTATCTTGAACTAAGGTATTTTTCTTAAGCCCTAACCTTTTCAATTAAGCTTTCAATTTGAAATTTATTTGTATTTCAAGTTGAAAAGTGTAAGAGCATAAGCTCAATTTCATTTCTATTGCCCTAATTTAGGTTTGTTGGTGTGTGCTTGATTAGATCTAAGGGTGGTTTGCTTATGATCTTTGATTGATTTTTAGAATTGCATGCTAGGTGTTTGATATGTTGTATGTTCCCCAAGAATGTTCAAGCATGATTCAAAATGGTATGTTAGGTTGCTAGAGTAAAATTGGAGTGAATGGAATGGTTGATTAGAAATAGAAACCATGCAAACCCTAAGGGTGTATGCTTGGTAATGGTTTGCATGGGTGCGAATGGGCTGCATGAATGAGAAAGTGGGACATCAGAAAATGCTGTATGCTTGCTGTTTAGGCTCCTGCATGTTTGGTTGAGTTAGATTTCGCACAATAAGACGTAAAACAAAATTAAGAATGGAAACTACCAGTTCGGATTCAAACTGGCCAGTTTCCTGGAAAGTGGAATTTGAGGCCTTTAGAGGCCAAATTGGGAAAAATGTAAAACATGAAAGTTGTTCATAACAATTTTTCCTAGGGGGCAACGTGAACAGTTTTTCAAAATAAGGCTCCAAAGACCTTTTTTCTCACAAAAACCCGAGCCTGACTGTGCTCAGGATTTATGCACGGCCAGGTGAGTTCAAACGGCAATATGAACATGTTAAAGTCCAAATTGGGTTTTTTTCAAAACATGAAAGTTTTAGAATTTTTCGTAAGCTAAAACTTTTGTAGAGACAACTTTTTCAGACTCCAACTAGATTTTTAAACTGACACTGATTTTTAAGGACTGTGCAGAACAGGAAAATTTCTGTATAGGATTTTCTAAAAACAATACAGAAAACTGTAAATTTTCAAAAAGCCAATGTTTTGACTATGAAAACTATGCCAATGGCAGTTTTCAATACTAAATGATTTTATAAAAACCCTGTTTTAAGATCCACGAATTTTATGAGCTAAAGTAAAGGATTTTAAACTCAAATTCACCAAAGTTTTCAAAAAATGAAAAATGGATTTTAACCAAAGTTTAGTAAACAAGACGATCTCAGGTGGTAACCGGAAGTAAGACCCGAGTTATAAGTGGTTGACTTTTGTTGACTAAGTTTGACCAAGTAGAATGTTGACCAGGGTTGACCACCTCGAGGGTTACCACATATAACCCTATAGGATACCAAGAGTGATAACGAATTAAGAATGTTAAGATATGAGCCCATGGTTAGGAAAGTAACCTAACCCTAATGGTATGCATGTGGGCTTAGTAACCAAGGTTACCTTATGTAACCTAATAAGTGATCATATGTATGCTAGGGGGAACATATAACTAAGATTAAGTATAAATGTTGGTTAGGTCACCAACATTTTATGATGAGATTCTTATTCTATACTCTTTTAAATAGCAGGAGGTGACCTGCTGTTGCAACCCGAATTGAGAAAGCAACACTCAGGACATAGCACACGAGGTAAGTACAAACCTCACCTACAGTATGAAAATAGCAACCTATTTTCAAGTATGCTATGACATGTATGCTATGTTGTGTTGAGTATGTCATGTTTTAAGAATATTATGTTAAAGAATACCATGTTAAAGAATGCCATGTTAAAGAATGTCATATTTAAGAATGCCATGTTTTAAGGATGCCATGTTTTACGAAGGCCGTGCCATGTTTTCAAGAACACCATGTTTTCTGTAAGACCCGAATTTTTATGGACTTATGATTTCCTTATTCATAAGAAATTAAAGTCCACAATATGTATTTATAAGATGTTTCCTGAAAAATTATGAATAACAATGTGAAATTCATAATTTTATTTCTCAATGTTTGAATTCTCTTTAAATCGACTAAACGACTCAAAATAGAATTCCGAGATTGGCAAATGGCTTTTTGAGTCGAAAAGAACGAAAGAGTATGTGATTTTATGAAAGTCAAAAGTTTGATCAAGATGGGTCAAAGAATTGACTTTACAAGTATGATAAAGACAGTATAGAAAAGAGACTGCGAAAACATTTTTTTTTATGGTTAAGATAGTATGAATGAGCCTTAAAACCACCCTAGAAAATCAAGCACACCGAATTAGGATTAAGGGCAAAAAGAGTTCGAAGAGATAAGAAAAAAAGTCTACGATCCGATTTTTTTTACACAGCAAAATTTCGGATTAAAGTACAATAAAATAAAATAAAAAAAAATACTGTGTATGAGTGAAGCACAGTATTAAAAAATATCCATGCAGCACAAAAATGGACAGTTTTAAGAAAAAAAAATAGATTATTTTGGAGAATAGCCAAAGTGCCAAACAAGGCCCTTGTTTTTGGTGGATGACATCACTCGGCTTTGGAGCTATGACATCACTAGCCCTTATGTGGCTTTGGAAGAAAACTCTAGAAGCTTCCCACCACCCATTGGTTGCCACCTACACCCCCCCCCCCTTAAGTGAGAATATCAAGTCTTGTGGGGTTTTTGTGTGATTTCCAAAACCTCCCCCACCTCTATAAATAGAAGTCCCAAAAACCCATTTTAATTCACAAAACCAAGGGAAACTCTTGCCATTTTTATGCACAAAAACCGTGGGTTTGAGGGAGAGAAAGAGAAGAGAAAATCAGAAATTTCTAGAGGGCTTTTGCTTGGAGAGTACTCGGGTTTGCTAGGGAGAAACAAGAAAAAAATTTGAGAACTTGGAGACCCATTTTGGGCAGCTGTAGCCGTGGGTTTGGGGAGTGAAATAGGAGAGGAAAAGTTGAAAAATTTTGGGGGAAAACCTTCGTGAATGTTTGGGTTTGAGTAGATCTACCAAGGAGCCAAGAAAAATTTTGGGTATCCCACCTAGAGCCAAAGCCGTGAGCTAGGAAGCCAAGGAGAAGAAAGGGGATCTTGGATTTTCAAACCCTAACTTGGGTCTAAAGTAAAATCTTGAGCCAATCTTTCAATTAAGTTCGATTCTAGCATTTTAATTGAGGTTCAAGATGGTTTGTAAGGACGTAAGTCTACAATTTTATTTTCAGCCCTTGTTGTGCTAGTGTGTGCTTGGTTAGGGATTAGGGTGTGCTTGGCTTATTTATATTGATTGCTTGTTTAATTTGTGCTTGAAAAATTGTTAGGATGCATGCTAGATGTGATTGGTATGTCCCCTGATTTTTGGTCACAAAATCTACCCAAGGCAGTGCTTGTGTGGCTGTTAGTTCAATGGTAGATGTGATGGTGTATGCTTGAGTGTGGTGCTAAGGTAGAACCCATGCAGCCCAAGGATAGGGCTTTCGGTTTAGGGCTGCATGGGCACATAGGATTGACATGTTTGGACATATGGGATGTTAGACATGCTGTGTGTTTGGTATATAGGCTCCCAAAGTGATCGGTCGAGATAGATTCCGCGAAATAGGACGTAAACAGGACTAAGCAACCGAAACTGCCAGTTCGGATTCAAAATTGGCCAGTTTCGGGAAAGTGATAATTTAAGGCCTTTAGAGGCCGAACTGGGTAAAACTCAAAACATAAAAGTTGTTCAGAAGGGTTTTTCCTAGGGGTAGCGTGAGCAGAATCTCAAAATGAGGCTCCAAAGGCCTCCGTTTTTACGAAAACCCGTGGCTGATCTGGTCAGACCCAGTTTTCAGGATCAGCCGTTTTCAAACAAAAACTGGCACTAATACAAGCCGAACTGGATTTTTCATAAAACACGAAAGTTTTAGCATTTTTTGAGAGCTACAACTTTTGTGAATACAAGTTTTTCAAATTCAGAGTCAATTTTTAAATTGACACTGTTTTACGAAGGGTGTGCAGGGAACCGAAAATTCCTGCATAGGATTTTCTAAAACTAGTTCAGAAAAACTGTTTTTCTTCTAAAACCCACTGTTTTAACTATGGAAACTGTTCCAAAGGCAGTTTCCAGCCCTAAATGATTTTTAAAAAAGACTTGTTTCGAAAACGTGAATTTTTACAAGTAAAGTTAAGAGTTTTGGAGTTATTCCTTAACTTTTTGCAAGTAAGAAGAGAAAATGAGATTTGTTTTAAGCCAAGTGTTTTCAAGGTTTTAAGCCAAGATAAAGCAAAATGAACGTAACAAGCGATTTTCAGTTCTAAATAGTTTTATAAAAATGTTACACAAAGAAGCAAAAATGTTTACAAGCAAACTAAGGATTTTTGGAAGATAATTACACAATGTTTTCCAAAGGTAAGGAAATGGGGTTTTAAAGTAAAACTGGTAATCAAGCCGACTACGAACGGTAACCTGATACTATATCCGAGTTACAGGATCAAGCCCAAGGATGACCAAGGGTGGACTTTAGTTGACTAGATGTTGACTTTAGTTGACCCGATATTGAATTAAGGTTGACCTTAAGGGTTACCCAATATAACCCTAAGGGATACCTAATTGGGCTAGGACATAAGGGTTAATGGAGATAACCCAATGGATATGATGCAAGAGGACAACCCAAAGGCAGAATGATAAACCTAAACCTAATGGAAGGATTAAGGGCTTAGCACCAAGAAAAAGAGGTTATCCAACGGAACCTCATAAGGAATAATCAACGTTTGATTACTCTTAATAAGGTAAGACGATTAATGGTGACCAAGTAAGGTAACAAGTATAGGGGACATACAGTTAAGTTTAGGTATGAGAGTTGGTTAGGTCACCAACACTTCGTGATAGGATCCTAATTCTATGTTCTTTCAAATAGCAGGAGGTGACTTGCGGTTGCAAACCGATTTAAGGATGCAACACCCAGAACACGACACAAGAGGTAAGTATAAACTTCACCTGCAGTATGAAAGCTAGTAAAATATTTTCAAGTATGCGGTTTTCAAATGCGCTACAACATGTTTATGTTATGTGTTACGCAATGCCATGTTTAAATATCATGCTTCACAAAAATGCTATGTTTGCATAAATGTTATTTTTACAAAATGCTATATATGCTATAATGGCAAAATGTCATGTTTTCAAAAGTGCTATACTAGCAAAAATGTTATGTTTGCACAAGTGCTATGTTTGTACAAATGCCATGTTTTAGAAATGTCATGTTATGAATGAAGAGTAAGTTATGTTATGATATAGTGACATCACATGGCATGTTCACTAAAGATAAACAACATGATAAGAAATCACAAGTAAAGTGTCGTACCAACCTCCCAAAGGTGGAGGATCAACCTCCCAAAGGTTGGAGGATTTTTAATGTTTAAGTTTAATGATTCCCAGAATTGTTAGGGGCCTTACAAACCGCCAACTCTATCTGGAGGCGCGCTTATGGTACGTACACAATGGGGCCCATATGAAAGATAAGTTCAAGTTAAAAGGGAATGCATAAATGAACATAAATGGTTCACACATATGCATATTGTTATGTTTTCAAGATGCTTTAAATGAAAATGTTTTGTGAGATTATGTTTGTGCTTACTAGGCACAATCTCATTAGTTATATTTCATACTGTAGGTAAGAAACTTGCTGGCTAAATGATGAGCTATATGCGGGCGGTGCGGCGGATGAAGGGCGATATGGATACCACTACGCATATATTCCGCAACATTTTTCTGGGTCAAGAAGTTTTTGTATATAAGTATATATGATGAAAACAAGTTATGTTATATGGTATTTTGGTACTAAAGACTTTTAACAAACTTTCTATTTCAGTATGTAAGATAAGTTTCTATGAGAAAACTTTTTTATATATATGTTGAAATATATATATATATATATATATTCCTAAATTTCCAAGTAAAGTAAGTTAAGTATAAGTAAGGTGACGGCCCTACGTAGGATGAGGGGGTCACATTTTCAAAAATGCCATATTTACAAATATGCCCTGTTTACAAAAATGCCATGTTTTCAAAAATGTCATATTTACAACTATGCCCTGTTTACAAAAATGTCATGTTTTCAAAGATGTCATATTTACAAATATGACATGTTTACAAAAATACCATATTTACAAATATGCCATGTTTACAAAAATTTCATATTTTCAAGTATGTCATGTTTTCAAAAAACCATGTTTACAAAGATGCCATGTTTGCAAATATGCCATGGTTACGAAAATGTCATGTTTCAAAAAAATGCTATGTTTTCAAGAATGCTATGCCACGATTTAAGAATGCCATGCCATGATTCAAAGAATGCTATGTTTTTAAGAATGTCATGATATGATGAAATGTCAAGTTACGATATAATATAGTGACATCATGAGGTATGATCACTAATGTTAAACAACATGGTAAGAACATACAAGTAAAGTGTCGTACCAACCTCCCATCAGGTGGATGATTATTCATGTTAAAGTTCAATGATTCCCAGAACAGTTAGGGATCTTACAAAGCCTAACTTTATCTGGAGAGCGCACATTTGGTACTTACACAAGGGGCCCACATGTTAAACAAAGATAACAAGTTCAAGTTAATAACTGATCATAAAAGATTCATAAATGAACATAAATGGTTCATGCATGAATTACATGATGTTAACATGTTTTGTGAGATTACGTTTGTGCTTACTGGGCGAAAACTCATCAGATATATTTCATACTGTAGGTAAGAAGCATGCAGTTTAATTGGTGGGCTATATGTGGACGATGCGGCGGATGAAGGGCGGTGTGGGATACCACTACGCATATTTTCCGCAACCTCTTTTGAGTTAATAGGTTTATGTATATAGTATATATGGTACTGAAGACTTCAAACGATCTTTTTATTTCAATATGTATGTATGACAAGTTTGCTATGAGCTAATCTATTTATATATATGTATGTTGAGAAAAAAAAAATTATTCTCAAATTTTCAAGAAAGATATAGTTAAGTAAGTTTTAAGTTTAAGTTACTAAAATCAAGATGCAAGTTTAAGTAAGTAAGGTGACGGCCCTACGTAGGTCGGGGTGTCACAGTAAGCATGTCAGCAATCTGTATGAAAGAAGAAATGAAAGGCAATGCGATGGTGCCAAGTCGATAGTGATGTCGAGTGACATGATAATCAATCTCAATCTGTTTAGTCTGCTCATAGAATACTGAATTGTGGGCAATCTAAATAGCACTATGACTATCACAATATAATGGAGTAGGCTGATGAAGAAAAACACCTATATCTGCAAACAACCAACATAACCAAACTATCTCACAAGTAGTAGAAGCCATGACAGATATTATGCTTCGGTGGAGGATGGAGAAATAATATCTTGTTTTTTAATCTTCCAAGAAATAAGAGTGTTGCCCAACAAGATACAGAAAATAGTGGTGACAACCGGCTACACCCCTTCCCCCCCCCCCCCCTCTTTTTTTTTTTTCCTTCCTTAAGGACTAGAGAAGAATAGTTGAGAAAGTACTAGAAGTTTGAGAAGCCAATTAAAGAATGCAAGTTTCAACTACCACCCCCATTTATAGGTGAAAAATTCATAATTTTCCACAATTTTTTTTTTCTTAAATTCTCCTTGAATTGCATATTGGTCCTTAAAAACAAAATATTTGCCTTCCAAGTCCCTCAAAATGGCCAGCCATGTGGAGCGTGAACCAAAAAAATATTTTCATACTTATCTACAATTACTTGGCCTCCAAGTAGGGCCATGTTTGGCATTCCTCCAAATAGGCAGTCCATTTTCTTAATAATCCAGATAGTACTAATATTGTTTTAACTATCAACAGTATAGTATTGCTGGATTGCAATCGAGGATTTATCGGCACTTAACTGGACCGCGTATAGGTTTTTATTAGGACTTGAAACTACTTAATCCTCCTAGCTCCAAATATTATTCCTGATTATTCTAGAGTGATCCCAATCCTTATTCTCAATTTTACATCCATAATGATGGTTGGCCACAGTATAATTTCAATACTGCTTATTACACTGCAATACCATCTTAGTCATGTCATAAATTCTCCTGGTTATTCATCAGTCAAGACAAAACCATAAATCATGATTCTAACTTTTTTATCACAAGGCCTTATTTTTGACTTAGTAAACTATCATTCAATCTCATAAATACTTATAAGAACTCAAACATACGCTAATAATGAAATCAGATAATGAGCTTTATATTGTCATACATAGTATAGACTTAGATTTTTTTTATATCTAAGAAAATCACAAGTCCGTCAAAAGTTGGGTTGTTACATTTGTACTTTTAAATTATAAATTAGACCCTATTTGAGAATCATGAGAAGATGATTATAACTGTATGAACTTTATTCAGTTCTTAAACTCATATAATCAAAGCTCAAGATGATAGAATACTAATCAGTTTAACTCATTTAAGTTATATCATGTTTTCTTATATGTTGTTTTGGTATAACCATTATGAGTTGAAAAATACTATCACATTTTAAAAAATGGAATGCACGACAAAATTAAAATTTTTACAAAAAAAATTTCCCCGAGTTTTCAGACTTTTTGTGGAAATTTCCAAAAGTATCCTAGATACTCTTAGATATTGTGGATATTTTTTAATATTATAGACATTTGATAGATACTTCGAGAAAAAATATCTTTTCCCACATTATCCATGTTGACACTTCAAAATAAGAATAATGTTGTGGAAATGTCGACGATGTCATGGACATTTTTATCCTTGCTTTAGAGTTGGACCTTTCCTACCAAGAGAAAAAAAAAACAAAAAAAAAATCTGTAGAGCTTCAGCAGATTACAATATTAATATATTAAATATATATATATATATATGTGTGTGTGTGTGTGTGTGTGTGTGTGCGCTTTTGTTTCTTGTTTTGTTTCTTTGTTTTCCTGGTCCACGCCAGAAATGATCCATATTCCTCCACCAGCATCACAATCAATTCCAGGACATACTGGTTTCAGATTTTTTTTTTTTTTTTTTTTTTGCTTTGTGTTTTGTGTTTTTTTTTTTTTTTTGTTCTTTTTCAACAGCATGACAAAAATCATGTAGGAGAAGATATCGAATTAACAAAAGGGAGAAAAATGATTTGGATGATACTTCCAATTTATGCCATATATTGGCACAGAGCATGAATGAAATACCTTTACAACAATATCAAATGAATTGAACTGTGGTTTATCGTTCCTTTTTTTTTTTTTTTTTTTTGGGCACTAAGCTCCCAACAATCCTTTTCAGAACAGAACATAATTTGACATACAACAACGTTAAAATAAACCAGCAAAAACTACTAACTCGTGGAAGTTTGAAAATTTGTCCTTACAACAAATTGTATCAATCAAGGCAGACTAGGAGTAAGCGCAGGCTTTGCCACTTTGAGCTCTCCACAGTCACTGATGAAAACAGTCTTGAGCGGTCTGTTCCAAATTGCACGAGCGTTCTGAGCCCTCTCATCGCCAAGAAACTTGGCCAAATCATTGAATTGCCGGATCCTCTCCGCCGGTTTGTACGTAGGTATTGCGGCTATGGCCGTCACGACATCCAAACCTGCTATTGAGAAAGATGAATGAGAGAAACATAGAGAGAGAAGGAAGATCAAAGAGTGATTCTGAATTGCAAATCTCCCATTAGCTTGCTAGGAACAGAATTACTCAATACATCTTCTAACAGAAACTACTTAGCAAACTCTATACCTAACAAATCATTACAAGTTGATCAAGCGGACACGGAATTAGTTAGCTATTTTTAAAAAATCAGCCTGACTAGTAACAGCAGCTACTAATCCTTTTCTCCGACACCTGCAAATCCGAAATCCAATATCCAACTCCAAACCTCAGCCATTTCCATAGCAATCACTTATTAACACAGCAGCATAATACATGGCAGCGATAGTCACTAAATTAATAAACCTATTCCTATAATTATTCCAAAAAAATAATAATAATAAGGAAATTCATTCTCTGTCTTTAATCTGAGATTGAAGTCTTCAGATATTAAACTATGTACATGTCCTATCCTGTTTTTGTTTATGTTACGAGAATTATTTTTGAGCTCTGAGAATTCATGTCTATACAAAATTGTAATTAGTGCCAAACCAAGAAAATTCTGATTATTATACCTTAAGTTCCCCATCAAACTCCAAACCTGAGACATTTTAATCACAACTACACAGTTAACAACACGTGTAGGAGTTACTTGGCAGTGACAAACTTATCTGATAACATCATCTCTTAAATTCATCATACAAATATGTTCATCTCCCATCAAAAGTAAGTTATGATTGAAATAAGAAACTGGTTCTTTCCCATGTTCGTGTCGAATTCTACTTATCATGGTATTACTACAAAAATCATGGTTTTTCTTTTCCTAATTAATTGATTGCATATTTCCACCAATCTACAAAATTCCGATGATTTCTACCATCAGTTCTAAATCAAGCTCCTAATTTCAGTCATTTTCCATACAATCACACATTCAGCAAATGTAATAACTATATGCCAGTGACAATCACTAATCTAGCAAAATCATCTCATAAATCTTATATTTTGATGAACTAAGTTCTATTTTCTTAAATTCATGTTTCTCCATAATTCTATTTATGATTATCTACAAAATTCCACTTATTTCTGCTTTCAATTCTAAATCAAACTCCAAATTTCGGTCATAAAAAAAATTTTATATATTTATCACTAATCAAACAATATCACGTCATCACATCACAAGAATTTCTAATTTATCCATACTTCAATTTCGTTGTTATA
Source organism: Ficus microcarpa (assembly GCA_025413485.1). Classification (NCBI taxonomy): domain Eukaryota; kingdom Viridiplantae; phylum Streptophyta; class Magnoliopsida; order Rosales; family Moraceae; genus Ficus; species Ficus microcarpa. The sequence continues at coordinate 3,838,124 of CM046387.1, forward strand.
AACCGCAGAAATTCCAGATTTCGACAATTTATTAACCTTCAAGAACTGAACCGAAGACAATGTTCTTGCCATCGAGCTGAGGGCAAGGACCAGGACCAGTGGTGATCAGGAATTCAACGTTCCGATAATCAGGATTGAGCTTAATGTTGTCGTCGTCGTCGTTTTCGGAAAGGCAGAGCGAGAGCAAGCCAGGCCTGGAGTGAGTTAGGGCAAAGGACTTGGAGACGACGGTCTCGGTGTTCCACGCCAATCCGGAGCGGCGGCGGACCTCGCCGGGCTTCTCACCCTGGCGGCCGGCGAGGAGGAACTGGCCGGGGAAGAGCTTGTGGACGAAGGTGTATTTGTAAGTGTTGGAGGTGCACATGGACTTGAAATTGGAGACGGTGAGGGGGACGAGCTTGCCGTAGAGGCCAAGGACGACGCGGCCGAGGAGGAGGGAGTCGGAGCAGAGGGAGGAGACGTCGTCGGAGAGGGTGCGGTCGGGGCGGAAGTAATTGGGGCAGAGACTGAAGTCCAGGTAGACGCGGTCGGTGATTGTGGTGTCCGGGAGCGGCGATGGCGGCGGCGGAGGAGGAGGTGAGGCCGTGGACAGCGGTGGAGAGGAGAGGGTGAGGGAGAGGGTGGTGGTGGAAAGGAGGAAGGAGCGGCGGGTCAGGTGGAGACGGGGGTTGATGGTGGTAGTGACGGCGGCGGAGCTTTCTTGGAGGCGGCGGTGGTGGGAGAAGATGGGCGAGGGAAGCGGCGGTGGGGCGATGACGGAGCAGCCCATGAGGGGAAGATGGTGGTGAGAGCATGGTTTGGTTTTTACTTTTGGATGAGGAAATGGACGGAGAGAATTGCTATTGGTGGCCTCCGGTCCACAGAGATTGGGTTGGGTCCCACAATCGTCCTACAATATTAATTTTAATTTGAGTTAATTTCATAAATAGCACCCGTGGGATAAAATTTGTTAAAAATAGCACCATTTTTTTCTTCATTTCTAGCACTGTCACGACATCAATCCATCTGACATGTGGGGTGTAACACCCGGAATTTCATGGACTTATGATTTCCTCGATTTACAAGAAATTAGAAGTCCGTATGATGTGTTTGCAAGATGTTTTCGTGAAAAATTATGAATCACATGTGAAATTCATAATTTTACTAGCTAAAGTTAGATTTCTCATTAAATCGGCTATGAGACTCAAAATAAGATGCCGGGATTAATAACGGCATTTTGAGTCGAAAAAAACGAAAAATGACGTAATATTACGAAAGTCAATTATTTGACCGAAAAGTCAAAATTTGACCAAGGACGGGTCAAAACGTTGACTTTACAATATGATGAAATGCAGTATAAGAAGAGACTGCGAATATTTTTATGATCAAGATAGTAGAAACGAACCGTAAAACCACCCTAGAAATCAAGCACACTAAGTTAAGAATTAAGGGCAAAAAGGTCTCCGAAGAGTTAAGAAAGAAAGTTTTTCGGTCCAAATTTACACGGAAAAAATTTCGGACCGAAGTACAGTATGAAAATACGGAGCACAGTATTGGAAATAACTGTGTGACACAACAAAGAAATAGATTATTTTTGAAAAAGAGAACAAGAGCCAAACAAGGCCCTTGTTTTTAAGGGATGAGGTCACCTTGATGACCTCACAAAGTATGAGTTAAGCATGGGAAAGGAATGGTTCAAGAGCCTCCACATCCCCCTTAGCCAACCACTCCCCCCCATTCCTCCCAATGGCCGACCAACCCCTCCCCCTTTCTCCCTCAATTTTCGGCAGCACATGGGAAGGCAAGGGAAAAAGCCTAAATTCAAAGAGTCAAAGGAAGGAAAAGCCACAAATTAAGGGCCAAGCAACCAACCACCCCCTTCCTTCCACCATTGGTTGCCACATGGCCTCCAAATTTTCGGCCACACCTCCCCTTTGGCTCCCCCAAAAGTTTGGCCACATGTCCCCCTTGGCCCCCAAAATTCGGCAGCCAACAGCCCCTCCCTTCCTCTATAAATACCCCCTCATAAAACCCATTCTTTTTAATCAAAAAAAGGCAGCCAAACTCTGTCAATTTTTCCAGCTGAAAACCGTGGGTAAGAGGGAGAGAAAGAGAAGAAAAATCAGAAAATTTTCTTAGGGCTTTTCTTCCTTGGAGTGTTCAGGTTTGCTAGGGAGAAAGAAAAAAAATTTTGGAGGCTTGGAGACCCATTTTTGGGCAGCAAAGTCGTGGGTTTTGGGGGAGAGAAAAGGAGTGAAAAATCTGTAAATTTTTGGGGGAAAAGCTTGTGGAGTGAGTCGGTTTTGTGTGGATCTAGCAAGGAGCCAAAAGAAAATTTTTGGGTGCCTAGTTGGAGCCAAAACCGTGAGCTAGAGGAAGCCAAGGAGATTTGGGGATTTCAAACCCTAACTTGGGTTTAAGGTAAACTCTTCAACCAAGCTTGAAATTAAGTTCAAATCTAGCATTTTTATGGTGATTCAAGTTGGTTTGTAAGGACATAAGTCCATTTTATTTTCAGCCCTAAATTTGTGGTGTGTGTGCTTGATTAGAGATTAGGGTTTGGTTGACTTGTTCATGATGTTGCTTGCATGATTTTATGCTTGAAAAATGGTTAGGATGCATGCTAGATGTGATGGTATGTCCCATGATTTTTGGTCACAAAATCTGCCCTAGGCAGTGGAAGAGTGGCTGTTTGTGCAAGGATGTATGTGTTGGTGTTTGCTTGATGAGGATGCTAAACTAGAAACCATGTAGCCCAAGGAAAAGGCTTACGGTTTGAAGCTGTATGAATG
>CM046387.1:3840994-3896846 GCA_025413485.1 Ficus microcarpa
TTTGGGATTGATATGCTTGAATGTATGGGACGTTAGAAACGCTGCTTGATTTATGTATAAGCTCCCGATGTGATCGGTCGAAATAGATTCCGCGAAATAGGACGTAAACCGGACTAAGCAACCGAAACTGTCATTTTGGATTCGAAACTGGCCAGTTTCGGGAAAGTGAAATTTTAAGGCCTTTAGAGGCCGAACTGGATAAAAGTTAAAACACGAAAGTTGTTCGGAAGGGTTTTTCCTAGAGGATAGCGCAGACAGATTTCTAAAATAAGGCTCCAATGGCCTTCGTTTTTATGAAAACCCGTGGCTGATTCCCAGACCCAGTTTTCACCCAGTTTTCCAGGGTCAGCTAGTTTCAAACGAAAACTGGTACGAATCTAAGCAGAACTAGATTTTTCACAAAACACAAAAAGTTTTAGCATTTTTCGAGAGCAACAACTTTCAGATTACGAACGGATTTTTAAATTGGGATTGTTTTATGAATGGTGCGCAGGGAATCCGAAAATTCCTACACCTTAGTTTTACAAATGCTTTCTAAAAACTGTAAAATTGTTTTTTAAACCGTTGTTTTAACTGTGGAAACTGTTCCAAAAGCAGTTTCCAGCCCTAAATGATTTTTATAAGGATATGTTCCGAAAACAAGAATTTTTATAAGTTAAGTTAAGGGTTTTGAAATTTTTCTCAACTCTTTCCAAGTGAGAAGAGAAAATAAGTGTGACGCCCCTACCTACGTGAGGTCGTCTACGTGCATACTTAACTTAATCTTTCTCTGATACCAATTGTGACGCCCCCACCCACGCGGGGTCGTCTGTGTGCGTGCTTACTTATGCTATATATAAATACTTAGTCTTACATACTTAACTCACTGAAAATTTCCAAGTAATTTTTTTTTTCTTCTTTCTTTCTTTTTCTTTTAAACTTTATTTTAACTTAACTTTGAAAATATCTTATACATACATAAACTTGTATATACGGGTAAGCTTTATCATGCCTACCCATTACTTGTTGTGCCGATTATAAGATCATAAATAAACCTTTAAAACTGGACTTTTGAAACATTACATGGTACATATTTCTTAATCATACATCTACAACATCATACTTAAACTGTTTGCGGAAAATCTTGCGTAGTGGTATCCTACACCAACCTCCACTCGCCGCATCGTCACCAAGGCCCACCAAGTAAAGCTGCAGGCTTCTTACTTTTACCTACAGTATGGAATATACAAATGAGTTTTCGCCCAGCAAGTACAAACATAATCTCACAAAACATAGCAAACATCGTGCAACTTATTCATGAACCATTTATGTTCATTTTGAATGTCTTATGCTTCATTATTGACCTGAACTTATTATCTTGCTTAACATGTGGGCCCCTTGTGTTCGTACCAAAAGCGTGCAATCCTCAGAACGTCAGGGTTTGCAAGGCCCTTGACAATCCTGGAAAACATGAATGCCTTCACGATTTGGCGGAAGGACTTAGTAACTTAAACTTGAACATGAATCCTCCACCTGGCGGGAGGTTGGTACGACACCTTGCTTATTTGTTCTTACCATGTGGTTTAATATTAGTGAACATGCCTCATGATGTCAGTATATTATAACATATTCATACACATAGTATACTTGAACTTAACATAACATATTTGAACTTAACATAGCATACTAGAACCTATCATGGCATACTTGAACGTATCATGGCATACTTGAACTTAACATAGCATACTTGAACTTAACATATCATATTTGATCTTGTCATGGCATACTTGAACTTAACATAGCATAACTTAAACATAGCATAACTTGAACATAGCATATCTTCATCATGGCATAATATGAACATATCATAGCATACTTGATCTTAACCTAGCATACTTGAACATAGCATACTTGAACTTAACATAGCATACTTGAACTTGACATAACATACTTGAACTTTTCATGGCATTCATAAAAAAAAACATAGCATGTATTTGAATACTTGAACTTATCATGGCATACTTAAACCTATCAAGACATACTTGAATTTGACATATCATACTTGCACTTAATATAGCATTCTTGAAACTTATCATAGCATATTTTGCACTTAACATGGCATTCTTGTACTTAACGTAGCATTCTTTCACTTAGCATAGCATTTATGAAAACATATCATATATTTGAAAATAGTTTTTACTATTTTCTATACTGTAGGTGAGGTTTGTACTTACCTCTTGTGCTTAATCCTTAGTTCCGAGTTTTGCCGAAACATAGTAATAGGCTATTTTCCTGTTTCCAGAAAAATCATGGAATAAGAATCATTTTATCTTAAATGATTCAAACTTGTGTGAATCTAACTTAATCCCATAAACTTAGTGGTTAGTGTGTGAAATTGACTTGTCTACTTTGAAAATTCGTTTGAAAAATGACCGTACCCTGCACTGCCCTGGAGATTTAGGGTTTTCTTCAAAATCTGTATTGAATTTCAGAAAATTTCCTTCATGAAAGTTGTAGACAACATCAAAATCTAAAACTTTGGCTTTTGGACAAAACCTTGAATCGGTTTCTATCTTGCTCGTTTCTTCCTTTGAAAATTCTCAACCATATTTACTAACCCTAAAAAATTGCTCTCGGGTTTTGATAAAAACAGAGGCCTTAACAGCCTTATTTTTAAAAACGGTCCACGTCGTCCCCTAGAATTTTTCATTCCCTACAACTTTGCAGTTTTGACTTTTTCCAAATTCGACCTCTGAGGGCCTCAAAATCTTGTTTCCAGAAAACAGTTCATTTTATACCGAGAGTGACAGATTTTCTTCAAATAAGCTCTTATGTAATTTTTCGTAAAACATTATTCTTGAGCATAATTCAATACATGACAAGCAGTTTGTAGGCCTTCACATAGCCTACTGACTTTTTCTTAAAAATAAAATCATAAACTTGCATTAATTTCAAAGCTAGAGACCACCAAACTTTTACCAACCAAAATCAAGCACTTAACCCTAAATCTTGGTGCATGAAATTTAGAGGTGAGCTTAAGCTCATACATAACCAACACATAATATTCTTAAAGCTTAAACCTAAAGCTTGATCAAGAGATTAGAGGGTTAAAGGTTTACCTTAAATTTCGAGAGGATGAATTAAGGCTAAGGTTGAACAATTTATCTCCACACACTCTAAACACTGCAACCGGATTTCACTTGCTAACTCTAACTCACTTTCTTTCTTTTCTCTCCTTCTTGATTCGGCTTTAAGGGTGGAATAAGAGAATAGACAGCACACTCTAGAGCTTCTAAAAGTCCTTTAAATGTTGCAACTTTCACCTATTTATAGGTGAAACCAATTGTCCTAAAGGTCATCAAAGAAACTTATCTTTGTGCATAAAGCTCTATAAGGTGGCCGGTCATGCATAGCTTTATTTTGCCAAGTAGCAAAGCTAAAAAGCTTGTTCATCATGGCTAGGGTCTTGAGGTGTCTTCCCCTTAGAGTTGGCTGTCCATGTGGTGTGAGATACATGCCCTAGCTTGGTGAGTAAGCAAGGCTACATGCCTATTTATCGTAGCTAGTTAGCATGTGGTGGCAGCCCCTTGATGATGGCTGGCCATGTGTGTGAATTACACACCTTAGAAGCTTACTCATCCAAGGTTCTTGGTGTAAGGTGTCAACTCCTTGAAGTGGCTGATCTTGGGTGTGTTAAGCATGCATTATCTTGCCAAATAGCCAAGCTATATGCTTACTCATCTAAGCTAGTATTCTTGAGGTGTCAAGCTTTGGTGTGGCCAGCCTTTGGTGAAAGGTGGTGCATGCTTTGCTTAGCCAAGTGTGCATAGTTAGGAAGGCGTGCTCATGAAGGCTAGCATGTTGAGGTGGCTGCTCCTAAGGGTGGCCGGCCATGAGTTGTCAAGCAAAGGCTAATTACTTAACTTAGTGATCAATGCTACCATGCTTGCTCAACAAGGTTAACTTGTGATGTGTCAAGCTCTCATAAGCTTCACACCTTCTTAATTTGCATAATGGTCCACAAAAATAACATTTTTACTTTCAATACCATGAGGTGGCCGGTTCTAAGGAAGCCATGTGGCTAGGTAGAAATGTGCATTTTTAGAACCTAACTTGTTTCCTTGGTTTTTAACCAAATCAACCAAGTTTGTAATGGATAATTGGCTTAGTAGGATTCTAGTTAGGAAAATCTGTAATTCCTATCATTAATGGGCCTATCTATGATCATACAACTTTCTTTAAATTGCAAATAAGTACCTAGAGACAAAATACTTGCACTTTAGTCCATAAAGACAAAGTATTTTGCATTTTACTCCTTGTGTGGTGGCCAGCTTAGGTAAAACCATTTGGCACTCATTCCTTGCTTAATCATACACCTAAGGACTTTCTTAGTAATTAAAAATTCATAACCTTGAACTTTTCTTAAAATTACATTTTGGCCCCTAAAAATAAAATATTTGCATTTTAGTCCCTGTGGCCAAAAATTCCTCCAATGATCATTGACATACATGATTCAATCTTAGCTTCTCTTTGTATCTAAGGAAGTCATTAAAATTTCGGGTTATTACAATAAGGCTTTCTTTAAGACAAATGTTTTCAAGATTTTAAGCCAAGGTAAAGCAAAATGAAATAACAGGCGATTTTCAGTCCTTAACGATTTTAAGGAGCCTGTTTTAAGAAAATGAATTTTTACAAGTTAAGAAAGGAGTTTTTGGGATTTATTCACCCAAAACTTTAAGAATGAGATTTTAAAGTATTTAGACCAAGTGATTTTAAAGTTTGAGATTTTCCTCAACTTTTTCATGTTAAGAAGAGAAATGGAATTTTAAAGCCAAAGTTGTCAAAAGTAAGAAAATGAGATTTTCTAGATAAAATGGTAATCAAGCCAATTACGAATGGTAACCGGAAGTTATACCCGAGTTACTGGGCTAAGCTCAAAGCCCAAAGTTTAACCTAAAGGGGGTTGACCTTAGTTGACCACATGTCAACTTGGGTTAACCAAAAGTTTGACCTTTAGGGTTACTCAATATAACCCTAAAGGATACCAAGATTAATGAATTGGGCTAAGACTTAAGGTTATTGATAAGATAATGACCCAATAGATTACGGATCAAGTAAAAGTAAAACACAAACCCAAGAAGAAGGAAGTAACCAATCAAGTTTAACTAGAGATATTAGAGGGGGACATACAGCCCATACAACTAGGATTGTTCATGGATGTTGGTTAGGATACCAACATCATATATCATGATTTATGGTAAGATAAGATGACCTTATCTTATGTCACAATAAGGTAATGACTTGCCTTGCAAGAAGAAATTAAGGACCGGCCACTTTTGGGGGTGAAAATGCAAGGATTTTGTCTTTCGGGGTAAAAACGTAAATTTAGAAAATATGTGATTCAAGTATGAGAAAATCACATAAAATCATGAAAAGAATGATATTTGCTTGAAAAACAAGCATTATGGCCAATTATGAAGTTTAAGGGCATAAATGCAAAAATTTTCACTTTTGGGGTAAAAGTATAAATTTTAGAAATTTAACGATATGAGCATATGAAGTCACCGAGATGATGACATCATAAAATAAGTTGGGTGTGTTGATTTATAGGACAATCGGACACTTGGAGGGCATTTTTGTAAGAATTTCCATTTTTGGGGGCAAAAATATAATTTTAGAAAAATGTGAGGTAAGCCATGAGCTAAGCAAAGTGACATCAGCCATGACATCACCCATGCATAGCTGTTGCTGAGCTAAAGACAGCCGGCCACCTTGGGGAACAAGTCAAAAGTTTGGAAAGTTTAGGGGTCAAAATGCAATTTTTCAAGAGTTGAAAAATGCCTATAAATAGACCCATTTGGACAGATTTTTTGTGCAGAAAAATTGAAGAAAAGCAGCCAAATTATGGCCAAATTTCTTCAGAAAATCCGTGAGCCAAAGAGGGAGAGAAAAGGCAAGCCAAAAAAATTGGAAAACCCATGTGTGATCCACCTTAGGAGTGCACGGGTTTGGTGCATGAAAACCAAGCCAAAATCTGGAATTTTTCTCCAGAAATCTGGGCAGCAGCCGTGGGAAGAGAGGAGAGAAAAGTGAAGAAAATTTTCAGGCCAAATCCCAAGGTGTAGCCGAGTGAGAAAGAAGAAGAAATCAACCATGGAAGCCAAGGGAATTTGGTGCCTTGGTGGGTGGTTGAATTCGGCCAAGAAGGTGCAGAATTTTGGTGGAGAAATGGTGGGTTTTGGGTAGCCAAGAGTGTCGGCTTTGGCTGCAAGGATTCACCAAGGATGGTGAAAATTTTTGGTGCAATTTGGGAGCCCAAAACCGAGAGCAAGTGTGCAGCCAAGGAGGAAGGGTTTTCGGTCCATAAACCCTAACCTAAACCATGGGTAAGTCAAGGTAAATCCTTGAAATTTAAGTTAAATTTCCATGCAAGATTGGATGGATAATTATGATTATGTTTGTGTATGCATGGCTGGAAATTTGGAGCCCATTTGGTGGGAGAATTTCGGCTGCAAAGGGCAGCCAAGCAAGCATGGGAGTTCGGCTCTCTTAGGTGAACCAACTTCTGGATTTTTGAGGTAAAAGGCCCTAACCCTAAAGCTTTGGTTCAAGCTTTAAATTTTGGAATTTATGATGTATTTCAAGCAAGAAATGTAAGGGCATAAGCTCTGAATTTTTTGGTTAATGCCTAGACTAGGAATGTGATGCTTGATTATGGTGATTTGCAAGTTAGTTAGCTATGCTTAATTATGCATGAGTGATATGGTTTTATGCTTGCATGAATGCATGGTTTGCATGGTTGTATGGTTAGTATAGTCCCTGCCCTACGTGCAGCCGTGTATGGCTTATGTGCTAGGTGTCACGACCCCACTAGCCTCCCTAAAGCCCACGTGGTGTCTGACCACGCGAACCTGGGGTTGGGTTCGTCACATTACTACTTACTTGCTTGATTGAAAATAAAGTTACCCAATTTCTAGAGTAAATTTTTTTTTTCTTCTTTTCTAAAAATCGTTACTAGAAAACTTTTATTGCGGAAATCATAAAACTTTAAACTCGATTAAAGCATAACTCAAAACTGCTTTTCTTTTATTAACTTTATCTCCTTAAAATGTACTCACTCGAGTACTGAGCTTTCACCTATGAGGAAAGCTCCATACATACATACATAATCTGAATCGTGGACCAGCCCCGACCTAATACGGACCGGTGCAACACGTGGCAACTTGCTTGCCATAACTGCTAAAAACTGAAAACTGAAACATACATGCTGAAACATAATGAAAACACATTTTCATTTTAAACGCATTTCGGAAACCCCGTAGCGGTCCATACCCACGTTTCACAATCTGCTGCGCCATCTCTCCACAGCTTGTATCATGTATCGCCGATAGGTAGCTTACCTATAGCATGAACGTAAGTAATGAGCTAAAAAGCTCAGTAAGCACAACATCCTATCCGCATGCAACTAGATGCACGAAAACGTGAACCAATTATGATTTATTATAACATCAATTATGGTCTCTCTACTGATCTTATCTTACTACTATGCCATGTGTGTATGTACTTAGGTATGTAACCATGGAGTGATTGAAGGCGGTCCGACCAAACCAACTTAAACTATGAAACACACAGTTTAACATGGAGTAGTGGAGGCAGCCCTTCCATATCAAGTCAAACCATGTAACATGCCGTTTGAACTTACCACGAAGGCAAGCTAGTACAACACAACATGTCCTACTGCACTTATCTCATACCTTACCATGTGACTTATTTTTAGTGGACATGCTTCGTGATGCCACAAATCTAACATAAAACATAACATGCTATACATACTAACTTATCAATTAACGTGGATGACATACTGAATCTTAACATATCAACATACTGCATAACATGAACTTACTGCATAACTTAACATACATACTGCATAGCTTAACATGAAACATACTGCATACTTATCATGAAACATACTGCATGACTTAACACATAAACATACTGCATACTGAACATCATAAATCATGAAATCCCATTCATGATTTCTTAAACACATCATATGCAAACAAACATGTGTTCATGCTGTAGGCGGAGTTGTATTTACCTTCCGTTCCTACGTTCTTGACTGATTGTCCCATCTAATGCTGTTCCATTCCTGGTTTAGCTGCAGGTTCTGCCTGCTTAATAAGGACATGCTCTACTTAAACTTGTGAAAATGCTGGTAATCCAACCAACATGTTTACATGATCTTGGTTGTATGTCCCTTTTTGTGCAAAACGTCTAACTTGGTTACCAACGGTAACCTGGCTGTGAGATCTAGTTTTTCATGTGACTAGCTTCTGTAAAGACTTGAATGTAAATAGTACATGCAATTTCATGAAAAAGCTTGTTTCAGAGCTCTAATATGTGTTATGAGTTTTTATAGCTTAATAAAACTCAAAAATGACTGTTCGAAAAAGCAAAGAGCCTTTTTGAACAATAAGAAGTGAAACAGACTCGATTCCACAAAAGTCAAAATTTTGACCGAAAAAGTCAACTGTTGACCGAAAAGTCAAAGTTGGACCAAAATGGCCGAAATTATGACGAAGGAATTTTAAGATCTGCGTTTTTTCGAAAAATAATGCAGGAACTAATTTTTATGACAGTTAGAAACTAAAACCACCTTAGAAAAATCAAACACGCCACAATAAGTCACGAGGCAGAAGGATTTGAGAAAAGATCTTCAATCCGATTTTTTTGACTGAAATTATGAAAAATCCAAACTGTAAAATAATTATTACAGTATTGGAATTTAAATTTTTACAGTCAAAGTTTCAAAGATTTTTATCCAAACAAGCCTTAATTTTTAAGATATCTCACAAAGATATTAATATTTTACTCAAAGTGGGATGTGTTGGACCAATCACAAGGAGACACCTAGCTATGCCAACTCACCATGAGTTGTCTTGCATTTCCTCTTCCTCCCCTAGAATCCGGACACCTAGCAAGCTAGAAGTCCAAAATTTCAAACCTTTGGGGTCAAATTTCTATTTCAAGAAGTTCTACAAGTTGTCTATAAAAGGGGGCTGATTTTCTCTATTCATTTTAAAGAGAAAATGCAGCCAAACTCTTGAGAATTTTCATCTCAAAAATCCGAGAGAAAGGGAGAGTGAAATCAGAAAAATTTTTCAAGTTAAATCCATCTTGTGTGCTTCGGGTGAGTTAGCAGCCGAGGGGGAGAGAAAAGAAAATTTTTCTGCAGCCAAACAGCCTTGTTGCCGTGGGTTTGGAGCAGGGGAAACACAAGGGAAAACCAAAAATTTGGGGTAGAATTTAGGGTTTGAGTTTCGGGTTTGATTGGTGAGCAAGAGAGTGAGTTTTGTGCAAAGTTTTGGAGCTTGATTCCAACTCCAAGTAGCCTTCGGGTTTGAGTGAGGAAAGTGAGAAAAAAATTCAGATTTGGGGCTAATCTTTCTTGAGTAGCCGAGCAAGGTGAGGAGACCACAAAGGAACCAAAAATTTGATTTTTGGTGCAAAGGGAGTGAGCAGCCGAACCCTTGAACCAAAGGGAGCAACCAGAAAATTTTCGGGTCATCCAACCCTAAGCCGAAAATCCCATCTTGTGAGGTAAAATTTTTAAAAGCTTTTCACAAGTTTAAATGAGTTTTTAAGCATGTGATTTATGTGTATTTCAAGCAAAATTTGTGTAAGAGCATAAGCTCCTTTATGCGTTTTGATGGCTGCCTCCTATGTGCTTGTGTGCTTAGTGTTTGGTTAGGTTGATTCTAGGTGTGGTTTGGTTTATGTTTATGCTCATAAATTGTTCTATGTGCTTGATATGCTAGATTGGCATGTTAGGGTTTGATGTAGGTTATATGTCCCCAAATTAGGTTAAGTGGTTTTATGCATGTTTATGATGTTTTATGAACCAAGATGCTTGAATGGTGTGATGTATGCTAAGTTAGTGGATATGCAACCCTAGGACTAGTGTTCGGATTTTTGGGTTGCAATGGTCACGTGAGCTGTATGAAAGGGGTTAAGGGACGTTAGAACGCGCTGCATGTTTGATGATTATCTCCCGTTGTGGGCGGTCGAGTTAGAACCCGCGATTTAGGACGTAACAAGAAATGTAAGAACCAAAACATGCTCTCGGGTTCCAGGGGGCTGTTTCGGTAAAACACGGATTACAGGCCTTTAGAGGCCGAATGGGCAAAAAGTTAAAACACGAAAGTTGTAGACTAGGTTGTTTCCTAGCGGCCAACGCGGCCAGTTTTCCAAAATAAGGCTCCAACAGCCTTCTTTCTCAAGGAAACCCGATAGAGGTCTGTAAGACTCGGTTTTCAAAGTTAATCACGTTTTCAAATAAAAAAACTGTACCAACCGGTACAGAATCAGAAATTTCTCAAAACATGAAAGTTTTAGAACTCTTTGAGGGCTAGAACTTTCATGAAGAAAACATTTTCAAATTCGAAAGCGATTTTTAACTATAAAATGAAATGCCAAAACTGCGCAGGAATTCAAGAGTTTCTGTGCATGATTTTATAGAACCCTTTAGGAAAAACGTTTTTCGAGCTAATAACGTTATTTCAAGTATGGAAACTGTCCCAAAAGCAGTTTCCGACCCCCAAATGATTTATGAAATTTTAAGGCAGGATCTACGAATTTTTACGAAAAAGTTGATAAGATCAAGTTTTAAATGCTAAGTGTTTTTATGAAGCAAGAAAAGTAAGTTAAGATTTTCAAAGAAAATGGTTTCTAAGATAAGGTTTTCAAAGTAAATGGATTTTAAGCTAAGTGTTCAAGACAATGTTAAGACGTATGATAACCGGGAATCTATACCCGAGTTATCGGGACTTAGATCCCACAATTCTTAAGTAAGCCGAATAGGGACTCACGTTAAAGATCACAAGGGTTAACCTTGGTTGACCCATACATTGTTGATCAAAGCTCAAGGGTTGATGTTAATCTAACCCAACATGTTTATGAATGAGCTAAGTGTATGAAATGGATATCCAACGTATCTTTTAGATCACGATGTATGATCTATAAGACTACTAAGGTAGTCACCCTTATGTATGCATGGTTTATGTTAGGGGGGACATATCACTGAAAACCCACATGATATAGATTAGAAATCTCACGTACGTCCTTCGATCGAGCAGGAGGGATTCTGCAATTAAAGCTCGAGGAGGAGTAAGACAAGCAGCTCAAGGATAGACGGTAAGTACAACACCGTCTACAGCATAAGCTACTAGTATATATTACTAGATGTCTATGATGTGTTATGTGCTATGTGTTAGTTAACATGTATGCAATATAATTATGTTATGAATCTGATTATTATGCTAGGGCATAAATAATAGAATCAAAAGGGTGACAACAGAATGTATGTTCACTAATGGTAAGAATAAGTAAGTTAATAAGCGATGTGTCGTACCACCCACGCCAGGTTGGGTTGGACTGTGGATTGAGTTGGATAAGGTTTGGCCGCCCCAACCAATTCATAGTCGCGCGCCGGTTACGAACACACGAGGTAAGGGCCCATAATGAGTAGAGATAAGAAAGCATAATATGGTCAATACTTGCTATGTGTATTTCCTGTTTATGCTATGTTTTTCTTTACGGCTTAAGAGTTGTACTTACTGAGCTCTAGCTCACGTTTTGAGTTTATGCTGTAGGTAAGGAACCAGCTATATGAAAAAGATGCAAGATGGAGTAGCGAGCCAAGGGACTGTGAATGAGTGGATTATGGGTATCGCTACGTGTTTTGTGATTTTATGTAAATTATGAAGTATTTTATATTAACCGGTAATTAATATATCAGTATGCAAAAACAGTATGACTTTATGTTTATAGTGTTTTGTCAATGCTATAAAAAAAAAAAAAAAAAAAAAATTTCCGCTGTGTTTTTCAATCAATGGGTTTAAGTTATTTTACGAATGTATGTTAAGTAAGTAAGGTAACGACCTACGCTAGGTGGGGCGTTACAAGGTTTGGTATCAGAGCGGTTCCCTTGCGACACGAAATTCACAGTTACCTGACTTCGCCTCCATCATTGCAAGTAAGTTTAGATTTCTTTCTTATATGCTATATGGTTTTATGCTATAGTGTTTATGGTTATGTTACGTGATATAGACGCGGTACCATGGACACGACACAAGTAAAGAGGGATCGGGATGCCGTAGTTTCTTTTTACCGATCGCAGCCTCAGTACTTCGACAGCACTAGACGATCAGTATCGATCAGTATATGGCTTCATGACATGGAATAGATCTTCACGATGTGCCACATCGAGGAGCACTTACAGGTCACCCTAGCCAGCCGATGTCTGTATGGTGATGCTAGGATATGGTGGGTTACATTGGGAGAGCCGCAGCTACCTAGCCGTACGTGGGCACATTTTCGTGCAGCTGTAGTGAACAGATATGGTCCACTTCCAGCACGAGGAGCTGATGAGCCGATGCGTGATCCTGCGATATATAAGGATATGCGACTTACACGCTATCAGATGATGTCTCAGGACTGGCACGCTTATCCAGGGGAGACTATGGTCCATTATTGCCGGAGATTCCAGGAGACGATGCTTCCTTACATTCCCCAGGATATACCAGAGCCCGAGCTACAGGCGTTGATGCTCCTACGGAACGGAGTACCGACACATATCAGACAGTCTGTACCATCACCCCGCCGTGAGATGACCGTTGGTAGCTACACCGATGACATACTAGCAGCGGAAACGATAGCTCAGACCGTACCTGCTGCTGACCATGTAGATGAGGCCCAGGATCCCGTTGCTGACGATGCTGGAGATGAGGATCCACAGTATGAGGTAGGGCCCGAGGATCCGCAGTACGAGGTCGGACCCGAGGAGCCATTACCGGAGATGCCTGCCCAAGAGGCAGAGGACCCAATGGACGAGGAGAACACTTCTGACGACGATGTTATACCGATAGATCCACCGGAACAGGAAGACCCTCCAGTTGTCGACATTTCCAGTGACGATGAGGATGATATGGACGACGAGGATGATCCCGAGGAGTTTCCACTTGATGATCCCGACGAGCCAGTGGATGATGACGCGCCTGCACCTGTAGTTGTCCTTTCCGATACCGATACGTCCGCGAGCACCCTCGACGACACTAGTTAGACTAGGGCCGATTTCGCGTTTTGTTTTTTTTCTTTTGTTAGGACGATTATAGTATATGTATTCGGATATTAGGTTGTATATATATGTAGGATGAGAAAGTGTTAGACACTTCCATCCGAAGTTCTGCCCGTATATATGTAAATATGTTCAGTACAATGTATTTTGAAGTATATAAGACATGATGATGTACTTTTGCTCATTGTACAAAAAGAGACCGTGTGTTCACGGGATATATGAAAGTTATGTTATGATGTTACATGATATGTCAAGTATGTATGAAGTAAGTATGATGATATAATGTTATGATATGTTATGTTATGTTATGATATGTTATGATATGATAAGTATGCTGATGTGATGATATGTATGAAATGTATGATAAGTTTATTAGCTTATGATGATGCCTGTTTCCTATAGTAGGAAAATAAGCATGGTACGAACAAGAGGCAACGCAGCCGCAGATCCGCCTCAGCCGGATCTAGTGACTCTTATGACAAACTTGCAACAGCAAATGCTGCAGCAACAACAAGAGATGGCTAGATTCCGCGAACAGTTAGAACGTATGAATCCAGCACCCCCAGTCCAAGAAGCTCCACAGCCAGTGCCTCCAGTGGTACCTCAGGTACCTAATGTTCAACCGGAAGTCCCTCCGTATGTTCCAATGGCACCAGCTGCCATGCCGGTAGATCCGCCAGCAATACGAGAAGACCTGCTATATGAACGTTTCAGAAGGATGAAGGCACCCGAGTTTGAGGGGCCTACAGATCCAATGGCCGCGGATAATTGGCTTATCGATATCCAGGTCATTCTAGACTTTATGAGGCTGACAGAGCAGGAGAAGGTACTATGCGCATCCTTCGCTCTAAAGAAGGACGCTAGACATTGGTGGATTACGGTACAGATGAGGAGAGATGTTACCGCTATGTCCTGGCAAGACTTTGAGTACGAGTTCCGCTCGATGTACTACAACAGAGAAGTCCTTGCCGTACAACAGGACGAGTTTATAAACTTCCGCCAGGGATCTATGACAGTTCTGGACGCAATCAGAAGATTCGAGCAACTGGCTCGTTTATGTCCAAAACTGGTACCGAATGAAGAGGAGAAGGTGCGACTGATGATGAGAATGTTCCGCACAGACATTGCGAAGCAAGTCAGTGCCGGTAGTAGTCCACCTGAAACAGTGTCAGACTGTGTCAGCAGAGCCGTCAGGGCTGAGTACTGGATTAATCGGGACAAGGAAGCTAGAGCCCAGATTTTCAAGTCCAGGAAGGAAGAGAAGTCTGCTGCTAAGTCGACACAACCTCGACAGAATACGGAAGCAAGTAATAGAGGACAAGCAAGCAACCCCGGACAGAGTCCCAAGCAATCTGGGAAGAACAAACGGAAGGGAAATTTTAACAACCAGGGGCAACAGAAAAATTTCCAACAGAAGAGGAACAACCGGGGAAATGATGGCAACAGTAACTCCTACCCTGCATGTGAGACTTGTGGGAAGAAACACCCAGGAGTCTGTAGGAAGGGATCCAATGCTTGCTACATCTGTGGTAAAGAGGGACATTTTGCGAAGAACTGCCCTCAGAATAATCAGCAACCACAGTATCAGAATCGCAACTCCAACCAACGGCAGATACACGCAGTACAAGCTAGATTGGAAGGACCTGCGACAGTGATAGGCAGACTGGAAGCCCCAGAACCCCAAGCAAGGATCTATGCCTATACGAAGGGAGATGCGGAAGCTGGAACATCACATGTGGTGACAGGTCAGATCTCTATCGCCACTTATGATGTGATTGCACTTTTCGATTCTGGCGCTACGCATTCGTTCATATCCTTGGAACTTGCTCAGAAGTTAGGAGACAGTGTCAATAGGATAAGACAACCCTTCAGTGCTTCTTTACCATCTGGTGAAATTTTGTGGTCCAATTCCTGGATCCAAAATGTTCCTGTTATCATCAATGGCAGAGAATTAGCTGTAGATCTCATCGTAATCAAACTCCATGATTTCGATGTGATCTTGGGGATGGATTTCTTAGGCAGACACGACGCTAGGATTGACTGCCGAAGACGCCGGATAACGTTCAACCTAGGCGAGAAGGATGAGTTTAATTTCCATGGGCAATCTCGGAATTCCACCACTAAGCTCGTATCAGCTATAAGAGCCTGGAAGATGTTAGCTAGTGGATGTCAAGGATACCTAGCGAACATGGTGGATAAGAAGCAAGAAAAGGAGTTGATGCCGGAAGACGTTCCCATCATCAGGGAATATGTGGACGTGTTTCCAGAAGAATTACCAGGACTGCCGCCAGAACGTGAGATTTCGTTCGAGATCGAGTTACTACCAGGAGTAGCACCTGTATCAAAGGCACCGTACAGAATGGCACCTGCAGAACTCAGGGAGCTTCAAATGCAGCTACAAGAGCTTTTAGATAAGGGGTTTATCAAGCAGAGCCACTCTCCGTGGGGAGCACCTGTTTTGTTTGTAAAGAAGAAAGATGGATCGCTCCGAATGTGCATCGATTACCGTGAGTTGAACAAGATCACGATTAAGAACAAATATCCTCTCCCAAGGATAGATGATCTGTTCGACCAGCTTAGGGGAGCGATAGTGTTTTCGAAGATTGACTTGCGATCAGGCTATCATCAACTACGTATCAAGGAGTCAGATGTGTCCAAGACAGCTTTCAGAACACGTTATGGGCACTACGAATTTTTGGTCATGCCCTTTGGACTAACCAACGCCCCAGCAGCACTTGAGGCTAGTACTGCAAATGTTGAGACAACATCAGCTGTATGCTAAATTCACGAAATGTGAATTTTGGCTAGAAAAAGTTCACTTTTTGGGGCACGTGGTGACGAAAGAAGGAATTTCTGTAGACCCAACAAAAGTGGAAGCAGTTAGCTCGTGGCCAGCACCAAGAAACGTCACAGAGATTAGAAGTTTTCTTGGGTTAGCAGGGTACTATAGAAGATTCGTCGAAGGCTTTTCGAAGATAGCAGCACCTCTTACCGCTCTCACTCGAAAGGAGAAGAAGTACGAGTGGACGCAGAAGTGTGAAGAAAATTTCCAAGAGCTTAAGAGGAAGTTAACAAGTGCACCTGTGCTGATAATTCCTGATGTAGAAGCAGGAAACTTCGTGATTTACAGTGACGCTTCTAAAAATGGTTTAGGAGCTGTCTTGATGCAGAATGGGAAGGTAGTTACCTACGCGTCGCGTCAATTAAAGAATCATGAAAGGAACTACCCTACTCATGATATGGAGCTTGCAGCAGTGGTATTCGCCCTCAAGATATGGAGACACTATCTGTATGGGAATAAATGCGAAATCTACACCGATCATCAGAGTCTCAAGTATATTTTTTACTCAGAAGGAGTTGAATATGAGGCAAAGACGGTGGTTGGAACTTGTAAAGGATTATGATTGTGAAATCCTCTACCACCCTGGAAAAGCTAACAAGGTAGCAGATGCATTAAGCAGGAAGTCAGTAGCCACGCTGATGTCCATTGAAGCACTTTCGAAGCCTCTACAGAAGGAAATCGCCGATTTCAACATTGAGGTAATAACAGGAAGGTTATCTTCGCTTACGTTAAAGTCTGATTTGCTAGACGTCATCAAGGCCCATCAAGAAAATGACTCTTCTTTGCTGAAGGCTCGTTTGTTTAATGAAAAGGGGACAGAGTTCAAGACTTCCGATGATGGTATACTCCACTTCAAGGGAAGGATTTGTGTTCCAAACGTGAAAGGTTTGAAGGAGCGCATAATGACAGAGGCACACCAAACGCCGTACTCCGTACATCCAGGATCTACCAAGATGTACAAGGACCTTAGGGAGACCTACTGGTGGCCGAATATGAAGAACCAAGTAGCAGAATTTGTGTCAAAATGCCTAACTTGTCAGAAAGTTAAGG
Source organism: Ficus microcarpa (assembly GCA_025413485.1). Lineage (NCBI taxonomy): Eukaryota > Viridiplantae > Streptophyta > Magnoliopsida > Rosales > Moraceae > Ficus > Ficus microcarpa. Next base: position 3,858,001 of record CM046387.1, read on the forward strand.
CCGAACACAGGCATCCGGGAGGAGAATTACAGAAGATAGAACTTCCGGAGTGGAAATGGGAGCAGATTACGATGGATTTTGTAGTCGGACTGCCTAGAACTACGAGTGGAAACGACACGATTTGGGTCGTAGTGGATCGTTTGACCAAATCAGCCCACTTCGTTGCGATTAAAGCTACCCACTCAGTGGAAAGATTGGCGCAGATTTATGTAGCTCAGATCGTCAGATTTCATGGAATTCCAAAATCAATCATTTCAGACCGTGATGGACGTTTCACGTCACGATTTTGGATGAGTGTACACGCAGCCATGGGGTCAAGATTAAAGTTTAGCACAGCATTTCACCCTCAAACGGATGGTCAGTCAGAGAAAAACTATCCAGACTTTGGAGGATATGTTGAGATCGTGCGTCCTAGATTTCAAGGGAAATTGGGATGAAAAGCTACCACTGATCGAATTTTCCTACAACAACAGCTATCATGCCTCAATTGGAATGGCTCCATTTGAAGCGTTGTATGGACGAAAATGTAGATCGCCAGTTCACTGGCAAGAAGTCGGACAAAAGCAGTTGCAAACGACGGACTTCATAGAAAAGACCTCCGAAGATATTCAGAAGATTAAGCAGAGACTCGACGTAGCCTTTAGCCGACAGAAAAGCTATGCGGACAAGCGTCGACGACCATTAGAATTTCAAGTTGGTGATGCTGTTTTCATCAAAATTGCTCCAATGAAGGGAGTAATGCGATTTGGCAAGAAGGGAAAGCTCAGTCCAAGGTATACGGGACCGTTCGAAATCCTCAAGAGGATTGGAAAGGTTGCGTATAAGCTTGCCTTGCCGCCAGAATTAGCCTCCATGCACGATGTTTTCCACGTTTCAATGCTCAAGAAGTATGTTCCAGATCCTTCACACGTGCTTAGTCAAGAACCAGTGGAGGTTCAGACGGATTTAACTTACGAAGAGAAGCCTGTACGAATTCTTGATAGAGAAAATAAGGTCCTAAGGAATAGAATTATTCCTATGGTCAAGGTTTTATGGCGAAACCATAGTGTTGAAGAAGCAACATGGGAACTAGAGGATGCTATGAAGAAGAACTACCCCGAGTTGTTCTAATTTTCGAGGACGAAAATTTTTAAGGAGGGTAGATTGTGAGATCTAGTTTTTCATGTGACTAGCTTCTGTAAAGACTTGAATGTAAATAGTACATGCAATTTCATGAAAAAGCTTGTTTCAGAGCTCTAATATGTGTTATGAGTTTTTATAGCTTAATAAAACTCAAAAATGACTGTTCGAAGAAGCAAATAGCCTTTTTGAACAATAAGAAGTGAAACAGACTCGATTCCACAAAAGTCAAAATTTTGACCGAAAAAGTCAACTGTTGACCGAAAAGTCAAAGTTGGACCAAAATGGCCGAAATTTTGACGAAGGAATTTTAAGATCTGCGTTTTTTCGAAAAATAATGCAGGAACTAATTTTTATGACAGTTAGAAACTAAAACCACCTTAGAAAAATCAAACACGCCACAATAAGTCACGAGGCAGAAGGATTTGAGAAAAGATCTTCAATCCGATTTTTTTGACTGAAATTATGAAAAATCCAAACTGTAAAATAATTATTACAGTATTGGAATTTAAATTTTTACAGTCAAAGTTTCAAAGATTTTTATCCAAACAAGCCTTAATTTTTAAGATATCTCACAAAGATATTAATATTTTACTCAAAGTGGGATGTGTTGGACCAATCACAAGGAGACACCTAGCTATGCCAACTCACCATGAGTTGTCTTGCATTTCCTCTTCCTCCCTAGAATCCGGACACCTAGCAAGCTAGAAGTCCAAAATTTCAAACCTTTGGGGTCAAATTTCTATTTCAAGAAGTTCTACAAGTTGTCTATAAAAGGGGGCTGATTTTCTCTATTCATTTTAAAGAGAAAATGCAGCCAAACTCTTGAGAATTTTCATCTCAAAAATCCGAGAGAAAGGGAGAGTGAAATCAGAAAAATTTTTCAAGTTAAATCCATCTTGTGTGCTTCGGGTGAGTTAGCAGCCGAGGGGGAGAGAAAAGAAAATTTTTCTGCAGCCAAACAGCCTTGTTGCCGTGGGTTTGGAGCAGGGGAAACACAAGGGAAAACCAAAAATTTGGGGTAGAATTTAGGGTTTGAGTTTCGGGTTTGATTGGTGAGCAAGAGAGTGAGTTTTGTGCAAAGTTTTGGAGCTTGATTCCAACTCCAAGTAGCCTTCGGGTTTGAGTGAGGAAAGTGAGAAAAAAATTCAGATTTGGGGCTAATCTTTCTTGAGTAGCCGAGCAAGGTGAGGAGACCACAAAGGAACCAAAAATTTGATTTTTGGTGCAAAGGGAGTGAGCAGCCGAACCCTTGAACCAAAGGGAGCAACCAGAAATTTTCGGGTCATCCAACCCTAAGCCGAAAATCCCATCTTGTGAGGTAAAATTTTTAAAAGCTTTTCACAAGTTTAAATGAGTTTTTAAGCATGTGATTTATGTGTATTTCAAGCAAAATTTGTGTAAGAGCATAAGCTCCTTTATGCGTTTTGATGGCTGCCTCCTATGTGCTTGTGTGCTTAGTGTTTGGTTAGGTTGATTCTAGGTGTGGTTTGGTTTATGTTTATGCTCATAAATTGTTCTATGTGCTTGATATGCTAGATTGGCATGTTAGGGTTTGATGTAGGTTATATGTCCCCAAATTAGGTTAAGTGTTTTATGCATGTTTATGATGTTTTATGAACCAAGATGCTTGAATGGTGTGATGTATGCTAAGTTAGTGGATATGCAACCCTAGGACTAGTGTTCGGATTTTTGGGTTGCAATGGTCACGTGAGCTGTATGAAAGGGGTTAAGGGACGTTAGAACGCGCTGCATGTTTGATGATTATCTCCCGTTGTGGGCGGTCGAGTTAGAACCCGCGATTTAGGACGTAACAAGAAATGTAAGAACCAAAACATGCTCTCGGGTTCCAGGGGGCTGTTTCGGTAAAACACGGATTACAGGCCTTTAGAGGCCGAATGGGCAAAAAGTTAAAACACGAAAGTTGTAGACTAGGTTGTTTCCTAGCGGCCAACGCGGCCAGTTTTCCAAAATAAGGCTCCAACAGCCTTCTTTCTCAAGGAAACCCGATAGAGGTCTGTAAGACTCGGTTTTCAAAGTTAATCACGTTTTCAAATAAAAAACTGTACCAACCGGTACAGAATCAGAAATTTCTCAAAACATGAAAGTTTTAGAACTCTTTGAGGGCTAGAACTTTCATGAAGAAAACATTTTCAAATTCGAAAGCGATTTTTAACTATAAAATGAAATGCCAAAACTGCGCAGGAATTCAAGAGTTTCTGTGCATGATTTTATAGAACCCTTTAGGAAAAACGTTTTTCGAGCTAATAACGTTATTTCAAGTATGGAAACTGTCCCAAAAGCAGTTTCCGACCCCCAAATGATTTATGAAATTTTAAGGCAGGATCTACGAATTTTTACGAAAAAGTTGATAAGATCAAGTTTTAAATGCTAAGTGTTTTTATGAAGCAAGAAAAGTAAGTTAAGATTTTCAAAGAAAATGGTTTCTAAGATAAGGTTTTCAAAGTAAATGGATTTTAAGCTAAGTGTTCAAGACAATGTTAAGACGTATGATAACCGGGAATCTATACCCGAGTTATCGGGACTTAGATCCCACAATTCTTAAGTAAGCCGAATAGGGACTCACGTTAAAGATCACAAGGGTTAACCTTGGTTGACCCATACATTGTTGATCAAAGCTCAAGGGTTGATGTTAATCTAACCCAACATGTTTATGAATGAGCTAAGTGTATGAAATGGATATCCAACGTATCTTTTAGATCACGATGTATGATCTATAAGACTACTAAGGTAGTCACCCTTATGTATGCATGGTTTATGTTAGGGGGGACATATCACTGAAAACCCACATGATATAGATTAGAAATCTCACGTACGTCCTTCGATCGAGCAGGAGGGATTCTGCAATTAAAGCTCGAGGAGGAGTAAGACAAGCAGCTCAAGGATAGACGGTAAGTACAACACCGTCTACAGCATAAGCTACTAGTATATATTACTAGATGTCTATGATGTGTTATGTGCTATGTGTTAGTTAACATGTATGCAATATAATTATGTTATGAATCTGATTATTATGCTAGGGCATAAATAATAGAATCAAAAGGTGACAACAGAATGTATGTTCACTAATGGTAAGAATAAGTAAGTTAATAAGCGATGTGTCGTACCACCCACGCCAGGTTGGGTTGGACTGTGGATTGAGTTGGATAAGGTTTGGCCGCCCCAACCAATTCATAGTCGCGCGCCGGTTACGAACACACGAGGTAAGGGCCCATAATGAGTAGAGATAAGAAAGCATAATATGGTCAATACTTGCTATGTGTATTTCCTGTTTATGCTATGTTTTTCTTTACGGCTTAAGAGTTGTACTTACTGAGCTCTAGCTCACGTTTTGAGTTTATGCTGTAGGTAAGGAACCAGCTATATGAAAAAGATGCAAGATGGAGTAGCGAGCCAAGGGACTGTGAATGAGTGGATTATGGGTATCGCTACGTGTTTTGTGATTTTATGTAAATTATGAAGTATTTTATATTAACCGGTAATTAATATATCAGTATGCAAAAACAGTATGACTTTATGTTTATAGTGTTTTGTCAATGCTATAAAAAAAAAAAAAAAAAAAAAATTTCCGCTGTGTTTTTCAATCAATGGGTTTAAGTTATTTTACGAATGTATGTTAAGTAAGTAAGGTAACGACCTACGCTAGGTGGGGCGTTACACTGGCGTGCTAAGCCAAAACTAAACCTCTAAGGGTTGCTTATCTTAATCTGAAACTATCGGGTCATATCTGATAACCCTTTAGCTGAGCTTAACGGTATCGCTTAGGGTTACTTTGGATAACCCGTAAGGATAAACTGACTCCATACTATTAGTCAACCAAAAGTCAACCATGGTCAACTTTGGTCAACTACAGTCAACTATGGTCAACCCTCTATGGTCAACCTTTTGGGTCTCGGGCTTGACCCGGTAACTCGGGTATAACTCCCGATTACCATTCGTGAACTAAACGTTGGCTATAAACTTGCTTGAAAACTCTAATTTCCTTTCTTGGAAAACACTTAGGGAAATAATCCCAAAATTTCACTTTTCGTATAAAAATTCTTAACTCAATTCATAAAATCCAAACTCATGGATTTATGCTTCGTAAAATCATTTTAGGTTGAAAACCGTCCTTGGAACGATTTTCCGACTCAAAATACTCGTTTAAAGTTGAAAAATCATTTTTCCAACAACACTTGTAAAACTTGTGGTGCAGGGATTTCGGATTCCTGGAGCACCCTTCATAAAACAATTTTTGTTTTAAAATCGGTGTATAATCTGAAAAAGTTTTCTTCACAAAAATTCTAGCTCTCGAAAAATGCTAAAACTTTCGTGTTTTACAAAACTCCTAATTCGGCCTAGATTCGTACCAGTTTTTAGTTGAAACCGGATGACCCCTGAAACGAAACTGGGTCTGGAGACTTAAAAGATTAGCCACGGGTTTTGGCATTTTTGAAGGCCATTGGAGCCTTAATTTGGAAAACGACCTGCGCTGCCCCCTAGGAAAAGTTGTTCTGGACAACTTTCATGTTTTACGTTTTCCCAAATTCGGCCTCTAAGGGCCTGTTATTTTTCGCTTACGAAAACTGGACAGACTTAGTCCGAACCTGTCAGTTTTTCGTGTTACTTGATTTCACGTCTCCTACTTCGGAAACTAACTCAACCGATCACTCGGGAGCCTAAATGAACAACATGCACGTTAACTAACGTCCCACATGTGTTGACATGTCATCCCCTCGTGGCCATGCAAACCAAATCTGGAACTACTAAACCTAGGTTTGCATGTGTTCTAAGGTTTGCATAAACATGAAATTGCATCATACAAACCATACCAAAGCTAAGTCTAACACCCTAGCATTCATGCCACACACGGCTGCACCTAGGGCAGGGACAATACTAACCAAATTGTCATGCAAACCAAGCACTCATGCAAGCATAAAACATAGCACATAAACATAAAATCATGCATAGCTAGACTAACATGCTACACACCCTAATCAAGCATCACACCCCTAGCTAGGCATTAACCAAAATTAATTGAGCTTAAGCCCTTACAATCTTGCTTGGAAATACATCATAAATTCCCAATTTAAAGCTTGAACCAAAAGCTTTAAGGTTAGGGCTTTACCTCTTAAAATTTCGGAAGTTGGTTCACCTAAGGGAAGCCGAACTTCCTTGGCTGCTTGGCTATCCCTTTGCAGCCGAATCCTCCCACCAAATGGGTTCCAATTTCCAGCCATGCAACATACACACATACACATAATTATCCATCAAATCTTGCATGGAAAAATTTACTTAAAATTCAAGGGTTTACCTTGACTTACCCTTGGCTTGATTAGGGCTCATGGATCCGAAAATCCTGTCCCCCTTGGCTGCACACTTGCACACGGTTTTGGGTCCCCAAATTGCACCAAAAATTTTCACCATCCTTGGTGAATCCTTGCAGCCAAAACCGACACTCTTAGCTGCCCAAAACCCATGAAAATTTCTTCTTCTTCTTGGCCGAAACCCATGCACCACCAAGGCACAAAATCACCTTGGTTCCCATGGTTGATTTTCTTCTTCTTTCTCACTCGGCTACACCTTGGGTTTGGTCTCGAAAATTTTTTCCTCTCTTTCTTCCTCTCTTCCTCACGGCTGCTGCCCAAAAAATCTGGAAAAATTTTCCAGATTTCCTCCTTTGATTCATGCTCAAAACCGAGCATTCCTAGGTGGATCACACATGAGTTTTTCCAATCTTTTGGCTTGCCTTTTCTCTCCCTCTCTTCCCACGGATTTTTCTGAAGAAAAGTGGGCAGAGTTTGGCTACTTTTCTGGAAATTTCCAGCTCCAAAAATCAGTCCAAATGCATGTATTTATAGGCATTTTAAACTTTGTGAAAATTGTATTTTGACCCCACAATTTTCCACTTTTCCTTGCTTTCTCCCTAAGGTGGCCGGCTGTTTCATGCTCAGCAACAGCTAGCATGGGTGATGTCATGGCTGATGTCACTTTGCTTAGCTCATGGCTTACCTCACAATTTTCTAAAATTGCACTTTTGCCCCCAAAAATGGAAATTCTTGCAAAAATGCCCTCTAGGTGTCCGATTGTCCTATAAATCAACACACCCAACTTATTTTATGATGTCATCATCTCGGTGACTTCATACGCTCATATCGTTAAATTTCTAAAATTTACACTTTTGCCTCAAAAGTGAAAATTTTTGCATTTATGTCCCTAAACTTCATAATTGACCATAATGCTTGCTTTTCAAGCAAATATCACTCTTTTCATGATTTTATGTGATTTTCTCATACTTGAATCACATATTTTCTAAATTTACGTTTTTGCCCCGAAAGACAAAATCCTTACATTTTCACCCCCAAAAGTGGCCGGTCCTTAATTACTTCTTGCAAGGCAAGTCATTACCTTATTGTGACATCATCTAACGACGTCACTTTGCTTACTTCACATATTTTTCAAAATTTACACTTTTACCCCAAAAGTGAAAATTTTGACATTCTTGCCCTTAAACTTTTATCGGTCCTTTTGGGTGACTTTTTGACTAAAAATGTCATTCTTGACCTTAACTAATGCTAGGGATGCTTGATTTCTAGGGTGTTTCTATTGTCTACTTGGGCTATCTCGCCCATACTGACATATTTTGCAGTATTTTCTCATACTGCATCATTTTTCGCTGTCAAGTCAATTGTTGACCTCTCTTGGTCAAACTTTGACTTTCTTGGTCAAAGTTGACTTTTTCGGTCAAACTTTGACTTTTTCGGAACTGCGTCCTAATTCGTCCTTTTCGACCTGAAAGGGCGTTTTCTATCCTTAAAAATCTATTCTGAGTGTTATTGAGTCATAAGACTTCGTAAAACGTGTGAAAAACTCTTAACTGAGTTTTTCCGTAAACATCTCAACATATGCTCATAATTCCTCTTTTAGAAGAAAAATGGCAACATGAAATTCTAGGTATCACATTCTACCCTCCTTATAAAATTTTCGTCCTCGAAAATTCTGATACTTCTAGGTGACTTTTCTTCAAAAATACACCAGAAAATCCATAATGGTTTGTTCATGTTCCCATTTTAACATTTAATGGGATCGTATCTCTTATACTGAACCATAATCTTACTTTCATATCTTCATACTTATCATACTTATCATGCTTATTGGCTTACATACTATCATGCTTAACATACATACTTACATACTGCTGAACTTGCTTACTTATCATACTGATCATACTTATCTTACTGCATACTGTCATCACTACAACAAATGTGGTCATTGATAGCATTAATTCATAGCGGTTTTCAAAAATTGCAATCAATGATGTGGGCCCCATATTAGTTTAGAAGTGGAGTTTGTGTTTTGGCCTAAAAAATTGCGCGGCCACATTCCCCCCAAATCCACACACACACACTCTTTCTCTCTCTCTCTCTCTCTCTCTCTCTCTCTCTCTTCAAACCTCCAAAAATTAACTTCAGCAAAAAATCCTCAGAAACTTTTTTGGCTCGACGAGGCTAAGAAGATCTCTGTCAAACCCCAAGAATTTCGTTCAAGATGAATCCAAGAATCCAAACATTTCCCCAAAATCTTTCATGGTTACGTCTCCCACCCTCGATTTTGCCTCGTGTTTTTCATAGATAAACAACCCATTAACAGAGTGCGTGAGGCAAACCCACGAGACAAACATATTCCTGAAGTTCCTTCCGCACACACGTTCGTGAACCACCAATCTTACTCATCACAGAGTTAACCACTTTTGTGGTATTTAGTTTTCCTCCTTCGATCTGCGATTTTCCCCAAAAGAAACCCTCACTGTAGGTATCATTTTCTCTTGCCTAATGTAAACAGAGGAAGATCAATTTTATTCGCTTTTGTTTTCTTTTAATTTTGGTTTTCCAATATAGGCATATCCTGCTCTTTTAAAAAAAAAAAAAAACATTTATCTTCTATTTTCTAGGGTTTCTCTGAATATCAAAACAAACTAAAATTCAATTTATTATGTTATTCGATTCTTGAAGGTATGGAAATTGATGTCTCAAGAGGCTTAAATTTAAGTAGATTTGGGTATTTTTATTTCGAGTGACAGAGATGCATGTGGATATAAGGTAAGTTCTATGTTGTAGAACAATTATCTCAGTTTCATTTCTTGCACATCGTTTCATCTATTTCCTCTTTTTAATCTATAAACAAGTTTATCTACCTCTTTGGAACTAAATTTTTTTATCAATATTTCTGGATTGAAGGTGATGCCTGGATAATATTTATGCTAATTGGAGTTTAAAATGAATGGATAGTGGTGCTGAAAGTGGTAAAATAGAGGAATATTCATTGGGCAAGTGTAATCGATGCAGAGGATTCTTCCATCAAGGTTTCTTATACTTGATTATTTTATAATTTAAATTTGTATTCGTTCCCATTCATTTTATGTTTACTTATTATTGCCCTCTTCAACTAGTTTCAAAGAAAACGCAATCTAACATGCTTTACTATTTCTTGATTAGTAATGCTGTTGTATCTGTTGTGGATTCTTATTTTATTGTTCTTTGTTTTACCTTTTCTTTTAACTAATATATATACTCTGTTTTCTCTATGGGTTTGAAAACCTGACTTCAAGGTACAAACTACCAAGCATTCTTGTACTTTCATTTCTGCACCAAAAAAGGTGAATAACTTTGGAAGTAAGAAATTTAGGATGAAAACACAAAAAAGAAAAGACTAAAAAGCAAGGATAGTGTGGCTTACCTTCTTTAATTACCAATTGAAATTCTTCTGCAGCCAAACAGTTAGTAGAAGAAGCATAGATAAGTTAAACCTATCTTTATATTTTTAATGCTGCTGATATTAGTTTCATCAAATAATTATCCTGTTTTACTCATTTGTTCGGATTCTCTGCTTCCAAGTTTTAGTTTGCATCTTTGATTCATGTTGAAAGTCTACGGTTTGTTTGTTGCCTTGTTTTCGGTGCTAGTTTGTTTGTATATATGGGTATATAGATATAAAGAAAGAGAACAATTAGTCCCGTGTATTCTATTGTGTGTTTTGCTTATTTGGTGATGATAGAGTTCATTTTAGGATATGGTTTAAAGATATTAATTAAAGTTTCTAATTTTTGGGAATTTTGATTCCTGATTATTCATTAATGGCTTTCTCCCTCAAACATCAAACCTTAAAATCATTGGTGAATCTTAACTCCCTAGAGTGCTCCTAAATCTTTCATGATTATTGCTCTTAGCCACGATATCTCCTCACTGTTCTGAACTTCCTTGCATTTTCATCCGTTGCAAAGCAATCCAAGTGTGTGAGTTACCAAGCGAGAAGAAAGGACCTCCATCCGCAGACAGAACATTTATGCAGCACCAATCATAAATACCCATTTTCCAGTTTTCAGGTATTTTTCTTCTCTGAGAATTTTATTGCTCGAGTTATGGTTCAATTAGCTTTTTCTGTTGTTCTTCTGAAATTTAGGGTTTGAAAAATGTGATTTGATTGTAGAAGAGATTTTTTGCATTTGTTTGAAGATGTGAGTAGTTGTTTGTTCTAGGTTGCAATAGTTTTTATTCGGATTAGTTTACAGAGTTGCTGATTTTTTATTGGATTTTCTTTGCCATGAATTTCACGGTGAGATTGGAAATTAGGGAGTTGCGTGTGTTAGGGAGATTTTTCTTTTCTTTTCTTCTCTTTTCTTTTTATCTTGTATTTTTAAACAGTAATAAATTGTTGTCGCGATCAAAGTATGGTTTTAATGGTCTCCTCTGTTTTTGTTTCTCTGCCCATCTCTGTTTCTTCCTCTGTGTTTGTTTGGGTGTTTTCAGAATGAGAGTGTTTTTTTTTTTTTTCTTTTAATGAAAATGAGAATACTTTGTGCACTACCAGTTTGGAGAGAAGTTGGCGGAAGTGCCTCTTGTGGCCACGAGGACCGAGTATCGCAAACGAGGAATGTGTCATGTTTTGATGAATGAGCTTGAGAAGCAGATGGTCGAATTGGGAGTGGAGAGGCTGACCTTGCCTTCAGCTAGAAGTGTTCTCCAAACTTGGATCACTTCTTTCGGGTTCTCGGAGACTACTGCTGTTGAGAAACTGCAGTTTCTGAGTTATAATCTGCTTGATTTCGAAGGCTCCTTCATGGGCCAGAAGCGCTTGATTGGGAAAACAAGCGAAGCAAAATCAAGCACTTTTAAAGGAAATTCGCCTACTGTAGTGAAGGAGGATTGTGTTGAGGACTATTTATTGACTGAGGAGGAACTGCTGAGCTTTTTTGATGGATGAGGAATTACAGGCCAAAGACTATCACAGCTGAGGTAATCCAAGAAGATATCAACCATGGGAAACGAGTCTTGTCACCTGGGTACTCCTTTTTTTTTTTTTTTTTGTTCCAAGATCTTTCAATTTTGGGAATTCTTGGATCGGTTGCACATAAAAAGTTTGGGCTTAAGGAGGTTGTAGATAACTGTTTATCTTTTTTATTTTTAGCTTTTCATGTCTTGTAATGTTTATCGGTATGTTGAACATATTCCTAACTATCTATAGAGCATGATTCTTCCAATTGGTATGTAATGTTTAGGGGAATGAATGTTTAGACGTTTGTGTACTTGAAGTATAAAATCAAATTAATTACTAGTAGAACAATGAAAAAGCATATATTAAATGTATGAAGCATCCATATAAAATGTAGTATTGTTCGTAATCAAAATGCCAAATAAACAAAAATATTATTAAAAATGTCCAGTTGTTACATGTATAGCGTTGCAGGAATGCAAAGAAAAACAATATAATAACATTGTACAAAGGATATAAAATTTGATATTACAGCATGCTACGAGCGTTATTAAAAATTTATTGTAACATGTTTTGATTGCTATTAAAAATTAATATAGCATGTTATAAATGCTATGCAAAAGTTATTATAGCATCATATATATGCTATAAAAAATCATTCTGATAGCACCGATAAAACGCTATTAAAAGATGATACTTTTAATAACATGGGCTAAGATAGCATTTGAAAAAATGTTATCATATATTTACGATAGCATTTTTCACACGCTATGAAAAAGGCTTTTTGTTGTAGTGCATACTAACATACTGTCCTTTCCTACTGCATCACAGGAACTGTTTACATAAAAAGTTGGACAAGTATATCAAATAACTCGTCACACTTTGAAAACATAACTCATACTGCTTGTTCTTACTTGAAAAACTTACTGAAAAATCGTTTCCACTCTTGGAAAACATATCGTATCATACTTTAATACTCTTTCTGGAACATAGTTTCTCTCTTGAAACTTGATCCTATGCTACTAGAACCCTTTTTACTCTGCGTAAAGGCCCCCCTTTCTTGGACTTGTCCTCAAGGTTTACGACCTTCGTAATCAGTTTCCTAACTCGGAATTTCATACGTGTGACAACCCCTATCTTGGAATTTCTTCCTCAAGGATTTGGTCGTCTTTCTAACGTGAAGGGGTTCCATTAACATAAGATCATAGCTTAATCATTTCTGCTAAAAATACTGTCTTTGAAACTTTTCAAAGTTTATTCTGGAAAATTCATAATATCGTTCGAGTGATGCGTTGGAAGGTCTACTAACATATCCAACTACTACTTGGATAAAAGAAGCTTTTCTGTTCGCTTCAAACTTTTCCCTTATAGCATAAGGGCATAATCTTAATTCTTAGGAATATCTATACTCCTCATAATCTCATAATCTCCCTTAACCGGGAATCAATCGTATCTCTTATTGCTATTCTAGCACTTATCTTTGCAACTTGGACATAACAGTTGCAAGATAGACTTCTACGAAATTTGGTTCCGTCGTACCCACGACAAACCAATTTCTAGCTTCTACTTCTATCACTTATACTCTTTCTTATCTTAACATATCTTACTAGAGATTTCTCGCAATCTCTTCATATCATATCATAACATAGCGTCTCTACCACGCTCTTGCTGCGCAACTCTGATCCGTTGGCAGTACTGATCCATGAAATCCTCTGGGTAAGCATATCAACTGCTACATATCTGATCTGACTGATTTGAGGAGTCACCTCGTCTGGTTGTTGACTGGCAATGTAACGTAACTGGAAAATGCGTCCTTGTAGCGCGTAATCGGAGAAAACTCTCCATTCTGTGAAACTACTGCTCTGGGTGTTGCCGAAGATGTGGAGCTGCTCCTCCATTCCTTGGAATGCCGACGAAGCCTTGCCGCTCCTTCCGATCCTAATAAATCTAACCTGGGTTTAAAACCAGGTACATGTCTTTATGCTAATCTTACAACTACACAGAGTAAGAAAACAACTTACAAGACTGTGGCGCTGGCGGCAGAATTGTGAAACTGGATGGCAGAAAACCTTTTCGCTCTAATACGAAAACCCTTTGCTCTGATACCACCTCTGTCACGACCCCACTAGCCTCCCTAAAGCCCACGCGGTGTCTGACCACGCGAACCTGGGGTTGGGTTTGTCACTTTACTACTTACTTGCTTGATTGAAAATAAAGTTACCCAATTTCTAGAGTAAATTTTTTTTTCTTCTTTTCTAAAAATCGTTACTAGAAAACTTTTATTGCGGAAATCATAAAACTTTAAACTCGATTAAAGCATAACTCAAAACTGCTTTTCTTTTATAAACTTTATCTCCTTAAAATGTACTCACTCGAGTACTGAGCTTTCACCTATGAGGAAAGCTCCATACATACATACATAATCTGAATCGTGGACCAGCCCCGACCTAATACGAACCGGTGCAACACGTGGCAACTTGCTTGCCATAACTGCTAAAAACTGAAAACTGAAACATACATGCTGAAACATAATGAAAACACATTTTCATTTTAAACGCATTTCGGAAACCCCGTAGCGGTCCATACCCACGTTTCACAATCTGCTGCGCCATCTCTCCACAGCTTGTATCATGTATCGCCGGTAGGTAGCTTACCTATAGCATGAACGTAAGTAATGAGCTAAAAAGCTCAGTAAGCACAACATCCTATCGGCATGCAACTAGATGCACGAAAACGTGAACCAATTATGATTTATTATAACATCAATTATGGTCTCTCTACTGATCTTATCTTACTACTATGCCATGTGTGTATGTACTTAGGTATGTAACCATGGAGTGATTGAAGGCGGTCCGACCAAACCAACTTAAACCATGAAACACACAGTTTAACCAGGTTCAGATTACCCGATAGTTCAGATTTAGATAAGCAACCCTTAAAGGTTTTGTATGGCTTAGTACGCCAGGTTACCAAGAGTAACCCAGTTAAATGTTTTGCACAAAAAGGGACATACAACCAAGATCATGTAAACATATTGGTTAGATTACCAGCATTTTCACGAGTTTAAGTAGAGCATGTCCTTGTTAAGCAGGCAGAACCTGCAGCTGAACCAGGAGTGGAACAGTATTAGATGGGACAATCAGTCAAGAACGTAGGAACGGAAGGTAAGTACAATTCCGCCTACAGCATGAACACATGTTTGTTTGCATATGATGTGTTTAAGAAATCATGAATAGGATTTCATGATTTATGATGTTCAGTATGCAGTATGTTTATGTGTTAAGTCATGCAGTATGTTTTATGATAAGTATGCAGTATGTTATATGTTATGTTATGCAGTAAGTATGCCATGTAAGTTCATGTTCAGTATGCAGTATGTTTCATGTTAAGCTATGCAGTATGTATGTTAAGTTATGCAGTAAGTTCATGTTATGTAGTATGTTGATATGTTAAGATTCAGTATGTCACCCACGTTAAGTGATAAGTTAGTATGTATAGCATGTTATGTTTTATGTTAGATTTGTGGCATCACGAAGCATGTCCACTAAAAATAAGTCACATGGTAAGCAAAAGTTAAGTCAAGTAGGACATGTTGTGTGGTACTAGCTTGCCTCCGTGGTAAGTTTAAACGGCATGTTCCATAGTTTGACTTGATATGGAAGGACTACCTCCACTACTCCATGTTAAACTGTGTGTTTCATGGTTTAAGTTGGTTTGGACGGACCGCCTTCAATCACTCCATGGTTACGTAGCTAAGTACATACACACATGTTATAGTAGTAAGATAAGATCAGTAAAGAGACCATAATTGATTTTATAATAAATCATAATTGGTTCACGTTTTTGTGCATCTAGTTGCATGCGGATAGGATGTTGTGCTTACTGAGCTTTTTAGCTCATTACTTACGTTCATGCTGTAGGTAAGCTACCTATCGGCGATACATGATACAAGCTGTGGAGAGATGGCGAAGCAGATTGTGAAACGTGGGAATAGACTACTACGGGCTTTCCGAAATTAGTTTAAAATGAAAATGTGTTTTCATTATGTTTTCAGTATGTATGTTCAGTTTCAGTTTCAGTAAGCATGGCACGCAAGTTGCCACGTGTTGTACCAGTCAGCTGTAGGTCGGGTCTGGTCCACGATTCAGATTATGTATGTACGTATGGAGCTTTCCTCATAGGTGAAAGCTCAGTACTCGAGTGAGTACATCAGAAAAAGTTAGAGTTTTATAAAAGAAAAGCAGTTTTGAGTTATGCTTTAATTGAGTTTAAAGTTTTATGATTTCCGCAAAAGAAGTTTTCTAGTCACGATTTTAGGAAAGAAAGAAAAAAAAAATTACTCTAGAAATTGGGTAAAAAGGATTTTCAAGCAAGCAAGTAAGTAGTAATGTGACGAACCCAACCCCAAGTACGCGTGGTCAGACACCGCATGGGCTTTAGGGAGGTTAGAGGGGGCGTGACATCTTACACCTTGATTGAAGCAGGAATATGAACCTATTGAGATATCACGAGGAACAATGAGTCAAGAGCGTATGACTTCAGGTAAGTACAAACCTCACCTATGGTATGATAATGCATTTTCAAATATTCAAATGCCATGTTCAAATGCCATGTTCAAATGCCATGTTTAAAATCTATGTTTTTAAAGATGCCATGTTTTAAAGATATCATGTTTTAAAGAGGCCATGATTTAAAGATTTTCAAGTTTTAAAGAATGCCATATTTTAAAGGAATGCCATGTGTTAAAGAGGCCATGTTATGTTAAATTATGTCATATGCATGTAAAAGTTATATTATGATATAGTGACATCATGAGGCATGTTCACTAATGATAAATAACATGGTAAGAAATCACAAGTAAAGTATCGTACCAACCTCCCATCAGGTGGAGGGTATTCATGTTTTTCAAGTTATGGATTATCGCCTTCTGGTTGATGCGGGAGGGTGTAATCAACTATGTTTTCCCAAAGCAGTTAGGGACCTTACAAACCCTAACTGTATCTGGAGGTGCGCTATATGCTATGGTACGTACACAATGGAGCCCGTAATGAAAAGATAATAAATTAAGGTTAAAAATGGATGCATAAATGAACATAAATGGTTCATGCATATGTTATACGATGATGTATGTTTCAAGATGTTAAATTGGAAAATGTTTTTGTGAGATTAAAGTTTGTACTTGCTGAGCGAAAGCTCATCAGATATATTCCATACTTCAGGTAGAGATAAAAGGCGTGTAGCTTTACTTGGTGGGCTTGGAGACGATGCAGCAAATGAAGGGCAGTGTGGGATACCACTACGCAATATTTTCCGCACAATATTTAAGTTATGAAGTTTTTCAAGTATGTTTAAATGTGAAGTTACGTTATGTATGTATGTACTATTTTCATGTCACGAATTCAAAACGAAGTTCAAGTTTTCAAGTTTTAAAAGTAAGAAAAGAAAAAAAAAATTTTCCTGAAATTTTCTACAAAGGTTTAAGTAAAGCAAGTAAGGTGACGTCCCCCATCTGCGTGGTCGGTTCCACGTGGGTGCTGGTCGGGGCGTCACATGGGGTCCAACTACATTTAATATATGTCAAATTTCAAGTTTACCCTCATCTCTCACCCGCCCACAAGTCACTCTCCCTCGCATGTCCTAAAAAAAATTTTCAAACCAGCAGGAACCGCTGGATTCTACAGTGTTTTAGAGAGAGAAACTGAATTCTAGAGAGAGAAAGAGTTACAACTAGCAGAAACCGCTCCATAACCGTTCGGAAACTGTTCGAAACCACCATGAAAGCCCTTTTATAAACTGCTTAGAAGTCTGTGAACGTCGGAGAATCTTCAAATACTATCCATGTCGAAACCCACGAAAATGTCTAAGAAAAACATAACTCCCGAAATGAGGTCTATCCAAGTAATCGCTTCGGCATTTAAAAGCCCATCGACCGAGGAAAGTCCTAAAAAACTGACACCAGAGATCGAGAGAATGATGTCCGATGAAGGGTTGAAGAGAAAGCAAGAGGAAATCGAAATAAAGGATTCAAAGAAGTTGAAAAGTGTCATAGAAGAGAGGATATCGGAAGTTGAAAAGGTAAAAAAGTTGATTTCTGTTTTTATGTTTATAAAGTTTACATTTTTAATATTTTTCAGTAAGAATGTGCATTGTACTTGAGGAGGTTTGCAGTTTTTATTGATTATATATATAAAAAAAAAAAAAAAGTTTGCATTTTTATATGTGTTTTTGATGAGATTCCACATTTCTAATTGATTTGTTGAAAAAAATTTGCTTAAAATACATAAAATTTATATTTTTATCTGATTTTATAACATAAATCATCCATTTGTAAAATTAGTATTTTAGTTTATATAAATCTTTAAGTTTTCGTTGATGTCTGTCTAATTGTAGGTGATATCAGTGGCTGGTTTTGTGATCATCATGTAATTTTTGTAATGGTCATTTTTGTAATGACTCTCGGTCATAATAATAATTACTCAGTTTTATATTATTTATAGATGGTCATTTTCATAATGACTTGTTGATCACAATAATAATTACTCAGTTTTATGCTATTTTTGAATGGTCATTTTCATTATGACTTGCTGGTCACAATAACAATTACTCACTTTTATGTTATTTTCGGATGGTTATTTTCATGATCACTTGTTGGTCACAATAATAATTACTCAGTTTTATGTTATTTTCATATGGTAATTTTCATTATGATTTGTTGACTTGGTGGTCATCAATTAATTAATTTTTATATTTTTGTGATTTTATGCCAGATAATTTGTATGATTACTTCACGGTCATAAATATAATTACTCTTTTATGTTACCATTAACATTACCACAGGTTCAATATATTCGACGCGTAACGGATAGTGAAATTACTAGGGCGAAAATAAATACTTTCATTAACATTACGGAAACATGTAATAAATTGAGACAGTGGTTATCTCCCCGACAGTACGAGGCCTTCATCCATCAACCATGCATTCAACAATTTCTGAATTTAAATACTCTTGGTTGGGCTAGGTCTTCTACAACATTGTAATACGACTGACGGATCACTCAGAAATGGGTGATGCTCTATTCTTTGAGGTTGGTGAAGACTGTCACGCCCCGACTTGTCGCCACAGAGGTCCACGCGGAGTCCGACCGCGCGAACCTGGAGCGTTCGGTCCGTGACAATTACTTAATCTCATTTGTCTTGCTTGATTTGAAAAAAATAAAGTTACCCAATTTCTAGAGTAAATTTTTTTTTTCTTCTTTTATAAAAATCATTACGAAAATACTTTTATTGCGGAAAACATAAAACTTTAACACAAGTTAAACGTGACTGAAAACTACTTTTCTTTCATAAAATCTTACTGCTTAAAGTGTACTCACAGAGTACTGAGCTTTCACCTGAGCGGAAAGCTCCATACATACATAACTGAACTTAAACATACATGCATACATGTTGAAATATAATGAACACACAATTTCATTTCAAACGCATTTCGGAAACCCCGTAGCAGTCCATACCCACATTTCACATTCTATTGCGCCATCTATCCACAGCTTGTAGCAGGAAGTGCCTTTAGGAAGCTTACCTACAGCATGAACGTAAGCTATGAGCTAAAAAGCTCAGTAAGCACAACATCCTATCCGCATGCAACTAATGCACGAAAAACGTGAACCAATTATAATTTATTGTTAAAATCAATTTGGGTCTCTCTACTGGTCTAATCTGATCCTATCTTGCTATTATAACATGTGTGTATGTACTTCGGTATGTAACCATGGAGTGATTGAAGGCGGTCCGTCCAAACCAACTCAAACCATGAAACACAAAGTTTAACATGGAGTAGTGGAGGCAGCCCTGCCATATCAAGTCAAACCATGGAACATGCCGTTTTAACTTACCACACAGGCAACGTCAGTACAACACAACATGATCTACTTAACCTATCTCATATCTTACCATGTGACTTATTAATAGTGGACATGCTTCATGATGCCACAAACATAACATAAACATACATGCACATGCATAACATACTCATGACATACATACATGAACATACTACATACATACATACATACCTACATACTTACATACATACATACATACATACATACATAACATGCATACATACATACATAACATGCATACATACATACATACATACAACATGACATATCACATGACATACTGCTTATCAACATAAATCATGAAATCCCATTCACGATTTTCTTAACATATCATATGCAAATAAATATGTGTTCATGCCGTAGGCGGAATTGTACTTACCTTTCCGTTTGACATTCTTGACTAACTGTCCCTTCCTAGTGCTGTTCCATTCCGGGTACAGCTGCAGGTTCTGCCTGCTTAACAAGGACATGTTCTACTTAATCTCATGAAAAATGTAGGTAAATAAACCAAAATGTTTGCATGCCCTTGGTTGTATGTCCCTTACGTGCATAGCATCTAGTTTGGTTACCAACGGTAACCTGGCGTGCTAAACCAAACTAACCTCTAAGGGTTGCTTATCTATATATGAAATTATCGGGTTATATCCGATAACCCTTTGGTTGAGCTTAACGGTATCCTTCGGGGTTACTTTGGATAACCCGGGAGGATAAACTAAACCCATACTATTAGTCAACCAAAAGTCAACCAAGGTCAACTTTGGTCAACTATAGTCAACTGTGGTCAACCCTCTCGGGTCAACCTCTCGGGTCTCGGGCTTGACCCAGCAACTCGGGTCTAACACCCGGTTACCATACGTGAACTAATGTTGGCTATTAACTTTGCTTAAAAACCTTATTTCCTTTCTTGGAAAAACACTTAGGGAAATAAATCCCAAAATTCACATTTTGTGTAAAAATTCATAACTCATTCCATAAAATCCAAACTCTTGAATTATGGCTTTGTAAATTCATTTTAGGTCGAAACCCGTCTTTGGAACGATTTTCGTAGCCAAAATACTCATTTTAGGTTGAAAAACCATTTTTCTATAAACACTTGTTCACTTTATGGTGCAGGGATTTCGGATTCCCTGAGCACCCTTCATAAAACAATTTTTATCTTAAAATTGGTGCGTAATCTGAAAAAGTTTTCTTCACGAAAGTTCTAGCTCTCGAAAAATGCTAAAACTTTCATGTTTTACAAAACTCCTAATTCGGCCTAGATCAGTACCAGTTTTGAGTTGAAACTGGCTGACCCCTGGGAATGGGTCTGGGGACGTGAAATGTTGAGCCACGGGTTTTGTCATTTTTGAAGGCCATTGGAGCCTTATTTTGAAAAACGGCTCGCGCAAACCCCTAGAAAAATTTGTTTTGGACAACTTTCATGTTTTACGTTTTCCTAAATTCGGCCTCTAAACGCCTGTTATTTTTTGTTTACGAAAACTGGGCAGTCATGAACCGAACCTGCCAGTTTTCGGTTTAAATTGTTTTTACGCGTCCTACTTCGGAAGCTAACTCAACCGATCACTCGGGAGCCTAAATCAATCACATGCAGCGTTGTCTAACGTCCCACATGCTTTGGACATGTCACCCCACGTGGTCATGCAAACCAAACCGGAACTTACTAACCTAGGTTTGCACACTTGTCTAGGATTGCATCACATGAAATGGCATCACATCAAGCAATACCGAATTTAAATCTAACACCCTAGCATCATGCCCTACTCGGCTGCACCATAACCAGGGACATACTCAGCCAATAAATCATGCAAACCAAGCAAACAAGCAAGCATAAAACCATAGCACAAAACAGAAAATCATGCATGCTAACCTAGCATACTACACACCCTAATCAAGCCTTACACCCTAGCATAAACATAAACCGAAAATTATGAGCTCAAGCTCTTACATAACCAAGCTTAAATACACATTAAATTCCCCAAATTTAATGCTTGAATCAAGGCTTAGGGTTAGGGCTTATACCTCACCAAAAATCCGGAATTGGTTCCTCCCATGGAGCCGAACCCTCTTGCTCATGGCTGCTCCTCTTGGCTGCCTCCTTGCAGCCGAAGCCTTCCCCTCACCAAAGGGCTCCAAAATTCAGCCATGCACACACACACAAACATGCCATAAATTTCCATTCAATCTTGTGTGGAAAAACTTAGGGTTTGAGAGATTATACCATGCCTTACCCATAGGTTGATTAGGGCTCATGAAGCCGAATTTTGTTTCCTCCATGTGGCTGATCTTGCTTGCTGTTTTGGCTCACCAAAAGCCCCCAAAAATTTTCACCAACTTGGGTGAACCTTAGCTACCATGGCCGAACCTCATGGCTGCCCAAACCCATAATTTTTTTCTTCAAAAATCTGCACACTCATGGCCGAAAATCCATCACCCACCATGTACCAAAACCTCCCTTGGCACCTTGGTTGCTTCTCCTTTCTCCTTGCTCGGCTACCCTCCATGGATTGGCCCGAAAATTTCTTCACTTTCTCCTCTCCTCCATGCACGGCTGCTGCCCATGAAATCTGGAAAAATTTTTCCAGATTTCCTCCTTTGGTTCATGCTCCAAGCCGAGCCTCCCATGGTGATTTCTCATGAAATTTTTCCAACTTTGGCTCTCGGATTTCTCTCTCTCTTAGCTCCGAATTTTTTTCTGATGGAGGAGGGCCATGGCTGGCTGTTTTCTGGAATTTTTCTGCCCCTCTTGCCGACTCTCACATGGTGAGTTAAAGGGATAATGACAAACTTTTGCTTAATTATAAATTTAACCCCAAACTTTGAATTTCTTTGACTTTTTTCCCAAGCTTGGCCGGCTGTGGACAGCTGATTTCCAGCTGGTGTTGGCTGATGGTGGGCTGAGGTCATGGCTGATGTCATGGCTTAGCTCACCATTTTTTAAAAATTACATTTTTGCCCCCCGAAAATGGGAATTCTTGCAAAAATGCCCTCTAGGTGTCCGATTGTCTTAAAAATCAACACACCCATCCTATTTGATGATATTATCATCTTGGTAACTTCATACGCCCATTTCGTCAATTTTCCAAAATTTATACTTTTGCCCCAAAAGTGAAAATTTTTGCATTTAGGCCCCTAAACTTCAAAATTGGCCATAATGCTTACTTTTCCATCCAATATCATTCTTTTCATGATTTTATGTGATTTTCTTCCATTGAAATCACATATTTCCAAAATTTACATTTTTGACCCGAAAAATAAAATTCTTGCATTTTCGCCCTCGAAAGTGGCTATTTCTTATTTCTTCTTGCAAAGCAAGTTATTTCCTTATTGTGACCTCATCTAACGACGTCACATGGCGTACTTCTCATATTTTTCAAAATTTACATTTTTGCCCCCAAAAATGAAAATTTTGACGTTTTTGCCCTTTGACCTGGATTGGTCCTCTTAGGTGATTTCTTGACCAAATATATCAGTCTAGCCCTTACTAATGCTAGGGAAGCTTGATTTCTAGGGTGTTTCTACTGTCTACTTGGGCTATACCGCCCATACTGACATATTTTACAGTATTTTCGCATACTGCAGCATTTTCCACTATCGAGTCAACTGTTGACCACTTTTGGTCAAACTTTGACTTTTTCGGTCAAACTTTGACTTTTTCAGGAAAACGTTCCTTTTCGCCCTTTTCGCCCTGAAAAGGCGTTTTCTAACCTTAAAAATCTATTCTGAGTCTTATTGAGTCATAAGACTCCGTAAAACGTGTAAAAAAACTCTTAACTGAGTTTTTCCGCAAACATCTCATAATATGCTCATAATTCCTCTTTTGAAGGAAAAATGGCAACATAAAATTTCAGGTATTACAAAGACTTGGGCAGATTTTCCATCAACGAGTTCTGCCTAATAACCAACATGAAATATGTAGGGTCTACTCATCTCCCACCGGTGGTCGAAAACCGATTAATTACAAGGTATTTTTCGACGTTGAGAGGTGTGTCGAGAGAAAATTTAAAGCTGCAGATGTCGAATACAAACTTTAACAACGACGACGACGCTGTCAAACTTAGCCTACTATATATGATATTTTGCATTCCTTTATCAAATGCAAACTCCGTTAAGATAGACCCGAAGTTTTTTACCTTAGCCGATAACTTGGATGATTTCAATGATTCTCCTTGGGGCAAGCTCTCATGGGAGGCAACCCGAGCTGTAATCTGTAATAGAGTTGAGAACAGGATGTCTTCAAAGAGAAGACCGTTAAAAAAGTCGGACAAAATTCATTACAGTATTGCGGGCTTTCCGCATGCCTTACTCGTTTGGACATATGAGACCCTCCCATCAATAGCAGTCAAATTCACCACCAAGTACGATTAGGCCATTCCGCGTATGTCGTCGTGGACCAATACGGACAATATAAAGTTTGATGATGTTATGTTTGCTTTTACCGCGGTTGGCAAAAATCAGGTAACTTATATACTTTCTAAATATTTATGTAAATAGTGTCAATTACAATTATTGGTCATTAACAAATCATTAACATAATGACTGGGTGATCATTTTTACGTTGATCATGCCATTGTTAACGTACCCTATTAACTATACCTTTGTTTGCGTAAAATACCAGTGTGCATAATGATCGGATGGTCATAACAGTAATTACCATACCTGTTGTCTAATATGCGTCTTGGTCATCTCCGTAATGACTGAGTGGTCATTTTTGAATTGACCATACCTGTTAGTGATTATTACCAGTGTCGGTCATATACATAATGACCAGGTGGTCATACCTGTAATGACTATACCAATGGTACAGTTACTACGGGTGTTGGTCATCTACATAATGACCGAGTGGTCATTCTTGTAATGATCATACCCCTGCTACATGACTATGGGTGTTGGTCATTTACATAATTACCTGATGGTCATTCCTGTATTAACCTTTAATTTACAAGTCCAAATACCATTGTTGGTCATCGCAATAGTGCGCAGGTGGTTATTTTTTTATTTATCATACCTTATTAATATTCATATATGTCGGTCATTAAAATATTGACCATATGTTAATATTAAATGTGTACAGCCTAAGTGTTTTGTAATCAGCTAACTGAAGAAGAGTTGAAGGACCCATGGGTTGCACAACTACATTTGAAGAACCCAAAGGTTATACCTCAATTACCTCCCAAGACTTCTGTGTTAGGATCTATATGTGCCCTAATGATAGAAAATCAATATTAGGGATTTTCTATAAATATGACATTTTGATATTAATAAGAGAAAGTTATTCATGTTTAATAAGTGGTGTTCTATTTACTTTCATTTGTTAATTATATGATTATTTTGAGCAAATATAAAATACTCCTAGGTTGTTGGTAATATATCGAATTACCATATGTATACGGGGTATGCATAGAAGACGTGGTAATTTGATAACAGTCTAAATAAATAGTCCGCAACCAAAAGAATAAGATTTGGGGATCTTATTCATGATAAGATTGTAAAGGTTGTCTACTTCCTTGGAGGGATGGTTTGTTTTGACCATCGGATAGGTTCCGAGTAGAAACTTTAATGTATACCAGTATTGAGGTATGACATTGGACTGGACCTAAAGTGTTATTTGATTCGGTTTAATAATTCCGTTTATAAAAATCAATGATGCTTTGATTATCATCTTGCATTAATCTTAATCCTGAAGTGATTACTTGAGTTTGTATCCATGACTTATGTACTTTAATGCACTAAAGGTGAGACATTGTTAATTCATGATCAACATACTTGTGTTTTGGGTGCATGACTTATGGATGGAGAAATCAAGATTCATAGATACGGAATCCATAGCTATATTAACGATAGTAAATGTTATCTACTTAAAGGTATTACTCGGGGATTGAAAGATAGTATAACAAGATCTTGGTCATCGGTTTGCTTTGTGTTCTCTGGTGGTCTACCAATTATATGGTTTTACAATTGGTGGTTCTTTAAATGGAGAATAATTGAACTTTAAGTTAAAATGATTGAAAAGGTAAAACAGAAAAAGTCCTTAATTCAATCATGGATAACATATGGGGATTAAACAAGCAATGAATAAATCATGTAAGAAGCACTAAGTGAGAGAGCTTTCGTAATACGGTATGTAAACAAGAATTCAGCTTCAAACTTTTAGTGGAATAGTTTTGAAGTTGATAATTGATGCATAATTAATCTGGGATTAATTTTTCACAATTATAGGAACCTCTTTACATATTTCCATCGGGTCCCTCTATTAGCTCATATAGTTCCATGAAGAGTCTCGGGATTTGTTCCTAATGAGATCGGTAAATTATAAATGGAATTTAGAAATGTCTATTAAGACATGGTACTCTCTAACATGCAATCTAGAAAAGAATTGGACATGTGAAATTTGTAGACAAATGATTTGTCAACATGTGATTGGTTAATTTGAATTTTGAAAATAAGATTGTGTTTGAATTTTGGAAAACAAAATTTTTCTCTCCTAATTAAAAGAGTTGCACATTTTTTTAATTGTGTGGAGAGAAGAAAATTTTGTTCCAAAATTGTTTAAATATATTTCTAACATTAAATTATTAATTGGTTTAAATAATGAAGATTATTTCATGGATTTTTCTTTCCTAATTAAAGAGGTACACGGTTTTTGTGAGGAAAGAAAATTTGAAATACTTCATTGATTTAAATTAATTAATATGGATAATATTTATGGAAAATATTTATTCAAATATGTGAATCTTATTTAAATTCGAAAAGGTTTAAAAGAAGTTTGAATCTAGATAGGATTAGGATCTTTTGACTAGTTTAAATTCTTGATTTAAAATTTGAACCACCAATCATGATTTATCTCTAAGTGTGGCCGAATTTTTTAGGAAGGATTTCCTCTTAAAAAATTGTTTTTAGGTTCAATGAATCTAACTCTAAAGTTGTATGATCTTTTGGTTCAAGATTTATCCAGAAAAATAATTATTAATTATTTTTCAAGAAGGAGATAAATTTTGAAAAGGATTGGAATACTATATAAAGGCTAGGAGTTCTTGAAAAACCAAGATTTGATTTTCTTATATATGGAAAAACGTTTTTTATTAAAAAAAAAAAAATTGGTGTTTCTTTCACATCAAGAAATTCAGCTATCTTGGAGAGAGAAAAAGAAAGAAAATTCCATTGAATCAAAACTGTGAGGAAGGTTAAACCGAGTGATAATTTTCATAGGAGGTTAACCGATTCCTGTTTTGTAGTTTTGAAGAAAGAAGTTGGATCAAATTCTCAAGGAGGATCACTGGAATTGAGAAGGAGAGATCTAGACTTCGGAAAGTATTACCGGTCGCTTGGATTCATAGAACGTGTGCCCACACACACTCTGAGACGTGGAACTCAAGAATAGTAGAGAAGACACGTTGGTCAAACACTATAGCAATTCCGGAATCCAAGAAATAAGGTATGCTTGATCATGAATTTAATTTATTGTTATATGCATCATGAGCTTCTTTTCCGAAAACGGCATAAAATTTTAAAACTTCCGCTGCGCCGTAACTCTGATACTGGATCCGATTTTTCCAACGACTGGTATCAGAGCCAACCCATGATCATGCATATAACATAAATTATTTGATCAAATAAATTTCTCTCTATGCATTAATGAAATATTTTAGAAAGTTCGCACTCTAGGTTTTATTTTGAGTATGTTAAATATATTATGAATGGATGTATAGATGAATGAATGCTTTATATTATTTTGATACTATATGATGCTTGTTCAATTTTGCTGGTCATGATTCCATAGAGGTTAGAATTTGTATCTAGGTTTTTCAAATGTAATAGATGCGGTCTATTATCACCACTAGGTCATTCTTTCAATTCCTATAATTTTTGTAAGCCGAAAACGGCATAGGAATTTTTTTTGTAAAATTCGGGCTACAATGGATTCAAGAAGATTGAAGATGAACGAATGTATGAAAATTTTCAAAGGATGTGATTTTTTGTTTTTTGGAATTTTTTCAATTAAAAAAAGTTTTTTTTTGAATAATTAAAAAAAATCACAAGAATCTTTTTGAAAATTTAATTTTCCAATGATATGTGATCTTGATAATTTGGAAATCAAAATTGAAAATTTAAATTTAAATTTAATGGATATTATTATGAATTTTAAAATTTTGTGATTTAAATTTGAAATTTGAAAATTTTAAATTTTAAATTTTAAAATTTAATAAACCGGATTTTTTAATTTAAATTTTGATATTTTGTAATTTTGATTAAAATTAAAAAATAACATATAATCTTTTTTGAAATTTAAATTTAATTTTAAATTTAAAAAGATGTGACATTGGAGAAGGAAGGCATATTGAAGAAGGATACAAGGCATGGATCTACAAATGAAGGTTGATATATGTTTTGGTTAATTTTTTTAAATTTTACAATTTTCTTTTTTCTAGGATGGAATCATGATCCACGGCTATTTACATATTTTACAAATCATGGATGATGAGTTGCTAGATGAATATGTAATATTATTTCGTGATGTATTGATAACATGCCATATAAACTAGGGAGTGCCATTCAATAAATATTGTTTATGCATGATGTGACGCCCCCTTACTACGTAGGGCCGTCACGCCTTACTTACTTACTTGCTTACTTAAAAATTAGGGATATATATATATTTTTTTGAAACATATTTATAAAACATTTGTCTTTAGTAATACATCATTACTACTTAAGTAAACGTTACTTAAGATCTTTGGTTCCAAAATACCATAAAGCATAATTTGTCTTTATCATACATGCTTATATATACAAAACTTCTTTACTTATCAAAAGATTTGCGGAAACTATGCGTAGTGGTATCCATACCGCCTTCGTCTGCCGCCACACCGCTCTAACAATGCCCAGCATTAAGTTGCGGGTTTCTTACCTACAGTATGAAATATAACTGAATGAGCTTTCGCCCAGTAAGCACAAACATAATCTCACAAAACATTTAAAACATCATGAAAAACATACATCATCATATGCATATGCATGAACCATTTATGTTCCATTTATGCATTTCTTTTAACTTACTTACCTTTCTTATGGGCCCCATAGTGTACGTACCCTTAACATATAGCGCGCCGCTAGATACAGTTAGATGGGGTTGCAAGTCCCTAACTGCTCAAGGAAAACAGAAGTGATTACACCCTCTTACAACAACGAGAGGGCGAATCCATAACTTCATCATAAAAATTGTCCACCTTGGTGGAGGTTGGTACGACACTTTACTTGTGACTTCTTACCATGTTATTTATCTTTAGTGAACATACCCTATGATGTCACTATATGATAACATACTTTTTATCTCATTAATAACATGGCATGGCATTCTTTTCATTCATGGCATTTGCAAACATGACATTTTCATAAACATGACATTTTACAAATATAGCACCTTTATAATCTTTTACAAAAATAGCACTTTTTATAAACATGACATTTTACGAAAATAGCACCTTTTATAAACATGGCATTTCGCAAAAATAGCACTTTTCATAAAACATGACATTTCATAGATATAGCACACAACATATTGCAGCATATTTGAAAATCACATACTTGAACATAATTTACTAGTTTTTATACTGCAGGTGAGGTTTGTACTTACCTCTAGCGCCGTATCTTAGAATAGCGTTCCTTAAATTGTCGGCAACGGCAATTCACTTTCCTGATATACCAAAAATATAGGATCAGGATCTCTTCGTAAGGTGTTGGTGACCTACCAACACTCACATCTATTTTTGGTTGTATGTCCCCTATACATGGTATCTATCTTGGCCACTTAAATCCCCATTCTTTATTGAACTTCGATTAAATCCTTAAGAGGTTACATTAGGTAACCTTTTGGTTTAGAGTCTTGTTCTATTAGTGGGCTTTGCTTATACATCTTTGTTATTGGGTTATTTCCATTAACCCCTTAAATCTTAGCCCAATATACATGTGGGTATCCCTTAGGGTTATGCTGGGTAACCCTTAAGGTTAACCTTAATTAACCTTGGGTCAACTTTTTTGTCAACCCTTGGTTATCCTTGGGTTTGTAACTCGGATATAATATCCGGTTACCGTTCATAATTGGCTTGCTTACCAATTTTACCTTAAAATTCCTCTTCCTTAATTTTTGGAAAATCTTATGTATTTTAACTTCCAAAAATCCTTCATTCTTCTTATAAAATTCTAACTCCTTAATCTAGAAATTCTTTGGCTTAAACCAATTATTTTCTTTAACTTGGAAATGTTTGGTTGAAACCCTCTTTTTCTTTACTTTATGGAAAATGTGAATTTCAAACCCGAGCCCTTAAAATTCATGGTTTTCGAAATAAATCTTTTATAAAATCATTTGGGGTCGGAAACCATCTTTGGAACGGTTTTCGAAGCTAAAATAACCATTTAAGAACACTTCACAATTTTTCTAGAAAATATTTTCGTGAGACTCATTTGCAAGATTTCGAGTTCTCTGCGCGTCTCTCACAAAACGCGCCCAGTTTAAAAATTGGCTCGGAATTTGAAAAACTTGTCTTCATGAAAGTTGTAGCTATCGAAAAATGCTAGAACTTTCATGTTTTGCACAAAATCCAGTTCGGCCTAGATCAGTACCAGTTTTTATTTGAAAACGGGTTCACTCTGAAAAACTGGGTGGAGAACGTCCTAGGGTTCAGCCACGGGTTTTGGGTAAAACGGAGGCCTTTGGAGCCTTATTTCGAGATTCTGTTTGCGTTTTCTTCTAGGAAAAGTTGTTCCGAACAACTTTCATGTTTTGAGTTTTACCTCATTCGGCCTCTAAGGGCCTTGAAATTACCCTTTCCCGAAACTGGCCAGATTCGCATCCGAATTGGCAGTTTCGGTTCCTCCTTTCGGTTTACGTCCTATTCGCGGAATCTATCTCGACCGATCACATCGGGAGCTTAGACAACATCAAGCAGCGCTTTTAACATCCCATTACAACCCATAAATCCATCTCATTCTACTCATGCAACCCCAAATCCGAAAATTAAAAGACTAGGGTTACATGGTTCTAGCTCATGCATCATCACATACCATCAACACAAAATCCATCCCTAAGTCTAGCAAGCTCTCTTGGCTGCCAAGGGCAGATCTTTGGCCTAAACTTATGGGACATACAACCTATCTTCTAGCATGAAAAATCCATCATTTTCAAGCACAAATCTTAAAGCAATCAAGCATTAAAAAAAAATCAGCCAACCAACCTAACCTTATCAAGCACACACACACCATAAATGAGGGCAGAAATTAAGGTGGACTTATGTCCTTACAAACCACTTGAATCAACATCAAAAACACTTAAATAAAACTTAGATTCAAGGTGGTTTAAGAGATTTACCTCAACCCAAGTTAGGGTTTTGAAAATCCCAACTTTCCTTTGGTTCCTCTAGCTTGCTCTAGCCCACGGTTTCTTCCAAGAAAATGCATCCAAATTTTTTTTTTTGTTAGCTCTTCTTGCTTCTACCAAAACCGAACCCTAATCAAGAGGAAAACCAAAATTTCTCTTACCTTCTTTTCTCCTCCTCCTCTTGCTCGGTTTCTTTTCCAAAGTTCACCAAAAATTTCTCAAGTTCTTCCTTGTTGGTGGCTCACAGTTTTTTGTACAAGAAAGTGGAACCAAAAAGAGTTTTGTTAGCTTTTTCTTGCTCTAACAAAACCGAGCATCACAAGAAGGAGATCCAAAAATTTGTCAAGAGTTACTCACCTCTTTTTTCCTCTTTCTTTCTTGCTCTTGGTCGGCCTCCTCTTGAAGAACTTACCAAAAATTTTCTCACTTCTCCTTAGTTCTCTCTCTAGAACCGAAACTCCAAGGAGATGGAAACCCAAAACTTTTTGAATCTCTCTCTCTCTCTTTCTCTCCCTAGCTGCCGAGTATCCTCAAGGAAAAGCAAAGCTTTTGGCTGCTTTGACAAGGAAAAAGAGAAGAGAAAAGATGAGATGTCTTGAATGACTAGAGTGGTTGCTTTCTTGTCCCTTGATTCAAGGCTTTGTGTCAAGTCCTTTCTTGTCCATTGTGCAGCCGAAATTAGGGGAGTGGGAGAGGGTTGTGCAGCCGGATTTCCAAGGGAGATAAGCATGGGTTTGACTCATTTTTGTCCAACCAAAAATGACTAGAGAGTGAGGGGACTTGATGGACAAGAGTTGGTGCACTTTTCCTTGATTTAAGGCTTTAAGTCTTGTCTCTTTTCCTTTTTTCATTGAAGCCGAATCCAAGGGGGGAATTGGAGGGATGAGCTGCCGGATTTGGTGGGGAAAAATGGGTAGGTGGCAGCCCATGGTTGGCTCTAAAAGCTTCTAGAAAAATCTAATACTTAACCCACCTTTTGGGTCCTTATTTTATGGCTTTATGCCATACCTTCTTGTCCCCTTTGATTTTCTTTTCTTTCTTTCTCTACAGCCGGATTTTTGGGGAAGGGAGGACAATCCATTTGTTCAAGTTTGGTTAGTGGAGAATGAGGTCACAAGCATGGGCATGTGTCCTTGACTTGGTTGGCTTTCAAGTCCCTATTGGTTTCCAACTAACCAATTTCTTTTTCTTTCTTTTCTTCTAGTTGCCAAATTTTTTTTATAAGGAAATGGGGGAGTCCACATGTGTAGCCTTGGGTTGGTGGAGGATGATGTCAAGAGGTTGATGTCACCTTCCACTAGCTCTCTTAATGCCTTGTTTGGCCATTTCGGTCTTTCACGGTTCCTTTCGCGCTCTACAGTTATTTCTAACACTGTGATGAGCATTCTTATTTTATATTTTGATCCAAAAATTCTTCCATGTAAATTTTGGACCAAAACTCTCTTTCTCCAATTTTTCGGAAACCTTTTTACCCTTAATTCTTTTTCGGTGTGCTTGATTTTTCTAAGGTGGATTTATGGCTTATAAAACTTCATTTTTGGAGTTTCTTTTCATATTCCTCCATCATACTTGTAAAGTCGACGTTGTGACCCATTCCGGTCAAACTTTGACTTTTTGGTCAACCCTTTGACTTTTGGTCAACCCTTTGACTTTTTGGTCAAACCTTTGACTTTTTCGGTCAAAGTTGACTTTCATAAAATTTCGTCCTTTTTCATTCTTTTTCCTTTAAAAACTTCATTCTTGGCTCGTAAAACATTAATTGAGTCTCAAAATCATTAAATGAGGACTCGAACATTGTTTAAATAAAATTATGAATTTCTCATTATTATTCATAATCTTTCATATAACACTTCATAAATACATAATTTAGACTCTAATTCCTTATGAACAAGGAGATTACAAGTCTTCAAAATTTCAGGTCTTACACATGAAAAACAAAAACCCGAATTTAAAAGATTGAGTGGGAGAAAGTTTTACACACAAAGACCTACGGCCTCCATCGCTGGTCCAATAGTTACGCATGGTAGTGCCTACTACTCGGTTTTGATCCAGGAATTCCCTTCGAATAGGTATCTGACCTAGAGCACACACTGATTTGGATTTCCGAAAGGATAACAATTTTGGACATATTTTATGTTTAGATTAACCTTCGGTGGCGGATGTAAAATATGGATTCAAAATTAGAAACGATGGTTACACACTCATGCTATTTTATTTATTAACCCTCCCTCGAGGCTCTGTTATGTAAAGTAGTGGCTAAATAAATGATAGTAAATATATATTTAATGGAGTTTGCTCCATGGACAAATATGTATTAATCGGAAGGGATCCGTGTTCTTGGCTAGTTATTCTATGACTATCCCTCGGTAGCTTAGAAAGCGATAGCTAGGAATTATCGTTGTAAGGTATGTGTTTTAAGGGTTTTACACATGAACATTTAGATTGCATATAGATCTTTTTGTTTCATTACAAAATCATATTTTATAAACTGATAGGATGTTTGCTCGTACTTATTACATGTTTTCTTATTATAGATCAAAATGTCGAGCCCTTTATCTGTGATACTTACGCAAAACAAATTAACTAGCGAGAATTGTAATGACTGGAAAAGGAACTTGCTAACCGTCCTAAACTTTGAGAAACACAGTTTTGTCCTAACCCAACCTCGACCACCTACGCCTGCGATTGATGCTTTTGATAGGGATTTTGTAGCACTGGGACAATTCTAACCTTAGTGCCATGTGCTATATTCGGGCGAGCATGTCTAACGTGCCCCAGAAACAGCATGAGGAATATCAAACTGCTAGGCAGATCATGGATAACCTGGAGGAAATGTTTGGTGAACAAATTATCCAGGCTAAGACCGATGCTATCAAAGGTCTCATGAACTGCAGGCAGAAGGTTGGAACTCTCATCAAGGAGTACATAATGACAGCCATGGCTTATTTGTCTGAGGCTCAGGCAAATGGGGCTAAGATCGATGCTGCAACTCAACTGGTTATGGTTTTCCAAACCTTATCCAAGGATTTCGATTTGTTTCAGGCATCCTACAACCTTAACCGGAAGGAGATGTCTTTAACGAAATTGATGAAAGAATTGCAGGCCTTTGAGAACATTTTTTAGGGTTCTGGATCTAAGGCTGAGGCAAATTTGACTGAACCTAGTTCGCCTTGTAATATCCGATTTTTCTATGTTACTATTTCCTTTTTAAAGGAATTAAATGTATGCCGGACCGGCATTTATGAAAAAGTTCGCTTTAGGACTTTATTATGTGATATGAGTTCTTATAGCCTTATAAGACTCAAATATGCTTGTTTTGATTGATAAATGGTCTTTTCGGATTAAAAGAGATGAAATTTACATGATTCTAGGAAAGTCAAAGGGTTGACCACAAAAGTCAACTTTGACCTGAAAAAGTCAAAGTTTGACCAAAATGGTCAAAACCCTAACTGTACAATTTTGTGACATGCAGTATGGGCAAAATACTGCGAAAACCCATTTTTTCGGATAAGATGACGTAAATGAGAACTAAAACCACCGTAGAAAAATCAAGCACGCAAAGTTAGGGCACAGGGCAAAAGGGTTTGAGAAAATAAAGAAAAAATTTTTCAGCCCGATTTTTCACAGATAAAATTTTTACGGCAGTGTAAAATATCAGTACTGTGTATTAGTACAACACAGTATTAAATTTATCTGTATTAAATTTAAATTATACTGCTTTTTGAAAAAGTAGCCAAACATGCCTTTATGATTTATGACATCATCACCTTTTTTATTTATGACATCATCAATTTTTTGAGAACAAATCCACACAAGACAAGTGTCTTGTTCTAGACTTTTCCTCCTTGTTCTCCAAGCAAAGTGGCCGGCCACCTAGCTAGCTTTTTGTGTGAAATTTTAAAAATTTTGGGGCCAAAATCTAAAGTTCAAAAAGTCCCACATTGCCTATAAATAGGAGTGACCTCTATTCATTTTAAAGGGAAAAGCTAGCAAAATTCTGGCCATTTTTCTGCCACAAAGTCGAGAGTGAGAGAGAAGAGAGAACAAAAATTTTCTTGAGCCAAGGTTAGGGGTGTGTTCGGTTTTGAGTAGGAAAGCAAGAGGGAGAGTTAAAAAAATTTTCCAAGCCACTTTCTAGCTGCTGCCGTGAGTGGGAGTGCAGGGGAAGCTAGAGAGAAAATCAAAAATTTGAGGGCAAACCTTAGGGGACAAATTCAAATTTGTTTCCACCAACCGAAAACAAGATTTAAGCAAGATTTGACACCATTTTGGGTCTAGGGGCAGCCACGGTTTTTGGTGCAGAAAACAGTGGAAAATATTTCAGATTTTGGGTGCAAATTATTGGAGTTGGCGAGCCTAGGGTGGAGGTCATTTTGCAGTTCAAAAAGCTAAATTTTGGGAGCCATTTGGTGAGTAGAAAACCGGTTTTGGGTGCTAGGGGTCAAGAGTGAGAATTAGTTCAAACCCTAAAGCCAAACCCTACCTATTCAAGGTAATTTTCGAAAACCCTAGCTCTATTTCCATTCATGTTTTCAAATGGAGATTTAAATGTATTTATTTGATGTAATACTCAATTTTTCTATGTTATTATTTCCTTTTTAAATGAATTAAATGCATGCCGTATCGGCATTTATGAAAAAGTTCGCTTTAGAACTCTATTCGGTGTTATGAGCTCTTATAGCTTTATAAGACTCAAATATGCTTGTTTTGATTGAAAAATAGTCATTTCGGATGAAAAGAGATGAAATTTACATCATTTTAGGAAAGTCAAAGGGTTGATCAAAAAAAGTCAACTTTGACCCGGAAAAGTCAAAATTTGACCAAAATGGTCAAAACCCTAACAGTACAATTTTGTGATATGCAGTATGGGAAAAATACTGCGAAAACTCATTTTTTCAGATAAGATGACATAATTGAGAACTAAAACCACCGTAGAAAAATCAAGCACGCAAAATTAGGGTACAAGGCAAAAGGGTTCGAAAAAATAAAGATAATATAAAATAATAATACTGTGTATTAGTGCAACACAGTATTAGATTTATCTATGTTAAGTTTAAATTATACTGCTTATTGGAAAAATGAGACAAACAAGCCTTTTTGAATTATGACATCATAAATTTTTTATTTATGACATCATCACTTTTTGGAGAGCAAATCCACACAAGACATGTGTCTTGTTCTAGCTTTTTCCAACTTATTCTCCACTCAATGACAGCCGGCCAAGGGGGGGCTTTTGTGAAAAAATTCAAAAGTTTTGGGGTCAAAATGCAAACATTTTTGTGTCCCACATTGCCTATAAATAGGGCTGCCCTCCACCCATTTTAAATCAGAAAATGCAGCCATATTATGCCCATTTTTCTTCATGAAAACCGAGAGTGAGAGTGAGAAAGAAATCAGAAAATTTTCTTGAACCAAGTTAGGGGTAGTGTTCGGTTTGTGTGAGGAAGCAAGAGGGAAGTGAGAAAAAAAATTTTCCAGCCACTGTGTAGGGCTGTTGCCGTGGGTAGGAAGCAGGGAACAAGGGAGAAAAAAATCAGAAATTTTAGGGGAGAGCTTGAGGGAGAGTTCAGGTTCAACCGAGCAAGCTTGAAACAAGTTTTTGAGGTTATTTTCATCCTAGGGAGCCCACGATTTTGGTGCAGTAAAATAGGGGAAAATTTCCAGATTTTGGGTGCAACCCTTAGGTGTGGCCGAGCATAGGTGGGAGCCAAAATTTGAGGACCAAAACAGCCAAGTTGGTGTCATTTTGGTGAGCCAAAACCGGTTCTAGGGAGCTTGGAGTCAAGGGTGAGAATTGGTTCAAAACCTAGAGCCAAACCCTATCTATTTAAGGTAATTTTTCAAAAGCCCTAATTTTATTTCAATCAAGTTTTTAAGTTGAAGTTTAAATGTATTTTTAAGCCAAGTTTGTAAGAGCATAAGCTCATTTATTTAATTTCATGCCCTTAGTATTAGTTGGTGCTTGATTAGGTTGCTAGAGTGGTTTGGTTCCTTTATGCTCATTATTTATGCTTATGCTTGATTGATATGCTAGGATTGCATGCTAGAATTTTACATGAGGATATATGTCCCCTATAGCATGATCAAGCATGTGAATGTATGATTTGAATTTATTTTAGTATGTAATGGAATGTATGGAATGAATTGTGATATGCTAGATCATGCAACCCTAGGATAGGGTTCGGATTGTAAGGGTTGCATGGACACGTTGGGGCTGCATGTTGGGACATGCAAGACGTTAGAAACGCTGCATGATTTGTCATTAAGCTCCCGATGTGATCGGTTAAGGTAGAAACCGCAAATTAGGACGTAAACCAATTCTAGTAAGCAAGGCTGCCAGTTCGGGTTTCAAACTGGTCAGTCTCAGGAAACTGGTAATTGCAGGCCTTTAGAGGCCGAATGGGCAAAAACGTAAAACACAAAAGTTGTAGAACAGGGTCATTTCTAAGGGGCTGCATGGACCGTTTCTCAAAATGAGGTTCCAAAGGCCTTCGTTTTTACGAAAAACCGAAGATGGTCCATCTGGACGCAGTTTTTATGATCAACCGAATTCAAATTAAAACTGGTACTGAACTAAGTTGAATCAGAATTGTTGTAAAACACAAAAGTTTTAGATCTCTTCGAGAGCTATAACTTTCATGAAGAAAACTTTTTCTAATTCCAAAAGGATTTTTAATTATGATCTGTTTTCTAAAAATTGTGCAGGGAGCAAGACATTCCTGCACAGAATTTTATAGAACCAGTAGAGAAAAACTGTTTTTCTGTCTAAACACTCTGTTTTGAACCTAGAAACTGTTCCAAAGGCAGTTTCTAACCTTCAAACATTTTTATAAGACCATGTTTCAAGAGTTAAGGATTTTTAAGAAAAAATTAAAGGAGTTTTAGGCTTGTATGCCCAAAACCTATTTTATGATAAAGAGAAACGATAATTTTCTTAGCTAAGTTATAAGACAAGAATAATGAACGGTGATCGGGAATTTATACCCGAATCACAGGGCTTAGCCCCAAAGCCCGAAGTTGACCCGAAATGAGGGTTGACTTTAGTAACTTAGAGGTTGACTTCGGTTAACCTAATTCGGATTAGAATAATGATAAGTTTAAGGTTAGGTGTTAGCCTAACTTTTTTACGCTCTCACATGTGATAGATATGAAAGGTTATCCAACGTAACCACACATAAAATGTTTTAAGATAGGGGGGGACATATAACCAAAGCATTGTATGAATGTTGGTGGATAACCAACATTATTATGGTCATAGGCTAGAGTATTAACTAGTCCTTCAATTAAGCAGGATATAACTTGCAGCTGAGCCCCGAGGTGGAACAGCATATCGCCAGACATAGACAAGGTAAGTACAACGCCGCCTACAACATAGGCTATTAGTTGTATACTTGCCTAGATATCATTGTTGTGCTATGTGTTATGATGTGATGCTATGTTATATGTATGTAATAAGTCTATGCTATGAAATGTGTTAAGTAAGCAATGTATGCTTACGAGATATATGAAATGCATATGAATAATGATAAAATGACATCGAACGGTATGTTCATGAAATGGGATCATGTATGACACGATTAAGAATGATAAGATGAAAAATAGGTAAAGGCGATATGTCGCCTGTGTCGTGCCACCCGCACCAGGTCGGGTTGGACTGTGGGTTGAGTTGGATTTGGTTTGGCCGCCCCAACCAATTCATAGTTGCGCGCCAGGTACGAACACACATGTTAAGGGCCCCTAAGTAGAATAAGAGATGCAGAAATAAGTAACCATAATATGAACATAATTGGTTCATGCATACTATATGTCTTGAAGTATATGCAATAGAATTATGTTATGTTATGATATAAGTTATGAGTCGCGGTATAGGAGTTGTACTTGCTGAGCGAAAGCTCCTTGTGTTAAGTTTGTGCTGTAGGTAAACAACCTGCTGGCAATTGATGATGCAAGGTGGAATCGCGTGGCTGGGCACTGTGAATAGTGGGAAATGGAAACCGCTACGCGTTTAGACAATTTTATGAATTATGTAATGTTTAATTATGGCTACTGAATGATATGCACAAGTAATGCTACTGATCATATTTTATGTCTCGTATATGTATATACGCATTATATAAAAAAAAAAACAAAAAATTTCCGCTGTGTTTCATGTATTAATTAAGTAAGTTGTATAAGCTATGTATGAT
>CM046387.1:3896946-3921107 GCA_025413485.1 Ficus microcarpa
GCGGGCTTTGTTTTGAAATTTTTTTTTCTCCAACAGAAAAATCTGGATTTTGTAACCACCAAAATCTGGATTTTGGCCCTCCGTGTGCCTATAAAAGGAGACCTCCACAAGGTTGAAAATTCACTTCTCACTTCACACTTTCACACTTCTCACTTCAGAAAATCTAAGAGCTCTACTTTTCTTTTCTCTTGTTGTCTTGCTCTTGCTTTTCTTTTTGTAGTCGGTTTTCAGTTTTGGTGATAGAGGGAAGACGTTGGTTAAAGTTCGTCGAGAGCGGTTTTTCGATCGTGCTAGACTACCGCTGTTGTCGTTGTATCCTGGGAAATAGACGTCCGTTTGAAGCCTCGTGCACTTACCGGAGGGGACGAATCTGTTTTAAGGAAAGCGTGATTCACGTGCCTCGACAAATTTCTTTTCGCTTTACTTCGGGTTAAGGTTGTATTTTGGTGTAATTCTTTCCGTTATATAATTTTCTTGAATTTACTTGTTCGTTATTTATTCTCCATATATTCTAACAATCTTAAAATAGATCGATCCATAGACGACGGACAGGTTGTTCGCATTCGGTGGGAACTGCATAAATTTTTTCGGTTTATGGTTATATATATATATATATATGTGGTAGTTTAAAATTTTGACAAAAACCGTTTTTTCCTAACGTTGTCATACTATATATATATATATAAGTTAATTTTTTTTTTGGAAACCTTTAAATTTCAAGTTTTAAAATTATATATACATATATATATCGTTTTATTTGTAAACGTTTTTTTTTTTTTTTATATAAAGTTTGTAAACGTTTATAATATATATAACGTATATATATATAGTTATTCTTAGTTATAATGTTTATAACTGAGTTATAATATATATTTACTATATTGGTAATTAGAATTTGATTCTAACATTGTGGTTTGTTTTTTAAGGAATGGCTGACAACATGAATCTCGTGCCAACGGAGAATCCATCTGTGACATCAGTGCCATCACCTCAGGGAGCCTCGTCTTCGACACAACCATCACCTCGGGTAGCCTCGTCTTCAACACAGCCCATGGTGGTTTCGGTTCCTGTTAATCATAATGAGAAACCGGATAAATTCACCAGTGTGAATTTTAAGACGTGGCAACAAAAGATGTTGTTCTATCTGACCACTCTGAATCTTGCAAGATTCTTGAAAGAGGATCCTCCTACGATGAAGGAGGATGAGACGGATGCACAAGTAGTGAATGCTATAAATGCTTGGAAGCATTCGGATTTCCTATGTCGGAATTACATTCTGAATGGCTTGTCTGATTCGCTTTACTGTGTGTATAGCATTAAAGGCTCGGCTAAGGAACTGTGGGAGTCCTTGGATCGGAAGTACAAGTCTGAAGATGCGGGTGCTAAAAAGTTCTTGGTGGGACAGTTCATGAACTTTAAAATGGTGGATTCCAAGACCGTCATCAATCAAGTTCAAGAGCTGCAACTAATCATTCACGGAATTCATACTGAAGGAATGGTTATTAGTGAGTCCTTCCAGGTAGCTGCGATTATAGAGAAGCTGCCCCCTGCTTGGAAAGACTTCAAGAACTATTTGAAGCACAAGAAGAAGGAAATGAATGTGGAAGATCTCATTGTTAGACTGCGCATTGAGGAGGATAATAGAGGCTCGGAGAAGAAGCTCTCCAACAACATTGCTGCCAATTCCGCTAAAGCTAATATAGCGGAGCATGGTCACAAGAACAAGAAACCAGGGTCTAAGCTGGGACCTAAAAGTGGAATTTCAAAGAAGCAGAAATTCCGAGGGAAGTGTTTTAATTGTGACAAAATGGTCACAAGTCGGCTGATTGCAGATTGCCGAAAAGAAACAAGAAGAAAGAGGCCAATGTGGTGGATGCCATCACCCAAGAGGTGTCCGACATCAGTCTTTCAGCTGTGGTGTCTGAAGTCAACATGGTGGATTCCAATCCAAAGGAATGGTGGCTTGATACTGGTGCCACCCGACATGTCTATTCGGATAGAGCTGCATTTGCTAGTCTAGTTCCTTTGGAAACTAGGGAGAAACTGTATATGGGCAACTCTGCAACTTCTGAAATCAAGGGTCAAGGGATTGTATTCCTAAAGATGATGCCCAGGAAGGAAGTGAAGCTGCACAACGTGCTGTATGTGCCTGAAATCCGAAAGAACCTGATTTCTGGAACAATGATGAGCATGCATGGCTTCAAGATGGTTTTTGAGGCCCAGAAAATAGTTTTGTCTAAATACGGAATGTACGTAGGAAAGGGTTATGTGAAAGATGGCATGTGGAAAATGGCTGTAATGGCTGTTAAGCCCAATTCTATTAATAATAATGAAAAGTCTTCCATTTATATGCTTGAGTCTTCTAATTTATGGCATAGTAGACTAGGACATGTTAATTTTGATACATTGCGTAGATTAATTAACTTGGATCACATACCCACTTTTGAAATTGATTCAAAACATAAGTGTGAAACTTGTGTTGAGGCAAAATAAATAAGATCATCATTTCAAACAATTGAAAGGAATATTGAACCACTTGAATTAATTCATAGCGATGTTTGTGACTTAAAATTTGTTCAAACAAGAGGTGGTAACAAGTATTTTATTACTTTTATCGATGATAGCACAAAATATTGCTATGTGTATTTGCTTAAAGGAAAAGATGAGGCTATAGAGAAATTTGTTCTTTATAAGCAAGAAGTTGAGAACCAACTTAATAAGAAAATTAAGATGGTAAGAAGTGACCGTGGTGGTGAATATGTAGAACCATTTGGTGAATTTTGTTCACAACATGGTATTATTCATGAGGTCACGCCACCCTATTTTCCTCAGTCAAATGGAGTGGCTGAACGTAAGAATCGTACCTCAAAGGATATGATGAATGCAATGTTGTTAAGTTCTGGGTTGCCACAGAACATGCGAAGGGAAGCCATTTTGTCGGCTAACTATCTTTTAAATAAGATTCTCCGGAAAAAGGA
Organism: Ficus microcarpa; assembly: GCA_025413485.1. NCBI lineage: Eukaryota > Viridiplantae > Streptophyta > Magnoliopsida > Rosales > Moraceae > Ficus > Ficus microcarpa. Next base: position 3,899,925 of record CM046387.1, read on the forward strand.
GGATAAAACCCCATACGAATTAGGGAAAGGAAGGAAGCCTTCTTATAAACACTTAAGAGTATGGGGTTGTCTTGCCAAAGTTTTGGTACCCGGGCCAAAGAAGATGAGAATAGGTCCTAAAACGGTTGATTGTATCTTTATTGGCTATGCCCAAAATAGTAGTGCTTATCGGTTCCTTGTGCATGAATCTAAAAACCCTGACATACACAAGAACACGATAATGGAATATTGGAATGCATCGTTCTTTGAACATGTATTTCCTTGTAACTCCAAGGAAGATATTCCAAGTTCGTCTAAACGACTTCGGGAGACTATTGAAGAGAATAGTAAAGACCAAGATTCAAATTATGAAAATGAAGAAGAAGAGTTTAGACGAAGTAAAAGGAAAAGGACAGAAAAATCATTTGGACCAGAGTTTCTGACCTATATGCTAGAGGCGGAACCTCAAACATATAAAGAAGCAATAAGCTCCACTGAGAGTCCTTTATGGAAAGAAGCCATAAAGAGTAAAATTGATTCTATCTTGCAAAACCATACTTGGGAGTTAGTGGATCTTCCTCCGGGAAGTAAACCATTAGGTTCTAGGTGGATTTTCAAACGGAAAATGAAGACAGATGGAACAATTGATAAGTATAAGGCCAGACTTGTAATAAAAGGCTATAGACAACGAGAAGGCCTTGATTACTTTGACACATATTCTCCTGTGACGAGAATAACTTCTATAAGAATGATTTTGGCGATTGCCGCATTGCGGAATTTTGAAGTCCATCAGATGGACGTAAAGACAGCTTTTCTTAATGGAGATCTTGAAGAAGAAATTTATATGGAACAACCCGAGGGTTGTACAGTCCTAGGACAAGAAAAGAAAGTCTGCAAACTTGTGAAGTCTTTGTATGGACTTAAACAAGTCCCCAAATAATGGCACGAAAAATTTGATAGTGTCATGATGACCAATGGGTTCAAAATCAATGAGTGTGACAAGTGTGCTTATGTCAAGAACACAGATGACGAATATGTCATACTCTGTCTATATGTAGATGACATGCTAGTCACGGATAGCAATGGTCGGATGATCAAATCTACAAAGGATATGTTAAATTCAATATTTGACATGAAAGACATGGGACTGGCAGATCTAATTTTGGGAATTAAAATTATAAGATCACCTGATGGTCTTATATTGAGTCAGTCACACTATGTGGACAAGATACTCGATAAATTCAACAAGGATGATTCTGGAGTGGCCAGAACTCCGATTGATGTAAATCAACATCTGTCCAAGAATAGAGGAGATAGCATATCTCAGGTAGAGTATGCCAGAGTGATAGGAAGTCTGATGTACTTAATAAGTTGTACTAGACCAGACATTGCCTTCACAGTGAGTTGTTTGAATAGATTCACGAGTAATCCAGGGGCCGACCACTGGAAAGCAATTACTAGAATACTCAGGTACTTACGTTATACTCGTAACTATGGGCTGCATTATACTAGATTTCCTGCTGTTCTAGAAGGATATTCAGATGCAAGCTGGATATCTGATATACAGGATTCTAAAGCCACTAGTGGATATGTATTCACTTTGGGAGGTGCAGCAGTATTATGGAAATCTTCTAAGCAGACAGTTATAACCAGATCCACTATGGAATCTGAGTTTGTTGCTTTAGATAAAAGCGGAGAAGAGGCTGAATGGCTACGACAGTTCTTAGAAGATATTCCAGAATGGTCGAAACCTGTGCCTGCAATAAGCATACATAGTGATAGTCAATCAGCTATAGGCAGGGCACAAAATGCCATGTATAACGGTAAGTCAAGACACATTCGTCGTCGACATAATACCGTTAGACAATTAATCTCAACTGGAATTATAATAATTGACTACGTAAAGTCAAAAGTGTAATAACCCAAAATTTTAATGACTTCCTTAGATACAAAGAGAAGCTAAGATTGAATCATGTATGTCGATGATCATTGGAGGAATTTTTGGCCACAGGGACTAAAATGTAAATATTTTATTTTTAGGGGCCAAAATGCAATTTTAAGAAAAGTTCAAGGTTATGAATTTTTAATTACTAAGAAAGTCCTTAGGTGTATGATTAAGCAAGGAATGAGTGCCAAATGGCTTTACCTAAGCCGGCCACCACACAAGGAGTAAAATGTAAAATACTTTGTTTTTATGGACTAAAGTGCAAGTATTTTGTCTCTAGGGACTTCTTTGCAATTTAAAGAAAGTTGTATGATCATAGATAGGCCCATTAATGATAGGAATTACAGATTTTCCTAACTAAGATCTAACTAAGCCAATGATCCATTATGAACTTGGTTAGTTTGGTTGAAAACCAAGGAAACAAGTTAGGTTTTAAAAATGCACATTTCTACCTAGCCACATGGCTTCCTCAGAACCGGCCACCTCATGGTATTGAGAGTAAAAATGTTATTTTTGTGGACCATTATGCAAATTAAGAAAGTTTGGAGCTTGTGAGAGCTTGACACCTCACCTACTAGCCATGGTTAGTAAGCAATGTAGCTTTGCTTACTTAACCACTAGATTGCTCCATGGTTTGACAACTCATGGTCGGCCACCCTTAGGAGCAGCCACCTCAACATGCTAGCCTTCATGAGTAAGCCTTCCTAACTATGCACACTTGGCTAAGCAAGGCATGCACCACCCCCCACCAAAGGTCGGCCACACAAGGGTTTGACACCTCATAAAAATTAGCTTAGATGAGTAAGCATATAGCTTGGCTATTTGGCAAGATAATGCATGCTTAACACACCCCAAGATCAGCCACTTCAAGGGGTTGGCACCTTACACCAAGAACCTTGGATGAGTAAGCTTCTAAGGTGTGTAATTCACACACATGGCCAGCCATCATCAAGGGGCTACCACCACATGCTAACTAGCTCCGATGAATAGGCATGTAGCCTTGCTTACTCACCTAACTAGGGTATGTATCTCACACCACATGGACAGCCAACTCTAAGGGGAAGACACCTCAAGACCCTAGCCATGATGAACAAGCTTTTTAGCTTTGCTACTTGGCAAAATAAAGATATGCATGATCGGCCACCTCATAGAGCTTCATGCACAAAGATAAGTTTCTTTGATGACCTTTAGGACAATTGGTTTCATCTATAAATAGGTGAAAGTTGTACCACTTAAAGGACTTTTAGAAAAGCTCAAGAGTGTGCTGTTTATCCCTCATTCCACCCTTAAAACCAAACCAAGAAAGGAGAGAAAAGAAAGAAAGTGAGTTAGAGTTAGCAAGTGAAATCCGGTTGTAGTGTTTAGAGTGTGTGGAGATAAATTGTTCAACCTTAGCCTTAATTCATCATCTCGAAATTTAAGGTAAACCTTTAACCCTCTAATCTCTTGATCAAGCTTTAGGTTTAAGCTTTAAGAATATTATGCGTTGGTTATGTATGAGCTTAAGCTCACCTCTAAATTTCATGCACCAAGATTTAGGGTTAAGTGCTTGATTTTGGTTGGTAAAAGTTTGGTGGTCTCTAGCTTTGAAATTAATGTAAGTTTATGATTTTGTTTTTAAGAAAAAGTCAATAGGCTATGTGAAGGCCTACAAACTGCTTGTCATGTATTGAATTATGCTCAAGAATAATGTTTTATGAAAAATTACATAAGAGCTTATTTGAAGAAAATCTGTTACTCTCGGTATAAAATGAACTGTTTTCTGGAAACAAGATTTTGAGGCCCTTAGAGGCCGAATTTGGAAAAAGTCAAAACTGCAAAGTTGTAGGGAATGAAAATTCTAGGGGACAGTGAAGACCGTTTTTAAAAATAAGGCTGTTAAGGCCTCTGTTTTTATCAAAACCCGAGAGCAAATTTTAGGGTTAGTAAACATGGTTAAGAATTTTCAAAGGAAGAAATGAGCAGGTTAGAGACAGATTCAAGGTTTTGTCCAAAAACCAAAGTTTTAGATTTTGATGTTTTCTACAACTTTCATAAAGTAAATTTTCTGAAATTCAAAACAAATTTTGAAGAAAACCCTAAATCTCCAGGGCAGTGCAGGGTATGGTCATTTTTCAAATGAATTTTCAAAGTAGACAAGTCAATTTCACACACTAACCACCAAGTTTATGGGATTAAGTTAGATTAACACAAGTTTGAATCATTTAAGATAAAATGATTCTTATTCCATGATTTTTCTGGAAACAGGAAAATAGCCTGTTACCGTGTTTCGGCGAAACTCGGAACTAAGGATTAAGCACAAGAGGTAAGTACAAACCTCACCTACAGTATGAAAAATAGTAAAAACTATTTTCAAATATATGATATGTTTTCATAAATGCTATGTTAAGTGCAAGTATGCTAAGTGTGCTATATCAATTTCAAGAATGCTATGTTAAGTGAAAGAATGCTATGTTAAGTTCAAGAATGCCATGTTAAGTCTAAAATATGCTATGATAAGTTTCAAGAATGCTATATTAAGTGCAAGTATGATATGTCAAGTTCAAGTATGCCATGATCAAAATATGCTATGTTCATGTTATGCCATGACTAAGATGTGCCATGTATATATTATGCCATGATCAAAATATGCCATGATCATATTATGCCATGACTAAGCTATGCTGTATCCATGATATGCCATGATCAAATTATGCCATGATTCAAGTTATGTCATGCCATACCTCATTACTGATAAGATCACACGTAAAGATTCTTAGTTTTGGTAAAATAACCAGACCAAGACTAAACCAAGTAAAGTGTCGTACTAACCTCCCGCCAGGTGGAGGATACATGTTCAAGTTCAAGTTTATGTTTCCCAGAACTGTTAGGGACCTTGCAACCCCTAGCTTTATCTGGAGAGCGCGCATTTGGTACGTACACAAGGGGCCCACATGTTAAGCAAGATAATAAGCTCAAGTTATAAAAGATACATAAATGAACATAATTGGTTCACGCATAAGTTGCACGATGTTTGCTATGTTTTGTGAGATTATGTTTGTACTTGCTGGGCGAAAACTCATTTGTATATTCCATGCTGTAGGTAAAAGTAAGAAGCCTGCAGTTTTACTTGGTGGGCCTTGGTGACGATGCGGCGAGTGAAGGTTGGTGTGGGATACCACTACGCAAGATTTTCCGCAAACAGTTTAAGTATGATGTTGTAGATGTATGATTAAGAAATATGTACCATGTAATGTTTCAAAAGTCCAGTTTTAAAGGTTTATGTATGATCTTATAATCGGCACAATAAGTAATGGGTAGGCATGATAAAGCTTACCCGTATATACAAGTTTATGTATGTATAAGATATTTTCAAAGTTAAGTTAAAATAAAGTTTAAAAAAAAAAAAAAAGAAAGAAAGAAGAAAAAAAAATTACTCGGAAATTTTCAGTGAGTTAAGTATGTAAGACTAAGTATTTATATATAGCATAAGTAAGCATGCACATAGACGACCCCACGTAGGTGGGGGCGTTACAGTTGGTATCAGAGCAAGATTAAGTTAAGTATGCACATAGACAACCCCACATAGGTGGGGGCGTCACAAAAAGAAAATATTGCGGATCTGCTAACCAAAGGGTTAAACGGAGATCTAGTTGAGAAATCATCAAGGGGAATGGGACTTAAACCCACGGAAAAATAGGTCGAACCAGTGGAAACCCAACCTAGGAGACTGGAGATCCCAAAAACTAGGTTCAATGGGACAACTAAACTGAATAGACCGAGTAGGATCACTGCGGGGGTTACACCCCAGCTCATTCCTATGATGAAAACAGTGATACCCGTACGAGATAGGTTAAGCTATGCTTTTAATGATTCTTAAGCGTCGGGAATCTAAGCGGAGTAATACAGGATACTCTTGATTAAGAAATCACCTATGTGAGAGAGAAGTGGGGCCGCTTCGAAGAAGAATTGCTAGGGCTCAATTCTTTAAAACTCTTGCAGAACCAGGACAATGTCCATGGCCAAAATGGACATAACCATGAGAACTGAACCTGTATCAGGAAAATATCTGTGTGAGGTATACTATCATTTACTGTAACGACCCGCCTAGCACAGGCCGTTACCTTAATATACATACTTACTTATATACTTATCGTCCTTATTTATTTTGACGAAATGCAGCGGAAATTTTTTTATTTTTTTTATTTTTTATATTAGCTTATATACGTCTACATGTAATAAGCTTATATTGAATAGAGTCTTTAACATACAAAAATGCGTATTGAACGAAACGCGTAACGGCATCGTATTCCCACAATTTCACAGTTTGCCCCGCCTCGCTCTTCCATCTTGCATCACCCATTACTGTCAGGCAGCCTACCTACAGCATAGACGACATACTATGAGCTAACGCTCAGTAAGCATAACTATCTAATCCGCGACACTACACTTAACCTAGCATCACATAACATTTCATATCGTCATACATCATCACATGTCTCATACGTACATAATAAATCATTTCATGGCATAGCATAACATATGCATGATCCAATTATGATCGTTTTAGCTTTCTACAGTCTTACTTACTTACTTATCTTGCTTAGGGCCCTTAACTTAAGTGTCTGTACCCGGCGCGCGACTATTGAGTGGTTGGGGCGGCCAGTCCAGTCCAACTCAAACCATAGTCCAACCCGACCTCGGACGGGTGGTACAATACAGGCAAGCTCGCTTGCCATCTTGCTTTCTTATTCTTTCATCTTATCTTGTACTTTAGTGTACATGCATCGTAATGTCACTTTTTACATAATCATAACATATTTTTTGCATTTTACCTTTCGTTCTCGGCTTGCATATTCTTCTTGCATACATAACATATTAATCACATCATATAGCATATCACATAGCATATCACACATACCACATAACATATCATTTTAACACACCAAAAATCATACCACAGAGCATATCAAAACAGCACTCCACATATGATCCTAGCATGCGTCTAACATACTTGAGCAAGTATCAACCTATGCCTATGCTGTAGGCGGAGTTGTACTTACCTCTTCTCCTGCTATAGCCTCACTGATGCTGTCCTTCTCTGGAGCACAGCTACGAGTCCTCTCGTGCTCGAGAAGGGACATAGATGAGATTCTGTTTCTAATTGTAGAATGTTAGTACCCTAACCAACATACCTACGATAACCTAGTTGTATGTCCCCGTCAGACTACTGACCTGTCCTAATTGGCCTTTTATTGTTGGGGATTAATTTTGAACTTGATTAATCCCTTAAGAGGTTACGTTGGATAACCTCTTAATTATTTCATTGATCTACTATTGGATTACTCCTTAATACTTTGGGCTTACCATTCTATTATAGCATATTGGGTCAATGGCCTTGACCCATTTTGCTTGGCCTAATAAACTTATGGTATTCCTTAGGGTTGACGTTGGATAAACCCTTAAGGTTACCTCTTTCTTGTTGTGCGGTCAACCAAAGTGACAATTGGTCAACTACTGGTCAACCCTTGTCAATTTTGGGCTCTTTGGGCCTAAGCTCAATAACTCGGGTCCTATTCCCGGCTACGGCCCATAATCGGCTTGATTACCATTTTTATTTTGAAAAATACATCTTCTTAATTTTTTTTAACTTAAAATTACATTTTCTTCCTTTTTGCACTTTTACAAGATTTTTTTCTCAAAAATCCGTAATACTCTTTATAAAATTCCGACCTTTGAAATAATTTCTTATAAATGTCATTTAAGGTCGAAACCCGCCTTTGGAACGGTTTTCGCAGTTAAAATAACGGTTTAGAACACTTTACAATTTTTTTGAAAACACTTTGAAAAACTTTGGTGAAGGAATTTTCGGATTCCTTGCGCACCTCTCATTAAACACGTCTATTTTAAAAATCCGTCAGGAATTTGAAAAACTTGTCTTCACGAAAGTTGTAGCTATCGAAAAATGATAAAACTTTTGTGTTTTGCAAAAAATCAAATTCTGCCTACGTTGATACCAGTTTTTTTTTGAAACCGGCTGACTCAGAAAAAATCTGGTGAAACTGCGCCCAGGGGTCAGCCACGGGTTTTGTTGAAAACGAAGGCCTTTGGAGCCTTATTTTGGTATTCCGTCCATGTTGTCCTCTAGAAAAACGTGTTCCGAGAAACTTTCGTGTTTTGAGTTTTAACCCATTCGGTCTCTAGAGGGCTTAAAATCTCACTTTTCCAAAACTGGTCAGGTTCAACCCGAATCTGGACAGTTTCGGTTTCATTTTCGGTTTGTGTCCTATTTCGCGAATCTAACTCAACCGAACACTTCGGGAGCCTACGATTCAAACACACAACATTTTCTAACATCTCATAAAGCCCAAAAATCCAATCTAATCAGTTTTTGCAACCCAAAATAAAAACAAAACCCTAGGGTTGCTTTGGTGTTACTCTAACATTTCATCACATACAACCACCACAAAATCAATCTTGGCTACATGTATCCAAGGGGGACTGTAGGGGCAGATTTTCGGCCATAAATTTGGGACACACAACCTAAGTTTTCTAGCAAAAATTTCATACAACAATCAACACAAACCAAGCAAGAATTTAAAGCCAAACCAACCCTAGAGCTAGAAATCAAGCACATGCAAAAATCTAGAGCAAAAAAAATAGAATTTGGACTTATGTCCATACAACCCCATTGAAGACTTAAATTGAACTTAAAATCAAGCTCAAAATAAAGGGTTTTAGGGGTATGAAATTTACCTCAACCAAAGCTAAGCTTGGTTGTAAAAATTTCTCCTTCTCCTCCTCACCACAAAGCTCACAACCAACCTAAAAAAAATGTGGATCCAAGAAAATTTGTTGGCTTTTTTTTCCATCTCAAAACCGTGCACTTTAAGAAGACAAACCCAACAAAATTTTCAAAACCAACTCACCTCTTCTTCTCTTTCACTTTGGTCGGCCACACCCTAAAAGTCCCACAAGAAAATTTTTCAATTTTCCTCTTGCTCTCTTCCTTGCTTAACCGGATCTCTAAGACTCAAAACCCCAAAATTTTTCTTTGATTTTCTCTCTTCTCTCTCTTCTCCCTTGGTTGCCGAATGTGTGAATGAAAGAGAAGGGTTTTGGCTGAAAATTTGAAAGGAAAAGATGTGCCAAGGGGAGGTTGGAGTAGTTAGAGATTGCTTGTCCTAAGAAAGAGGCTTTACTCTCCTTTCTTTTCTTTTCTTTTCTTTCCTTTGGCTTGCCTTCCTAAGGCTGCCGAACTTGAGGTGGGGGGGGGGGGGGATGGGCTGAAAATTGCATTAAATGCATGGGAAGGTGATGGACAAGAGTAGGTGAAAACTTGCCTTATTTTAAGGCTTTCTTTTCCATCTTTCTTTTCCATCCTTTTTTTTTTTAAATCAAATTTGAGTCTTCTCGACCCATCAGGATTCATAAAATCGATCAAAAGCTCGAAATTAAGCTTATTCACGAATATGAACATATAGTGAATTTAATTCTTTAAGAGAAAATATGGACATAGAAAATTCGAATATCACATTTACACAAACGGTAGAACAGTTCAAGGACATCGTGTCTACTGATCAGCCAGTAAAGAAAGTATATTTTCACAAAGGAAGGTTCAAGGGTTAACGCCTACCTATCCTATGCAGATGTTAACCGCAGAACTGTATCACCAAATAGTGTCTTTTGTTTTCCCTCGTCGTTGGTCAATTTTCATTCATGTGGGGGATTGTTGGAAAAATGGTTGTTAACCATTTTGGAGGAGCCATTTTGGGGTCTAATTTTGAATGGGACCCACTTGGCAAAATTGACGGGTCTTGGTGGATTTGCATTCTCCGTCGCGAGGAGATCGAAATCGTATATTTATTCGTCCAAAATGGGGTTCGGGTGAATGAGAAATTGATGCTCAAAGTGTGCCCATTGGAAATGATTTTTGTTGGAAAAATTGTGGAGTCCCACATGGATTGTGAATGGAGGCTTGATGGAGTTTATAAGGATTTGCACTTTTTAGCTTGGGTAAGCTTGTGTACCCAAGATGCTCTCTCACGCGCTCGCGCAGGGGGGGCAAATCCCAGCCCAGATGGGTTGGGGACCCAATGTGTGCGCCCACACGACGCGGGCAACGCGAATGCAAGGCCATCAAGCTTGTTCCATGCGGGCTTTGTTTTGAAAATTTTTTTTCTCCAACAGAAAAATCCGAATCTGGTGTTAGAATAAATTCCGGATTTTTGCAACCTCCAAAACCGGATTTGAACTACCAAATCTGAAATTTTTTTAAATTTCAAAAAAACCAAATATTTTGTTCCTTCCAAGACCGGATTTTCTTCTCTCCTAAACCGGATTTTTGAACCTCCAAGACTAGATTTTGTAACCACCAAAATCTGGATTTTGGCCCTCCGTGTGCCTATAAAAGGAGACCTCCACAAGGTTGAAGATTCACTTCTCACTTCACACTTTCACACTTCTCACTTCACACTTTCACACTTCTCACTTCAGAAAATCTAAGAGCTCTACTTTTCTTTTCTCTTGTTGTCTTGCTCTTGCTTTTCTTTTTGTAGTCGGTTTTCAGTTTTGGTGATAGAGGGAAGACGTTGGTTCAAGTTCGTCGAGAGCGGTTTTTCGATCGTGCTAGACTACCGCTGTTGTCGTTGTATCCTGGGAAATAGACGTCCGTTTGAAGCCTCGTGCACTTACCGGAGGGGACGAATCTGTTTTAAGGAAAGCGTGATTCACGTGCCTCAACAAATTTCTTTTTGCTTTACTTCGGGTTAAGGTTGTATTTTGGTGTAATTCTTTCCGTTATATAATTTTCTTGAATTTACTTGTTCGTTGTTTATTCTCCATATATTCTAACAAAAATATCCGAAGCCAAAGAGAAAAAAGGAAAATTAGAAAGCTCTTTTGAAAAAAAAAAAAAAAAAGAAGCAACAGTAAGAGAGGTAACGAAAACAAAACAAAACAAAACTGACTGTTCACAACCACACGTACATCTTTCTTCTATTTTTTTTCTTTTTCAAACGTAGACATATTATATCTGGGCATTTAACGGGCACGTTGTCGACTTCGTGTCCACAAATGCAAGAATTGAAATCTCGAACCTAACACAACTAGGCCGACGAGAGAAGAGAGATTCAGATAATAGTATTTATATCTCGAAATCTATTTTGTTTTTCGCTTATTAAAAAAAGAAAAAAAAAAAAAAACCGGAAATCTAATCCCGTTACCAAATTCATCAATATGTACCTTTTCTCTCTTGAATCCTTCCTCTTCCTTGTATTGATCTCCCTCTCCCTCTACTTCTACTCCTCTACAAAACGAAGCACCAATGCTGGATTCAAAAACCATCCAATAGTCGGAACCCTACCAGAATTCTTGAAGAATCGCCACAGAATCTTCGATTGGATGGCCGAAGTCCTTGCCTCCTGTCCCACCAACACCTCCGTCTTCCACCGTCCCGGAAGAAATGGCGTCGTTACGGCCAACCCTTTAAACGTGGAGCACATACTCAAGACCAACTTCGAGAACTACCCGAAAGGCGGCGATTTCATAGCCCTTCTCGAGGACTTCCTCGGCCGAGGAATCTTCAACTCCGACGGCGAGCTCTGGAAAGTCCAGCGGAAGACGGCGAGCTACGAATTCAACTCAAAATCTCTGAGAAACTTTGTCATGCAAAACGTCATCGTTGAGACCGAGACAAGATTGATTCCGATTTTGGAAAAAGCAGGTGAAAAAGGCCTGGTTTTGGATTTACAAGACGTGTTGGAGAGATTCTCGTTTGATAACGTTTGCAAGCTGGCCTTCAATTTGGACCCGGGTTGTCTTGCGGTCGACGAAAACTCTGTTGCCGGCGCTGAGTTCATGAGGGCTTTTGAGACTGCAGCGGAGCTTAGCTCCGGCAGATTCAGGTACGCTATTCCTTTCCTGTGGAAGATAAAGAAGTTCCTCAACATCGGATCAGAGAGACAGCTGAGAGAATCAATCTCCGCCGTCCACAAATTCGCTGAGGATATCATACGATCGAGAATCGGTCAAGAAACAGGCGAAGAAGCTGATTTACTTTCCCGATTCATGGGGAGCCATGTCGAGAACAGCTCCCCGGAATTTCTCCGAGATATTGTGATTAGTTTCATTCTCGCCGGAAGAGATTCGACGTCCTCGGCTTTGTCCTGGTTCTTTTGGGTCTTGTCATCGAGACAAGATGTTCAGGAGAAAATCTTGAACGAGCTCGAACAGATTCGAGGACGAAACGGGAAAAATATAGGCGATGTGTATAGCTATGAGGATCTCCGAGACCTGCAATATTTGCACGCAGCGATATCGGAATCGATGAGGCTTTACCCTCCTGTTTCGTCCGACATGAAGACGTGTCGGAAGGACGACGTATTGCCAGACGGAACCTTTGTGGGCAAAGGTTGGTTTGTGTCGTACACCAACTACGCCATGGGAAGAATGGAGAGCATTTGGGGAAAGAATTGCCTCGAGTTTAGGCCGGAAAGGTGGCTGGACGACGACCGGGTTTGTAGACAAGAAAGCCCGTTTCGGTACGCGGTGTTTCACGCCGGCCCGAGAACATGCCTCGGAAAAGACATGGCTTATATTCAGATGAAATCCATTGCAGCTTCTATTATTGAGAGATTTGAGGTCAATGTACAAGAGAAGGAGAAGCGTCCAGAGATAATGTTGTCCTTGACTCTTAGAATGAAGGGTGGTTTGCCCATCACCGTAAGGAAACGATAGGTGTGGTGAGGAATTTTAGAAGAAACCTGTCGATATCATTAGTGATGGGGATCGGGAATTGTTTTAAGAAAAGTCTGAAATCGTGTAGACTTATAGTTATGTTGATAAAGAATCTATGGAAATTATCAATTATATATGAGTAAAAGTTTATTAACTTTGTCCTGTGCGATTTATATGTCTCTTAATTTTTATTTTTTTTGTAGATTAGTCTTTGAATTTTTAGTTTTAGTTTTAATTGCTAAAATTGATGAAAATTTCTGAAATTTAACCGATTGCATAATAATAGGAAATTTTTTATGATATAGTAACTATATTAAGTGCAAAACATTTTGATTTTCAAAATATTTAGTCACAGTAAGTAGAATATGTTTTTACACCTTAAATGATTCTGTAAAATTCTAAGTTTTCATTCAATTAGCAAATATTATTTTTGTTAAATTATAGAAGTTTACCATAGTTTTTTTAAATAAAGGATTATCAAATATTAAAAGTCCAAGGAATGTTTTATCAAATAAAAGGAATTTAGGGATTAATTTCTTACTATGTTTACAATATAAGGACTAAGAGTCCTCATAACCCAGTTAAAAAAAAAAAAACACTATTTGTAATTTCGAGCTTAATTAATTTAAGAAAATTGATAAGAACACCAACTTCAATCCCAATTTTTGAGTACTAACCTATGTGACATATGAGTTGTCATTATTTTATTGATAAGTGTTTAAAATATTATCACATCAATTGATTGTATCTACCAATGAAAATATGACACGCGAGTTAATACTAAAAAAATTGGGATTAAAGTTGGTGTACCTAGTACTACTCTTAATTTAAAATAACCTAAGTTTGATAAATATGTTTAATGTCTTATCATTATTATTACTAAGAGTTTTATTAGTAGTAGTGTTGATTATTTTATATAAATGCATTTTTAGAATTTATGTGCTACTACAAATGTTTAACTACATTTTTTTTGAGTAACTGTGCAGAAAAGAGTTGACAATCGCTGGAAGAGAAGTTGATCGATGTGCTTGGGCCATATGATCTTTTGTATAAGAATGGGTGATCTAAAGTTATACAATATACTTTAAATGAGATTTATTAAAGTTTTTCTATGGACTTATTTGCAAAGAAAGTATGATTTTAAGGCTCTAGCACAATTTTAAATTCTTTTGGGCACTTTTTATAATCTTCAATAAGCTGATAAAATTAAAATCTCCCTAAAAAATGATACACATTTTTAGAGAGAGAAAGGCTCTGAGAGAAATTGAGGTTTTTAAGATCTGGGCCTAATGATCCGACCTTTCGCTAGATTGCTGGCCTCCGTCGCTCGCAGGGGAGTTCACCGTGGTCTCTGGCACCGTGCTCATGCTGTCCGTCGCAAGGGCTCATGGATACCATGAGAGTTGGGTTACGGGCAGTGGTGAGGGGTTTGGGTCGGTGTGTGGGCCTACGTTGCCCTTTTGTGAGTGGCGTGTGTCCTTCATGTGTAGCTGGGTTTTCCTCCTTGTTGCTGGCCTTCTTTCACAATGTTCCGATCGCATCGATGGTTGCTCCAACGTTGATGGGTGTAACGCCCCGACCTGGCACCGGTGCGCTACTTTACTGTTTGCTACTAACTAATTATTACTACTGCTGACTACTGAAAATAATACTTACTTAGTATTTGAAAACACAGCGGAAATTTTTTTTTTATACCGTGCTGATTAGCACGTAACTGCTCTGAAAATACATTTCTCAAATAACGTGTCTGAAGAATTTAAACGCGTAGCGACTTCCATTCCCCACGATTTCACATTGCCCGACCACGCTCCTCCATCTTGTATCAAAGATTGCTGAAAGGTGACTTACCTACAGCATAAACTTAAAACAATGAGCTTTCGCTCAGCAAGTACAACTCCTATACCGCAACATATAAACTACTAACATCACAACATGTCAATACTGTATAGAACATATAGTGGCAACTACTACACTGAACTACTACTGCACTGAACAACTACTGCACTGAACATATACTGCACCGAACATATACTGATAAGCATATGCATGAACCGGTTATGTTCATATTATGCTCTGCTATCTGCTGCTAATTTACTTACTGTCTTTCTAACTTAATCTGCTAATGGGCCCCTTACTGAGGTGAACGTATCCAGCGCGCAACCATGGACTTACACTTGCCATAGCCCGACCCGCCCTGTGACGGGGGATACGACACCGGCAAGTGCTGCTTGCCATCTACCTACTGATCTGCCTTTAAAGTCTATCTGAGACTTTTTGTTCTTATAAGATTTAGTGAACATGCATCATGATGTTCCTATTCTTAAATCATGCTTGCTACTGAAATCTGAACTTACATACTGCATGGCATCTATAAAACATGTTATCTAAACATGGCATCTAGCATAGCATATAGCATATAGCATATAGCACATAGCATATAGCACATAGCACTGAACACTGAACACTGAACTCATCTCTAAGTAAGTATACAACTACTAGCCTATGCTGTAGGCGGCGTTGTACTTACTGTTTCTATCTCTGATGCTAAGCTGCTCCGCTTCCGCGTCTAGCTACTGGGTACGTCCTGCTTAACCGAAGGACATAAGTAAGGTCTCTAATCTATGACCATAATATGTTGGTCTCCAACCAACATTCATACATGCTTTGTTATATGTCCCCCTAAACTATAAACTATCTCATGCATGGTTACACTAAGTAACCTTAACACTTTGGGTTATATCTGATAACCCCATGAAATCGTATCTCGTAACTTAATAGGTTACGTTGGATAACCTTTTCTACTAACTCTCTTCTCATAACTGAACTTGATCTCTACTAGGTTAACTCTCGTTAACCTCTAAGGTTACTAAGATCAACCCTCTTCGGGTCAAGCTTGGGCTTTGGGCTAAGCCTGGTAACTCGGGTGTAAATCCCGGTTACATTTCGTGATTACTAACTAGCAAACTTTGAACTTGAAAAACTTTACTTTCTTTAAAATCACTAAAGGAGTTAGGCAGTGGAGCCCAACTTTCTTAAAATTCTTCTAAAACTTCCTGACAGATAGAACTGCTTTTATAAAACATCTGAGGGTCGAAAACTACCTTTGGAACAGTTTCCATGTTCAAAACAGTGTTTTTAAATCAAAAACAGTTTTTCCTAAACTGGTTCTAGAAAATTCTGTGCAAGGATTTCTTGATCCCTGCGCAGTTTTCCGAAATCAGGTTGTATTTAAAAATCCCTTTGGAATCCGAAAAAGTTATCTTCACGAAAGTTCTAGCTCTCGAAGATTTCTAAAACTTTTGTGTTTTACAAAAAATCTGATTCTGCTTAGATCAATACCAGTTTTAATTTGAAACTCGTTGATCCTGAAAACTAGGTCTGACTGGACCACTCTCGGTTTTTCATGAAAACAGAGGCCCTTGGAACCTCATTTTGGGAAACGGTTCACGCTGTCCCCTAGGAAAAACCCTATTCTACAACTTTCGTGTTTTAGGTTTTTGCTCATTCGGCCTCTAACGACCTGCAATTACCACTTTTCTGCGACTGGCCAGTGGGAAACCCGAACTGGCAGCCTTAGCTAATTAAACCGGTTAACGTCCTAATTTGCGGTTTCTACCTCAACCGATCACATCGGGAGCTTAATGACAAACCATGCAACATTTCTAATGTCTCGCATGTTCTAACATACCTTCCCAACGTACCCATGCAGCCCTACAAATCCGGTTGCACAAACCATGGCTGCATGGTTCTATCTTCTAGCATACATCAACCATTCAAGTCAAACCATGCTACATCAATTAAACTAGCATCCTAACATGCATTCTTGCTCTTACTAACCTACTTGGGGACATATAACTTCATTCATGTTTCTAACATACAACCTATAGTCAATCAAGCATAGGCATGAAAGCATAAATGCATAATTGAACCAACCACCCCTTAAGCTAGCAAATCAAGCACAAAACTTTAACTAATGGGCACAAAATAAAATGAGCTTATGCTCTTACAAACCATAGCTTGAAATACATTTAAACTTTACTTTAAAAAGTTTAAATGAAACTAGGATTAGGTTTTGAAAATTACCTCTTGAAAAGGGTAGGGTTGGCTCACGGTTTTGGACCCAAAATCCACCCCTTGGTTCTAGCTCCTAGAACCGGTTCTAGCTCACTCAAAATGGCACCAAAATTCAACTTTTTGGACCTCAAAATTCTCTCATCCAAGGCTCGGCTTCACTGCACTAAACCAAGCCACAAATCTGAAAATTTTTCTCTTGGTTTTCTATGCAAACCCGAGAGCTTCTAGGAAGGAAAAATGGTTCCAAAAACTTACACCAAACTTGCTCGGTTGAAACCCGACTCTACCCTAGAGTTTTCCTTCAAATTTTTGAACTTTTTTCCTCTCTTTCCCTGCTTCTTAACCAGGGCTACAGCCCAAAAAAAAATGGCTGCAGGATTTTTTTTTTCTTCCCTCTTGTTTCCTCACACAAACCGAACAACACACACAAGTTGGTTCAAGAAAATTTTTCTGATTTCTTGTCTCTCTCTCACTCGGTTTTGGCTGAAGAAGTTTGGGCATAATAAGGCTGCTTTTTCTGATTTAAATGGGGTGGAAGGCAGCCCTATTTATAGGCAATGTGGGACACAAAATTCTTTTCATTTTGATCCCAAAATTTTTGAAAATTTTCACTTTAGGCTTGTGAGGTGGCCGGCTAGTAACTTAGAGAGCAAGGCTATGGTGACTCATCATAGTGACATCATCCAAGTGACATCACATGCTTACATCACCAATTTTTCAAAAATTACACTTTTACCCCAAAACTTAAAATCTTTACAAAAATGCCCCTGTGTGGCCGAAATTCTTTTCTTGGTGAACAAGCAAGAATTTTTAAGAATAAGACACTTGTCTTATCTTGCTTGGCTCACAAAAAATTTTTGATGTCATAAATCAAAAACGATGATGTCATAATTAAAAAGCCCTTTTTGACTATTTTTGTAAAAATAAACTTATTTTCATACTGAACATACTTAAATTTCCATACTGTGACTACTAATACAGAGTATGGATTTTTATACTGCAGTCCAACTTTTTATCTGTGAAAAATCGGACTGAAAAAATATTTTTCTTCTTTTCTGAAATCCTTTTGCTTAGTACCCTATTTTTACGTGCTTGATTTTTTTATGGTGGTTTTAGCTCTTAATTATGCTATTCTATCTAAAACTGAGCTTCTACAGTATTTTTCTCATACTGCAGATCCTAAAAATTTATACTGTTGCACATTTGACCATTTTGGGTCAAACTTTGACTTTTCTGGTTAAAGTTGACTTTCTTGGTCAACACTTTAACTTTTCTAAAATGATGCAAAAATCGTCCCTTTCCATCCGAAAAGGCCAATTTCAAGTCTAAACTTTCATTTTTGAGTCCTGTAAAGCTATACGGACCCATCTCGCATAATAAAGTTCTAAATCGAACTTCTTCGTAAATGCCTTCTCGGCATACATTCAACTTCTTCTAAGGAGGACATAGAGACATAGAAATCTTAGGTATCACAATCTACCCTCCTTAAAAATTTTCGTCCTCGAAAATTCGAACGAACTGGTGTAGCTTTTCTGACTGGCCTTCTGTTTTGGGGTGAAATGTCGTACTAAACTTCAAATTCGACCCCTTAGCTGCGTGAACTCTTATTCATAATCATGAAGTGAAGCGTTCTTCGTGATCTGGGATGCTCGATCTAGGCACATTTCGTAATCTAACGATCTGAACTACTTAACCTTCTACTAACTTTTCTACCGAAAAGTAGCCTTAATCTCGGATAAGTGGGCTGATTTGGTCCATTTCTTGATAATTTCCCAAATATTGTCGTCTCCACTTGTAGTCCTAATACGAAATCTATCGTAATCTGCTCTCATTCTTGTGGTAGGTACGTAATTCTTCTCCTTGAAGTAGACTACGCCCTCGGCTGAAGTCTCAAATTCCTTGCTCCTTACGTGTTCTGACTGTCTATGCTGCCTTCTGGGGAGTCCCGCAGCTTCTCGTAGCGGCTAAACCTCCACTTAGCGTACTAACTAACGTCCCACAACGCTTTGATAGCCCTTCATAGCGTTGTAATCTATTTCTAAGATCACATCGAAATCCTAAGGCTGATTGCGATGAGATCTACAAGCACTTTCTACCATAGATAATTATGGAAATATTTTGCATTCATAACTTGATTACAAAATTCCTTCATACAGCACAGAAACTTTAAAGAAACTGTCTTAAACTGTACATACTACTTTCTAATTTCTGGACACCCTTCAAAAATATACACAAATGAGTGGCACCAGAATCATATTCTACACTAACGTTGTGGCGATAAAAATCTATTTCGTCGCCCCATAGGAAGTTCCTGCTCCGGTATCCCCATTGGTGTAAGCGTAAGTCAGGGGCTTAGGAGCCTCTAACCTCCCTTGCGCAATCGAGGGTCCGTCGAGCTGCGCTTGGATTGCGTGTAACTGCTGATTGTTATTGTTCCTGCTCAGATATGGGGGATTCTGGATCTGGCTGTTCAGGGGACAGTTCCTTGAGTAGTGCCCCTCCTGGCCACACTGATAGCAAGCAGTTGACCCTATCTTGCATACTCCCGGATGTCTCCTCCCACAGTTTGAGCACATCGGGTAGTCATTGTTGCCATTTCCATTCCCTTGACTGTTCCTTTTATGAGGAAAATCCCCTTGTTGGGCCTGGCCAGAGGAATTTCCCTTTCTCTTGCTTCTCCCCGCTTGCTTGGAATCTTGTACGGGGTTGTTCAACTGTCCTCTAGGTTGTGAATCTGAGTCTTGTCGAGACTGATTCTGCTTTGCTCCTGCTTTCTCTTCTTTCCTAGCCTTGAAAAATTGGGCCCTAGCCTCCCTGTCTTTGTTTATCCAATACTCGGCTCTAATGGCTCGACTAATGCAATCCGACACCGTCCTTGGTGGGCTACTGCCAGCACTGACTTGCTTGGCAATATCTGTTCTTAACATCTTCATCATCAGTCGGACCTTTTCTTCTTCATTCTGTACTGTGGTTGGACATAATCGAGCCAGTTGCTCAAATCTTCTGACGGCTTCCATTATCGTCATTGTCTCTTGTCTGAAACTAGTGAATTCGTCCTGCTGCACCGCAAGGACTTCTCTATTGTAGTACATAGCGTGAAACTCATTCACTAAATCTTGCCAGGTCATGGTCATGATGTCCCGGCGCATCTGTACTGTCCTCCACCAGTGTCTCGCATCCTTCTTTAGAGCAAAAGAAGCACAAAGTACTTTCTCTTGCTCTGTGAGTTGCATGAAATCCAAAATAACTTGGACATCAATGAGCCAGTTATCGGCTGCAATCGGGTCTGTGGGTCCTTCGAATTCGGGCGCCTTCATTCTCCTGAAGCGCTCGTATAGAAGATCCTCTCGTACTACTGGCGGGTTCACTTGTACTCTAACTGGTGCCATCGGAATCTCAGCATTCCGAGGAATTTCTGGCTGGGCCTCCGGTTGAGCCTCCGGATGCACATTCGGTACTTGGGGTACTACTGGGGGAACTGGCTGAACTCTGGGCGGAACCTCATTAACTTGGGGTCCTCTGTTCATCTGAGCTATATGAGCTCGAAGTCTATCTGTCTCCTGCTGCTGCTCTAATAATTGCCGTCGTAAGTCTGCTATAACGGTCGCGAAATCCGGCTCAGGCGGGTTAAGCGGTGCTGCTTCCCGTGTACGAACCATTTTCTAAATCCTATCGTAAGAAAAGATATTATCATACTGTTAATATCTTCTCTTTCATTCATGACTCATCACATCATATAACTCGTACTAAAAAATCGAGGTTGTGATGGAAGTGTCTACCACTTTGCCATCATACGCAATACGTCCTATCGTTAAAAGAAAACTA
This sequence comes from Ficus microcarpa, assembly GCA_025413485.1. Taxonomy (NCBI): domain Eukaryota; kingdom Viridiplantae; phylum Streptophyta; class Magnoliopsida; order Rosales; family Moraceae; genus Ficus; species Ficus microcarpa. Next base: position 3,920,464 of record CM046387.1, read on the forward strand.
ACGAGAGTCGGTCCTAAATCTAGAGATTCGACTGAAAAAATATTTTTCTTCTTTTCTGAAATCCTTTTACTTAGTGCCATATTTTTACGTGCTTGATTTTTCTATGGTGGTTTTAGCTCTTAATTATGCTATTCTATCTAAAACTGAGCTTCTACAGTATTTTTCTCATACTGCAGATCCTAAAAATTTATACTGCTGCACATTTGACCATTTTGGGTTAAACTTTGACTTTTTTGGTCAAAGTTGACTTTCTTGGTCAACACTTTGACTTTTCTAAAATGATGCAAAAATCGTCCCTTTCCATCCGAAAAGGCCAATTTCAAGTCTAAACTTTCATTTTTGAGTCCTGTAAAGCTATACGGACCCATCTCGCATAATAAAGTTCTAAATCGAACTTCTTCGTAAATGCCTTCTCGGCATACATTCAACTCCTTCTAAGGAGGACATAGAGACATAGAAATCTTAGGTATCACAATGGGTGTGGCTTTGCCGGAGGTTGCAGTGGTTCCCCTTTTTTCTTTTGTCTATTTTCTGTGTTTGTTTGTAATAAGGGTGGAGGTTTCCCCTCTGGTCCCTCATGTAGGTTTTTGTGTTGATCGGGTTTTAGCCGTTGTTTGGCTGGGTGTTGTTTGGTGGGCGGATCT
>CM046387.1:3921207-3941207 GCA_025413485.1 Ficus microcarpa
TGGTACAACACCTTACTATTCTTGAATTAGTCTTAATCTTTACTTAACTGGATTTGGGTGTGTCTATCATCATACTCTTATTAAAAAGTCTTATAGAAAGACTTGGTCTAAGACTAACACTTATAAGTTATGATCTTATTAGTCATAGTTCATTATTATCTTATTAGCCATAGTTCATATGCAATGGTATGATGTTAGATCAATAACATAAACTAAACCATGGTATAAATGTAAACATGACACTTATGCAAACATGGCATAAGTGTATAAGTGTGGCAAATACACAAGTGTGGCATATTTGTAATATATGGCATTAGTGTAAAATATGGCATATTATGAAAGTGTGGCATACTTATAAAAGTGACACATCTATACGTAACATGACATCATGTGAACATGGAATACATATAACATATCATCATGGCATATTTGTAAATCATCATCATAACATTTCCTGACATATTCATAAGTCATTTCATAACATGACATGGAATACTTATAACTTATCATGATCTAACATATTATCGCATACTTATAACATAGCATAATCATGGATTCAGGTCACAAAACCCTGCCATGGCATGTGCCTAATCTGAACATTAAAAAAAATAATTACTATTTCCATACTGTATGCGAGATTTGTACTTACCTTGGGCACAAATTTTCCGCATATTTAAATTAGACTGCAGTCAAGTATTGTCCTAAAAGACATATCTGGTATAAGTATTAATTTAATACTCTCAAAAGATAATTTTATCTAAATCCCTTCTATAAAAAAAGGAAATTAAGGAATTAATCCAAAATGAATCCCTTATTAATGTTGGTTATATGGTTATGGCGTTTCATAACTTTGAAATAATATTCTTAATTATTTCCATAAAGGTTGGATTAGAATAACTAATACCATTGTCTAACTTTATATCAAAATTAAAAATTTTAATATCTTATTTTAAAATTATTATTTTCTTTTAACCATATGAATCTTTCTTAAAACTCATTTGAAATTGCGTTCAAAATTCTCCTTAAAATAATTTTTACCAATCTTAGGGAAATTCTTCCAATTTCATATTCTCATTTTTAGTATCAAAACTTTTCATTTTGATGCTATAACTTAAAATCCACATTTTTCTAAAAATATAACTTGTCATAGGAAAATACATTTTTAAACATCAAAACCATCTTTTTAAAAATATATCTTATTATAAAAATATCATGTATTTTAAATATTAAAACTTATCTTTTAAAATCCCCCCCCCCCAACCCTTTTTTCTTTCTTTTTCTTTTTCTTTTTCTTTTTTTTTAATACTTGGCCCGGCGCTGCGGCGCACCTTACCAGCGCTGCTGGGTGCAATGGCAGGGGAAATTCTTCCCCTGTTTTTCCTTTTTCAAATGTTTTTTAGAAAAATCATATCTTTTAAACCATAAGGATTTCGACAAAAATTTCTTCACAAAAGTTGTTCATTTTTCCGCTATCTAAAACTTTTCTGTTGGTGACTTTGTCCGATTTTGTCGTTAAAGGTTCCATTTTCTCAAAATTCCAAAAATCACCATGAAAAATCGGTTTTGACTGTTTTCGCTCAAGTTGTCAAAATCTTTGCTTAAAGAGCATATATTTATTGCTTGTGAATACTCAAAATATTTTTAAACACCATAGTCCGTGTTCCAACATAATTTGTTAACATTTCACTTTGTGGGTTTTAACTTGTAAAAAGCCGTTTTAGCACAAACTTTTTAATGAACTTTGTCACGATCTAAAAGCGTCGTTTTGAGTTCGCTATCAAAACTTTTTGCATTAACACACATAAAAACATAACTAGCCATAATCATACCATAACCATAATTAAAACATATAGATGTACACATATTGTCAATCACCATCACTAAAAACACACTTAAACATATTCGCAATCTTAACAAAGGCAAGATCTAGAGATTATACCTCACGTGATATTTGGTGAGACTCTAGAAATCCCCCGATAGCTAGACATCAAAAGACAACTTTTCTAAGAATAAAACCTTAAATAATACCAAAACTTTAAAGAGAGTAAACACAAAGACGAGTGGAGAAATTACTACCTCCAAGCTCGTTTAGGGCTCCATAAGAAACAACTTTTGTGAACAGAGTTTAGAGAAATTTTGAGTATTTTGTGAGCTAAGGTGGGCGTTTGGCTAGTGGGAAAGTGGAAGAGAAAGTGTGGGAAAATAGAGAGAGTTCAGGAGAATTTTCTTGAGTGGTAAAATGACTAAAGGTTAGAAATAGAGATGAGTGTGGCCTATATATAGACCCACACTAATGGACAAGGATTCACTTGGCCAATGTTGTTCACCCTTGTTTAATCTTTTCCACACACTTAATAAACCTTGATTAACTTAATGGTTGTCTAGATTCTTGGTAAAAATGCATAAGCATGGTTGTGTCATGCATGGTGTAGTCTAATCTCTATGTCATTTGCATAATTTGGCTTTGATGAAGCAAAGAAGCAAAGCTTGCTTCATCACTAGTGTTGGCGCCATTTTGGGTAAGGGTAGACCACATGGTCTTGCAAATTTTGATCCCTTGATTCCTTTGGTCTAATCTCCTCTCAACCGTTAGATCGGAAATTCTAAATTTTCTAAATTTAAGAAAATAGAGATTTTTCTAGGTATTATCTTAAGCAGATAAAATCTTGATCTGCATATGGATCCCAACAGTATTTTTCTTTGTCTACCTATAGTACGAATCCCAATGTCCCATACTATGATAAGACTACACAATATAAAGCTATACTGTCTTGAAAACTTGGCCATCAAGTTTTTATACTGCTATCTCTATATATGTGAAGAGCTTTAGACTGCTATCTCTCTCTCAACACTGCTAAGATTGCTTTTCTATAGTATAAGGTGATTTGACAATTTCCTAACACTACAGTTTACATCAATTTGTCATACTTACTTTCTACATACTATAGACAAGTAAGATGACCAAACTTTATGACAATTATAAAGTGTCATATCATGAATTAACTATAGCTTATAATATTATAATTCCACCATTTAAATAAAATTGGAGGAACTTTATATGTTGTGAAAATAATTGTGAAAATAATTGTCACATCATAAACTTGCATTTAATTATCACATATACCAGAGGCTTTAATCGCATTATTTAAAAATGTGACAATTATAGCTGTGACATCACACATGTAAATTATATAAAAGACTAATCATAGCTTCATTCATAATCTTAGGTAAAATTATAATCTAAGCTTTCAATTACTTAGGAAATTTGAGTGAATTTAACTACTAATTCACAAAATTCCCCAATCAAAAATTTGGTTATTACAAATAATATATTTGTTTAAATTAATCTGTAAGAAAAAAAAATGTGTGTATTAGATAAAACAAATTTTCCTTAAAAAAAAAAAAAGATAAAACAAGTGATATTGAATGAAAGTAATATTTAATTTCATCATTTATTCATTTTTCAATTACTGAAAGCTGCATCACACAATTACTGAGAAAATTATTTTATGGATAATTAGTAAAAATCGCTGTAATGATCCCTTTGAAAAAAATAATATATTTGCAGATTTTTAAATAATAACACATTTTGATAAATAATTTGAATAGGAAAATTAAAAAAAAAAAAAAAAGCCATTCAAATGCATAGTTAAAAAAATGGATTAGAGAAAAAAAAAGGCGGGGGGCGGAGGAGGGGAATAGAGAATCTGTTGGAAAAATCGGATCTGGTATTGGAGTTACGGCGCAGCGGAAGTTTTAAAATTTTTATGCCGTTTCCGGAAAAGAAGCTCATGATGCATATAACAATAAATTAATTCATGATCAAGCATACCTTATTTCTTGAATTCCGGAATTGCTAGAGCGTTTGACCAACGTGTCTTCTCTACTATTCTCGAGTTCCACGTCTCAGAGTATGTGTGGGCACACGTTCTATGAATCCAAGCGACCGATAATACTTTCCGAAGTCTAGATCCCTCCTTCTCAATTCCGATGATCCTCGTTGAGAATTTGATCCAACTTCTTTCTTCAAAACTACAAAACAAGAACCGGTTAACCTCCTATGAAAAATTATCACTTGATTTAACCTTCCTTGCAGTTTTGATTCAATGGAATTTTCTTTCTTTTTCTCTCTCACAAGAAAGCCGAATTTTTGATGTGGAAGAAAAAAAAAATTTTTTTATTATTAAAAAATGTTTTTCTCCTTAAAAAAAAATCAAAAATTTGTTTTTCAAGAACTCCTAGCCTTTATATAGTATTCCAATCCTTTTCAAAATTTATCTCCTACTTGAAAAATAATTAATAATTATTTTCCGGATAAATCTTGAACCAAAAGATCATACAACTTTAGGGTTAGATTCATTGAACATAAATATAATTTTCAAGAGAAAATCCCCTTTAAAATTCGGCCACAAAGTGAGAGAAATCTTGATTGGTGGTTTAAATTTTAAATCAAGAATCTAGACTAGTCAAAAGATCCTAGTCCTATCTAGATTCAAACTTCTTTTAAACCTTTTCGAATTTAAATAGGATTCACATATTTGAATAAATATTTTCCATAAACATTATCCATGTTAATTAATTTAAATTAATGAAATATTTCAAATTTTCTTTCCTCACAAAAACCATGCACCTATTTAATTAGGAAAGAAAAATTCATGAAATAATCTCCATTATTTAAACCAATTAATAATTAAATGTTAGGAATATATTTAAATAATTTTGAAACAAAATTTTCTTCCCTCCATACAATTAAAAAAAAACGTGCACCATTTTTAATTAGGAGAGAAAAATTTTGTTTTCCAAAATTCAAATACAATCTTATTTTCAAAATTCAAATTAACCAATCACATGTTGACAAATCATTTTTCTACAAATTTCACATGTCCAATCCTTTCTGGATTGCATGTTAGAAAGTACCATGTCTTAATAGACATTACAAAATTCCATTTACAATTTACCGATCTCATTAGGAACAAATCCCGAGACGTTTCCTGGAACTATATGAGCTAATAGAGGGACCCGATGGAAATATGTAAAGAGACTCCTATAATTGTGAAAAATTAATCCCAGATTAATTATCCATCAATTATCAACTTCAAAACTATTCCACTAAAAGTTTGAAGCTGAACTCTTGTTTACATACCGTATTACGAAAGCTCTCTTACGTAGTGCTTCTTCCATGATTTATTCATCGCTTGCTTAATCCCCATATGTTATCCATGATTGAATTAAGGACCTTTTCCGTTTTACCTTTTCAATCATTTTAACTTAAAGTTCAATTATTCTCCATTGAAAGAACCACCAATTGTAAAACCATACAATTGGAAAACCACCAGAGAACACAAAGTAAACCGATGGCCAAGATCATGTTATACTATCTTTCAATCCCCGAATAATACCTTTAAGTAGATAACATTTACTATCATTAAGATAGCTATGGATTCCGTATCTATGATACTTGATTTCTCCATCCATAAGTTATGCACCCAAAACACAAGTATGTTGACCATGAATTAATAGTGTCTCACCTTTAGTGCATCAAAGTACATAAGTCATGGATGCGAACTCAAGTAATCATTTCAGGATTAAGATTAATGCAGGATGATAATCAAAGTATCATTGATTCTTATAAATGGAATTATTAAACCGAATCAATTAACACTTTAGGTCCAGTCCAATGTCATACCTCAATACTGGTATACATTAAAGTTTCTACTCGGAACCTATCCGATGGTCAAGACAAACCATCCCTCCAAAGAAGTAGACAACCTTTACAATCTTATCATGAATAAGATCCCCAAATCTTATTCCGTTGATTGCGGACTATTTATTTAGACTGTTATCAAATTACCACGTCTTCTATACATACCCCGTATACATATGGTAATTCGATATATTACCAACAGCCTAGGAGTATTTTATGTTTGTTCAAAATAATTATACAATCAACAAATGAAAGTAAATAGGACACAACTTATTAAACATGAATAATTTCCTTTTATTAATATCAAAATGTCATATTTACAGAAAATCCCTAAGATTTTCTATCATTAGGGCACCTATAGATCCCAACAGAATCAACAAAATTAAAAAAAATTGAAGAATTTACAAAGATGGAAATATAAGAAAACAAGAAAGGTTAAACATTAAAAAAGGAAAGGAAAAGAAAAAAGAAAAGAAAAACAAACACAAGTTAAATAATAAATTAGAGGGTTGTAATAAAATATTTAAGTAGAAATATATTTGATATATGTAATTTGAAAGGGACAAATTAGAATAAAATAAGTTTCATATATGTAGATGTGGGAATTTGGGCCGGGCCAAATGGGCTGGCCCGCGACCCGTAATTTAGGCCCGGTTAGTGGCTCGACCCGGCCCATATTTTATGGGCCCGATAAAAGCCCGGTCCTATAGTAAGGACCGGGCCAAGCTGGATATTTAAGCCCGATGGGCCGGCTCAGCCCACTCATTATTTAAAAAAATAAAAAAAATAATTAAAAAATTTATATATATAAAATAAAATTAAAATTAAAAAAAATAAAAGTTTAATTATAATCTTAAACAACTAAAATTAAAAGTTTAATTATAATATTAAGTTAACTAACTAACTAATATTATAATTATTAAGTACTAATTAAGCAATTACAATTACAATATAAATATAAAAATTAATAGAAATAGTATAATAAAATTTTTTTAACAAAGTATACAATTTTTTATTTTTTATCTAAGATAAAATATTAAGATAAATTATTAAATTATCAAAAATTGCAAATTTATTCAAAAATTACAAATAAAAAATAAAATTAAATAAAAATATAAAAATTGGCCTGGCCCGCTCTAAGCCCGCGGGCCGGGCTGGGCTTACATTTCAAAAATTCGGGCCGGTCTAAATTTTTAAAATAGCCCATCGGGCTCGAGCCGGGCGGGGCTAGGCGGCCCAAATTCCCACCTCTACATATATGTCTTGGAAGTTTTTTTTTAATGAAAAAAAAGTAGCTAAAAAACAGAAAGTAAGAAAATAAGGGGAAATTAAAACTACAAGAAAAATGTCATAGTGGAAAAGAAAAAAGCTTAAGGTAATAAAAAATATTATTTTAGTGGAGAATAAGGGTTAATTTCAAAAATATCTGTGGGGAAAATATTATTAAAATTAGCACCAGTTTGTTTACTTTTCGTACTAGCATTGTCATGTCAGATTTAGTAATTAAGGTGGCTTTAAAATGTCGAAAATGCCCTCACATATTCATCCAACCCTAAACCCTAAAAAATTTCCCCACTTTCCCACCCACACCACCCAACAAGGCCACCTATTCGCCCCACTCCTACGATTTATAACTCTTTCTCTATATCTCTCATTTTTTCCCCTCATTTTCTCTCTCTTTACCTCATGCTCTCTCTTCACAACATTGGGGTGTTGAAGAATTGTATCTTAGCTCCCTCACCCTCACTCTCTCTCCGTATCGTTGTTATCTCTCTTTACCTCATGCTCTCTCTCTCTTTATCATGGTCGAAGAAGGTTACAGCTCATCTCCTGGTCAACTTTTTTTAAGGTTACAGCTCAGCTCACTCTTCCACAGTTTTGTTTCAGCATAAATCAAGTCTAGATCTAAGGTAAAGGTGTATGTTCTTTTATTTTATTTATTTTTATATGCTTTAACGAGTTTGTGTTTTATAATCTAAATAATAACTATGCTGAGCTTTTGAGGGTAAGTTCTTACAATTTCTTTTGTCTTTTGGAGATTTTTTGGCTATTAGATGGATTTTCTGTATTTTTTGGTTCCTTATTATAAGATTTCCTGATCCAAAAAATTTCCTACAGTAGTAATGGTAAATAAAATAATGATCTTCTGGCCATTAGTATGATAACCTACGTAGTTAATAATTTTTTTTTACCCAAAAGTAATTATTTTATTGACTAATACCTTACTATTTTGTTTAGGAATGGCAACGGTTTGTCTTTTCATCAAGTATAATGGTTAATGGAAAGTGTGTCAAGATAAGTTGGTGGTGAAATGAAGGGAATAATGGTACCCTTTACCGCAACTTATGTTGGTCTTCTTTAGTTAGTAAGGAGTGTTATTGTATTGAGGGGCCAAGAGAAGATTATAGGCATCAATTACGCCATTGAACCTGAAAGGCTTCCTATGAGGATTCACTCTGACGCTGACATACGTTTCTACATAAAACCGAAGACGAATGATGTTCATGTGTTAGCAAATTCTCAATTAGCATCGATGTATTAGATGAGTCAGTAGCCAAAGCGATACCACCTGAGATTGGGAAAAGTAACCACATTTCTGTGCAATCTTCTAGAGTTGGTGGACAAAGTGATGAAGCTGTGCGACCTGTAGCTATCAACAACCATATCCCTTCTCCTATACCTTATCCTATAGTAGATTTGGATTTGCACGTGGAGTATCGACTTGAAGAGCAAGATGAATTCTTGAACAAAATGACTTAGGTCTAGACGATAATAATTGCAATGTCGAGGAATACAATGGTGAGGAAGATGCTTGTGATACAAACGAAGGAAAGAGTATCACGGGGAGCATTGGTGTCTAATCCATTGTTAATAGAACTATAACTCAAGCTATTCATGTATCTGGTAGTGGCGATTTTTCTGGTGGAAGAGAAATTGTTAATTTTACACCTAGCACAATCCGTGTGAAGAACATTTTTTATAACAAAAGTTTACTATAATACCATCTCCATCATGAGACCATATGTAACGGCTACCAATTGAAGGTGAAGAGGTCGACCACAACTCTATTGCATACGGTATGTACGTATGATGCGAAATGTCCATGACAGTTGCTTGCGACTAGGATGAAGGATAGTGAATTATTTATTGTGAAGAAGTACGATAAAGTCGAATACACTCAATTTTCCGGATTTCTCGGATTCAATATCCAAAAACCAGACCAACAAACTTTTAGTATATATCATAAAACCAAATAAAAATACAATTTTTAGGCTTTTGATTCAAATTTTTTTCAACAAATCAATAACCAATGCAAAATTTCATTAATATATATATATATATGAATGCAAACTTTTTTGAGATATTCAATAAAAAATGCAAACTTTTTCATTAAAATGTCCATTAGAAATGCAAAATTAAAAAAAAAAAAAAATCAAGTAACAATGCAAACTTTTTACCTCTTCAACAGCGGCGTTCAACTCTTCTAGGCTTCTTTTTGCATTCTTAGATTTCTTTACTTCGTTTTCCCCCTTATTTCTCTTCAACCATCCTCTGGCACCTTTTTTTTTCTCTCCTCGTCACTTTTTTGTTTTTTGTTTTTTTTTTTTTGAGTTTATCTCAGCTAGTTTACCCAGACCCAATGAGCATTTCTCCAGTGAAGCCGTTAATTGTGGAGACCTCTTTCTAGGAGTAATGATTTTCTCCTGCCATTTCATGGGTTTGGCCGTGGGTTTCAGTGGAGTTTTGGACTGGGTTTGGGTGGTGATTTCAGTGGTTTTATATGCTTCTTTACCTGTCATGGAGGCTAATATTTGTAGAGGGATTTGGTGATAGTTTTGGACAGTTTCCGATAGCTTCAATGCATTTACCAGAGTATCTCTCTCACTCTCTCTCTACATTTCCTCTCTAATAGTGTTTCTCTCTCTAAGAATTGAAAATGGGACTTAGGTCATCTGAGGCATAATTTGGGCGGGGGGAAAGACGGGGTACTCTCAGAATATTGCCTCCCTTACAAGCTTCTTGGTCTCATAAATCAAATTTTTAAAAAAATGATGAAATAGTGCTAGTATGAAAAATAAACTAAAGAAATACTAATTTTAATAATACTTTTCTCACGTGTGCTATTTTGAAATTAACTCGGAGAACAAAGAAAAGCAAAATAGAGGTAAAAAACGGTAAAAAATAAATAAAAAAAATGAAAAAGAATAAAAAGGAAAAGGTGAAAGCGTAATGAGTTAGCAAATAAAGAAGAAAAAGCACTACCAATGGGATCTGATCCCACACACCCACAGTATTAGAGGGATCTTACTATGTATGTCTAGTCCACCGGACTCAGTCACCCTGGTTGACAACCTAATGTCAACAAACGACACTTCGTTTTTAACGACCCCGTTACGAGTAGGTCTCTAAAAACGCCTCTTTTAGTATAATCAGGACTGTTATGAAACTAGAAGGTGATTAGTGCACCAGTTATATTCAAATGTCTTTTCTTCTTCTTCTTCTTCTTTTTTTGTCTGTTTTAATTATTCAAAGGTAACAATTATAACTTTGTAAATCAAAATTTAAAAGTTCGTAACTTTATATTTACGAGTTCAAATAAGATGATTTTTTTTCTTTTTAAATTATATAGAATTTCAAGATGAATAAAATAAGTTTCATATTGTTTTTTTTTTCCCCAAAAAGATTTCAAGTTCTTACACTTTTTTGCTCCAGCCATGCAAATCCATGTACCAAACGCATAATAATTCAATTAAAATTCAACCCGAAATACTCAATTCAAACTCGTGCACCAAATTTCATCTCAATCTTTGTCTTTTTTTTGAAAAGTCAACAAAAATTATAACTAATTTTTAAAAAATTAACAAATTTCAACCTAAAAATTTCATTTCAAATTGGTATTTGAAATACAAATATGTGGATGTCTATATAAATTTCAATGTTCTAACTATTGAATAGAATTAAATTGTTTTAACTAATTCTTATCTATCAAAGACTTTTGTATTCATACAATAAATGTTGAGGAGATTCTTAGAACTTTCACGAAGCTTACTTAATAAGCTAAATAAAGCCTATAAAAAGATATTGCAACTGATGTTGGAAAAATACGATATAGAAAGAAAAAGAAGTGAGAAAGAAAGAAACTAATGAATAATATTATTATGTTTTTGTCTCTTATAATATTATCTGTATCTTTACTTTGTTACATAACAACGACAATATATATTTAGCTTAGTTGACAACATTATTAGTCAGTAAGGAATCATAGCAATTGTTTTTTAACAGTCTTTTAATCTACGTGAGATAAAATATCTTAATTAACATGACATTTTTTATATATGTCTTAATATTATTAGAGTAACATAAAAGGATAAAATTAAAAAAAAAAAAAAAGACGAGAGTCTAATTCATACAGAATGGCATCATAATTTTATAGGATTAATTTCAATTATTGCAATTCTTAAAATTTTAATTTTCAATATAGCACTATATTTTAATACTTTCATTTTCAATATTGTTATATCAGATTTTGTGATCCCACACATGTACATTATCAAATATACCCCCAATAAAAACCCACCATACTAACTTCCCTTCTTAATTTCAATAATAACACTTCTAATAAAATTTATTTCAAATATAAATCATTTTGAACACTTTCTTTTGTAGTACTGTCACATTGGTTTTGTGGGTCCTATATAGTTGAATTTTCAACAATACCCCAGAGTTTTCATGTCAAAACCCATTGCTAGTAGGGATTATTATTATGACTCATATAGTAATTATGATAATTACTATTAATAGTTATCATTATGACTAAATTATAATGTGTCTCTACTAATATTATAAAAGAAATCATATTAACTGTATTCATTTCTTTTGTCTGTCAAGATTTATATTCATTTTGTGTCATTGTAATCAAATCGATTTCTCTTTTTTCTATTTAGTTATTTTGTATCTTGAATGCTAGCTTTTTATTGTATAAATTAGTTTTTAAATTATATGTGCTTTCCAAAATTTACATTCTGAGAGTAATCAAGTCTTTAGTTATTTTATTTAGTATTCATGTAATGTGATGAAAGAGAACCCTCATCCATAGATTTTTAATAATCGCGTTATATTAGATGCTCCGTGGTTATATCTCATGATGAATGTACATTTTTAGCATCTTGTATGGTACTCAAAATATTGCAATAAAAATTATATTGGAATAAATTTCTAGTCTCATGTTATTATTTGATTTTTTGTTTATTCCAATATTTTGAGTACACATAATGTGGTAAAAATTTATAATTATATAATCCCAAAATATCTAATATGACGTTATTAGTTAAAAAATCTCATAATGTGCTAAAAATTTATAATAATATAACCACAAAGTACATTTTCACGACTATAAATTTTAGATAACAAATATAATTTTGGAATTTTTTCCCATTAGAAACTAGTATTTAAGCTACAAAATAAATTAAAAAGAAAAACGAGAAATAGATCTTCGTGTCAATAAACATAATGTAATTTAGTCACGTGTAAGTAATTATCATGATTAATATATGAGTCTTAACTATAATTACCATTGATAGTATTTATCATTACTATACTAGCAATGAGTTTTGATCTCAACATTTAGGGGTATTTTTGATAATCAACTATATATGACCATTTTCGAAAAAGAAAATTTTCTTATTCTAAACGAGAAAGATTTTTTATTTTAAGAATAAGATGGTGTTTGGATGTGTAAAAATCTTTCTTTTGAAAAATAAAAAAGTTATTTGGAATGAGAAGAAATAATGTTGGAATAGTATACTGTGAGAAGATTTCAAAAAGATTTATATTCTTTTTCCAAAAGGAACTGTATAAAATGAAAACTATTTCATTTTTTAAAAGTGAGAGAATGATGAAAAAAATTGAGAAAAACACTTTTATAAAAAGATTTCTAATTTTTGAAATCGTACATGCCATACAAGTGGTTAGTCTATTGGGCGGTTTTTCCATCCAGTTAATTTCAAAAAGAATGAACAAAGAAAGTAAGGCAGCATTGTGTGTCGAATCAAAACAATTTCACCTTTCTTTTTCTATGCTTTCTTCTCTTATGAAATTTATGTTTTGATAGAGAGCGGAACCGACCATGTATATTTCTACTTGATGGCAGACTATCCAAACCGCATAAAATCTCCTTGGGTAAAGTGCAATTTTTATAAGCTAAATGTTTCATGTCACATGGAGAAACCCCAATAATCTCCTCACTTATTCATGATATTTCATTATTAGTTTAAGTGCATCAATTACTAAGGTATCATTAAGCCATTATTCACTTAAAATATTGGAGTAATTTTATCAGTGATAACAATCAATATTCAAATACAGAATTTGGACGATAGTTTTACAATTATAAGTCATTATCTTAAATTTTAATCTTAATTTTAACACACACACATATATATATATATATATATATAAGTATTAATAACTACTTCCTATATTGTTGACACGTGTACCAAAACTTTAGGACCCTTTTTCCCCTGCTCTTGTCCGTGCTTTGGTTGCACGTTTCCTTCTACTTTTTTTTTTTTTTCCTTTTTTGGCCTTTTGCCTTCGCTACCTATTGTCCTTAATTATCTGCTGCCTACTCTCTCTCTAAACTTGTTATTGTTTTTGCCTTTTGTACTTGTTTGTGTTTTATTTTTAAATAAATATTCCACCATATAAGCTTTTATTTGGTTTGTCAGTTAGAGTTAAAATTTTTAAGTTAGAATTGATTGACTTTTTAAAAACTAATTCTAATTTTTGTTAACTTTTTAGAGAAAAAAAATCCAACTGAAAAAGTACAATTCAATTGGGATTAAACTCAATTACCAAACAAACTATAAGCCTTTGTTTGATATCTTAATTTCAACTGAAATTCTTTATCTCAGTTTTTATATTTTTCTGAAAAGTCAACAAAAATTATAATTAGTTTTTGAAAAGTCAACTAGCTCTAACTGTCAAACCAAATGGATGCTAGGACTTTTCTTTTTAATTTGCCCTATTATTTTTTCATAGATAAGATGACCCTATTGAAACATCAATTTTTTTATTATCTTTCTAACTTAATTTTATATATAATAATTTTATTAAACATATTATTAAAAAATTTCATGAATTATTTTGATCATGAATTTTTTTGTAATCCCAAACCTTATCCTTTTTTCTTTTAATACTAACTTCTTTGTGCACCAGTTGCATTCAAATGCATTTTTTTCAGTGTCAACTATTCAAGTCAATTATTACAACTTTGCAATTTAAGCTTTAAAATCCCGTAACTTTGTACATACAAGCTCAAATGAATTTTTTTTTAATTGCATAGAATTTTAAGACAAATAAAACAAGTTTCATATTGATTTTTTTTTTTTCTGAACACATTCCAAGTTTTTAAAATTTTTAGCTCCAGCCATTCAGACTTATGTACCAAAGGCACAACAATTCAACTGAAATCCAACCTAAAAAACTCAATTCAAATCAATACACAAAACACAAGCTAAAATTTTGCTTTTCCAATATTTATCCTCACTTTTTCCTTCTTTTTTTGTTTTCTTCATGATTTCTTGTTTTTTTTTTAATCATATTTTTAAATTATGCCTTACTCAAATACTAATTCTTTTAAAGATATTTTTTCAAATTATACTCATACCTAAATATTCTTCTTTATTATATTCATGCAAATTTTAACGAATTTATCATGCACGTGCGTAACACGTGTTAAAAACTAGTACACTTAAAATATTCAAGTAATTTAGAAAAAAGAAAACAAAAACGCTTGATGCAGAAGCGATTCTCCTCCTACGTCATATTGTCTACGTCTCCTTCACATCACATATTTAAATAAATTAATATTTTAATTTTATGTGATACAATATTTTAATGAAAATGATATTTTTAATTGACGTGTTAGGATACTATTAGAATAATATATGAAAGGACCACAAATAATTAGACAAAGTCTAATTCATACAAAAGGGCATGATAACTTTATGGCCCATTTGGAGGGTGTTAGGGCGAAATCACAATGACCTGCTGATGTGGAGGATAGTGCTTCCGTGGTCCGCTTTGATTGGACTAGAGATACTGGTTTTTGTATGATGCCGAGTCAATCTCCAACAGCAGATGTAGAATCCCAAGTCTAGGGATCTAACTAGACCCATATGAACTCGAAGAGATGGCCTCTAGGGACTCAAATATTGCTAAACTTCAATGGACGAAAGCTTCATTATAGATGAGAATCTTTGCGAGCATGGAGAGTTGGAAGGAGTGCATAAACAATTTTCTGGAGGTAAAAGAGAAAGGCCTCCGACAAGAAAAATAAAAAAAGCTTCTAAAAGCAAAGAGTTTCCTGAGAAAGTCTCCGGTCACGAAATCAAAGAAGGAGGCTAAAGACCAAACGTCTCCAGAGAAAATCTTTGGTCACAAAATCAAAGAAAACCTCAAAGGATAAAGAGTTTCCAAGGACAAATATTAACAAGAAGGAGATGATTATGCAAAAGGCATGGGCTTGGTAAGGGACTTATGGATTGAGGCTTCCATACTTGCTCTTAAGACCTTTGAGAGCATAAGAAAGCTTTTGGCATAATTATATAATTTTTAGAGAATGTAAGTATGTTTCTATGTATCTCACAATCTAAGGTGGAGAGATATTTATAGTGTGGGAGAACTTCTCCGCCTAACTAGCCTTTGGAGAAGCTAGTTAGCTCCCTTACCTGGAGAGGACGAGTTTTGGTTCCATTCTTTCACTTAGTTACTCCTACATAGCTAATCAAGACAATTTTGAGAACTAGAAGAGATTTAAACTAATATTTAGACACAATCAAGCTTTAATTTAGGTGGAAAAAATACACATGGGGATTAACGACCAATAAGCTTCTTTTGAAACTTTATTTTGGGTTGTCTGAGTATTGTGAAAATATACACAGCTGAGCAATGTATTTTTTATGTGGTAGCCAACCGTACAAGTAGATGTTGAAATATGACTGTGCATTACCTCTCTTTCTTGACAGGTTCGAAAGTTTAATTTTGGCTCTCTACTTAATGAATATTGTAATGGGGTACTCAAAAAATTGGGCTTGCTGGACTAATTGAAGTGAAGAAGCGCATCGGTTGCTATTCAAGATATTGATTGTTTTGTCCTCCATTTGTCCAACTTATTCATTTGGCTTAATGAGTTTAATACCCCTAAGCGGGTTAAGAACCACTTTAACCACAACATAAGTGGACACAATTATACTCTCATAGCTCACTAAACTACAGCCCACTAAAATTCCCCAAGTGTAGCTTGGGCACACGTACATACCTTTTTCATGCTGTAGAATAGTTATTGGATTTGGGCTTCGTTTTTGGGCCTTATGCCTTTTTGCGCATCAATAGGGGAACATATGGTGGTGCTGCTTTAGAAGTTAGGTTGGAAATGTGTGTTTGAGAGGAAAACTATTAGAAAGTTCTATTACATAGAAAATGGCACAAAAATTTGAAATGAGTTTGGAAAAAAATATGTAAAATGGATCTTTGCTTGTCGTCTCATCGTTAGAAGTATTTTAACATAAATATCATTTTATTTCGATTTGAAATAAAAAAGTTATAGACTTTTAAGGTCCATTTGGCTTTTAGGTTCAGATTAATGTTTTCTTTTATTTTTTTATATTTTTATTTTTTCAGTTTTTAGTCTTTTTTTAAAAAGTCAACAAAAATTATAATTAATTTTTAAAAAGTCAATCAGCTTCAACCTAAAAATCTTAATTTCAAACCTGTGTTCAAAATGCAAGCTTAAAGTTTGAGTTTTTTGAAAATGAAAAAGAGAAAAAGTTTTATGTGTAGCTTCCATTTGGATTGTCGGTTAGAATTGAAATTTTTAAGTTGGAATTGATTGACTTTTCAAAAACTAGTTATAATTTTTGTTAACTTTTCAGAAAAAGACAAAAATCCAGTTAAAAAAGTACAATTTAGTTGAAATTAAACGTGTAAATCACACAAAGTAATAGAGTTGAGAATTTGAAATTTAGATAGTAAAATATCATCCGGAGATATTATCCCAAATGGGCACTTAAGGAGTACACCTATGTAGTCTATTCTTCGAACTACTTTTAGGGTGCATTTAGTACACCAATTTAAAATAAAATTTATGGGATAGAATTAATCGACTTTTCAGCAGTCTGCTCAAGGTTTCAAACTCAATAATGACAACTAAACATGAGGGTTACGCTTGTTACGAGACTTAACCCAACATCTTACGATATGAGTTGATGACAGCCATGTACCACCTTTATCCGCGTTCCCGAAGACTAATTAAAATTTTTTGTTATCTTGACAACAACAGTAACTAAATGGAAATATTTGGATCCAAATCTATTATACATATGCTGATATGCACGCTTATATATAAGTTTTGGCCCCACACGCTGTTCAACTTTAAAAGTCAATTTTGTCTTCTTGTGGATAAAAGTCTTTGGAGTTGATGTGATTCATTTTATAATAAGTCATTAATCCAGAATTTCCCAAAAAAGTGTTAAATGTTTTAGGATTTGTTCGTTTTAAATCTCATTTTAAATTAAATTATACTTTTTTCATCATAATTTTTGTCATTTTCTAAAAAAGTTTTTTGTCTTTTCTGAAAAAGTTTTTTTATCGTTTCTAAAAAACCAACAAAAATTACTATTGAAACTTAAAAATCTTAAACTAAACTCATTCACCAAACACCCCCTTAAAATTTCTGCTTTTATGAGCTTGTTAAAATTCCATCAGAAATCGAGCCAGTTCAAGAATATTCTTTCTTCCAGAAGCTCTCCATTGGAAATCGCTTCCTATGCTACCCAGGTATGTTTTTCATTTTTTTTTTGTTTTTTTAAATCGAGATACTCAATTATGGTTTTGATTATGTTGAACTTTCACGCTTATGAATATATATATATAGGATAAAACTATGGTAGAGACTCATTGAGAGTCTCTACCGATACAGTCCTTTTTTTAACCATTGATCTTGAATCGGATGGTTTATATAATGAGGGTGCACATAATGAATTATAGGCACACCTATATTGTAACAAAGTAAGTGAAAAAGAGGGAAAAAAAAGCTGAAGGAGAAGAGAGAGAGAGGGGAAGAGAGAGAGGAGAGAGAAAGGGGCGTGGGGGGCGCCGGGGGAGGGGGGCTGGGGTGGGGGGGCCGTCGGCCGGGCTAGGGGCTGGGGGGTTGGCCAAGAAGAGAGAGAAGGGAAGAGAGAGAGGGGGAGGCGGGGCGGTGGGGAGGCCGGGGGAGGTGGGCCGTCGGGCAGGGTGGGGGGGCCGTCGGGGTGGGCTGGGGAAGAGAGAGAAAGGGGAAGAGAGAAAAGAGAAGAGAGAGAAAGGGGAAGAGAGAGAGAGTATTTTGTATCATGAATGCTAGCTTTTTATTGTATAAATTAGTTTTTAAATTATATGTATTTACAAAATTTACATTCTGGGAATAATCAAGTCTTTAGTTATTTATTTAGTATTCATGTAATGTGATGAAAGGCAACCCTCATCCATAGATTTTTAATAATAACGTTATATTAGATGCTTTGTGGTTATGATTCTTGTAATCTCATGATGAATGTACATTTTTAGCATCTTGCGTGGTACTCAAAATATTGGAATAAAACAAAAGCCAAACAATAAAAAATTATATTGGAATAAATTTCTAGTCTCATCATTGTTTGATTTTTTCTTTATTCTAATATTTTGAGTACACATAATGTGGTAAAATTTTATAATTATATAATCGCAAAACATCTAATATGACATTATTAGTAAAAAAATCTCATAATGTGCTAAAAATTTATAATAATATAACCGCAAAGTACATTTTCAAGACTATAAATTTTAGATAGCAAATACAATTTTGGAATTTTATCCCATTAAAAACTAGTATTTAAAATACAAAATAAATTAAAAAGAAAAACGAGAAATAGATCTTATTGTCAATAAACACAATGTAATTTAGTCACGCATAAGTAATTATCATGATTAATATATGAGTCATAACTATAATTACCATTGATAGTATTTATAATTACTATACTAGCAATGAGTTTTGATCTCAAAACTCAGGGGTAATTTCGATAATCAACTATATATGACGGACAAAATTAATGTGACAATACTACAAAAAAAAGTATGGAAAATGGTGTTAGGATTGAAATTAAAATGAAAGGAATTTTGGGTATGATTTCTACAGAGAGTATATTTGGTATTGTCTACGTGTGGGACCTACAAAATTTGATGTGATGGTATTAAAAATGAAAGTTTTAAAAAATGATGTTAGATTTGAATTTAAAATTTATAGAAGTGTTCTCATTGAAATTCACATTAATTTGTATAAGGAGTCAAGGAATATATATACTTACTTTTTTTTTTTTTTTTAAAGGACTGTACTTAATGTTCTTAGAACTACTCGAGTGTATTCCGAGTTCCGACCAGCCGGGTCCACACGGTGTTCAACTTTATAAGTCAAGCTTTGTCGTGTTGTGGATGAAAGTCTTTGGAGTTCAATTGATACCCTTTTATAAATATAACAAGTAGCTCTTAATTCTCCAAAAAATTCATCATTTTAGAATTTCAGTTAACGGTTCTTCTAAATTGTTCCTCTTGTTTGTTAATTTCAATCTGAAATTGAGTCACTACAAGACTTTCATTCTTCCAGAAGATCCCCATGGAAAGTCGCTTCCTATGCTTCCCAGGTATGTATTATCTATCTATCTATTTATTTATTTATTTTGAGAGATACTTGGGTATGGTTTTCATTCTGCTGAATTGTTTGAGAATTTGTATGCTTATGGATCGCTAGAATGTACAGATTTTCTTTGCCGTTCAGAGAAAGCAAGTTAAATTCGTTATTCAATCTTTCCGTTGGGTTTTAAATTATCCTTGCACTAAACAAGATGTGTTTGGTTGGAAAGATAACCAAATCCATATCATTTTATAATTCCACAAAATATAGGGTTTTTTTTTTTTTTTTTTTTCCTTTAGTATAATACCCCCAGTAAAATTTTTCTGCAAATTATTTATAGGACTAATGAAGAAGGACAAAAAACAGAGATATTTTTCAGAGGAGGACGAAAGGCAGAGATATTTTTTAGAGAACGGAGGCACTTTGTTAGAGGAGCTTGTCTCTTCTTGCAAAGGCAGATGGAGATGCAACCCCATTCGGACTTACTCCGCCAAAGATATCGAGGAAGCCACAAATTACTTCAAATCATTTATTAAATCTGGTAGCTTCTCAGAGTGGTACAAAGGCACATTGGATGACCGCCCAGTT
>CM046387.1:3941307-4044733 GCA_025413485.1 Ficus microcarpa
CTACAACTTTTATTTTTGGCCAAAACCCTAATTCAGTTTCTATCCTTCTGGTTTCTTACTGGAAAAAGTTTGAAATCACATTTACGAACCTTAAAAGTTTACTCTCGGGTTTTGATGAAAACAGAGGCTCTAGCAGCCTTATTTTTAAAAACTGGTCGCGAGGTCCCCTAGGATTTTCTCTTCTGAAAAACTTTGTAGTTTTAACTTTTTACAAATTCGGCCTCTAAGACCCTCAATATCATGTTTCCAGAAAAACTGTTTCTATTACTCCGAGAGTGGCAGATTTCCTTATCCAACCTCTTACAAAATTTTATGTGCACTCTAGATCAAAATAGTTCAAACCGTGCTTCATACATAGCTTGAGGGTGTTTCCTTTCCCCTTTTTTTTTTTTTAAACCTAAAGTCATTCCAACATCATAGCATTTTCATACACATAAGAATAGTGAACTAGATCAACTTAGATTCTCACTATTCTCCTATCCCTAGTTGTAACATAACTTTTTCTTTACTTCTTATTCTTTCATAGGACACATTTCTTCAACATACATAGACATGCATAATCAGATCATAGGTTTTTCTCATAACCTACTACTTTTTATTTCAAACCAAAATCATACACTTACATAGATTCAAAACTAGAGACCATACAATTTACTACAACCGAAATTCATACTAGCCGAACCTTGCATGCAATCTAAGAGGCATTCTTAAGCTTACTCATAATCTCAAAGCTTAACCTAATACCTAATAGAAAGGGTATAGAGCAGAAAAGCTTACCTTGGTTCTTGAGAAAATCAAATAGAGCTAAGACCGAGAATCCTTTAGACACACTTTGGATGCTACCTTCGGTTTCCTTCAACTCTAAGCTCACTCTTGCTCTTTGTTTTTCTTCTTACAAGGGTTGGTTTATATAAGTGAAATAAAGATACTACAGCTCACACACAAGCTTTTCAAAAGTCTCTCTAAGGTTCAACTTTCACCTATTTATAGGTGAAACCATGAGCTTTTAAGATGTCAATGTGTCATCATAATGGTGCATGAACTTCATGAAGTGTCCGTGCAAGCTTGGTCCTTTGACAAGTAATCCTTCAAAATTTTCTTATGATTCTTAGAGTCTTTGAGGTGTCCTCCCTAGAGTAAGCAACGGCTAGGTGTCACCCTTGGAGCACTCGGTGGCTATGCAACCCATGGAGTGAGACATAAGTAAGCTTACTCCACCAAAATGGTTGGTGTGTATGTGGCAGTCCTTTTAGGGTGGCAGCCGACCAAGAGATTGCTCTTACATTCTTAAGGCTCCTTGGTGCTATGTGTCCCTCCTTGAATGGTTGTTTATGAGGTGCATATTACATGCATGTCTTGGCAAGAATTTAAGCTCTATGATTGGACCTCCTAAATTATGATGCATGGTTTGTCAACTCTTGCATGTCCGGTTATGGGTGGGGGATGGTTGCATGAATTTGTTAGCCATATGCAAGCCTTATACTCTTGCTTTTACAGCTCCCCTTGAGGTGTCTACTTCCCAAGAAAGCTCGGCCATGACTTGTCACTCATGAATCAATTTAGGTGCTAAGTATGCATAGCTATGTACCTATACTCCTAGCTAGTGTGAGGTGTCAAGTTCTCATAAGTCCTACACTTTTCTTCATTTGATATAAGGTTCATAGAACCGAATTCTCACCTCCTAAATCATAAGATGAAAGGCTTCTAGATAGCCAAGTGTCTAAACCGAATCATGCACTCTAACTCTAACTAGATGGTTCATTGATTTCTAACTAAAGTAACTAATCCAACTAAGTATATGATTGATCTTCAGCTTGTTTGGAATCTAGTTACTAAATCTGGATTTCCAATAATGATTATACCTCAAAATGAACACATAATTTTCCTAAACTTACTAAAAATTCCTTAGAGATAAAATGTGTGCACCTTGGTCCACATAAGCAAAGGTTGTCACATTTTCATCCTTGTGTAACATTCGGCTT
Organism: Ficus microcarpa; assembly: GCA_025413485.1. Lineage (NCBI taxonomy): Eukaryota > Viridiplantae > Streptophyta > Magnoliopsida > Rosales > Moraceae > Ficus > Ficus microcarpa. The sequence continues at coordinate 3,943,290 of CM046387.1, forward strand.
GAGTAAGGTCATGGAATACCTATTCCTTGCCTATTCACACACCTAATGACTTATTAAAATTCATAACTTAAAACTTTTCCTAAGTTTACATTTTGACCCAAAAGGTAACATTTCCTACATGTAGGCCCCTAGGAGCCAACCGGCCCCTAGTAGTGACACTTGCCCTTATTCCATCTTTTGTCATTCTTTATAAAACCAATTATTATCCCATAAAGCCAAATGTGGTTTGTTATCTAATTCTAACTTACATAATGGTCTCATAGCTTTTCTACATATTGTCTTAATCATAATTTAGGTCATGTTAATTCATCCTTGACTTATATAGGTTTTGAAAAACCCAACCTCACCTTCCTTCTATAAAAGGCTCGAATCATACATTCATACTAAATTTTTGAATCTTAGACTTTCAAAAATTCAAGAATGTGCAATTAATCATAACATATACCGTCACATAACTTATGCACTTAAAATTTGAATCTCCTTAAAAAGGAAAACATGTATTCATAAAATGTTTGTTATTACAATCTACCCTCCTTAAAAATTTTCGTCCTCGAAAATTAAAATAAATTAGGATAGTCTTTCCTCATCTATTCCTCTAACTCCCATGTGGCTTCTTCAATATTATGGTTCCGCCATAGCACTTTAACCATGGGAATGGTTTTGTTTCTCAGGACTTTGTCTTCCTGATCTAAAATCTGAATTGGCCTTTCCTCATAGGTTAAATCCGTTTCTACTTCAATCGGTTCTTGACTCAACACATGAGAAGGATCAGGTACGTATTTCTTCAACATAGAGACATGAAAAACATTATGCACAGAAGCTAAAGCTGGCGGCAAGGCTAATTTGTAAGCCACTTTTCCGATTTTCTCGAGGATCTCGAACGGTCCTGTGTATCTCGGACTAAGCTTTCCCTTCTTGCTGAACCTCATAATCCCCTTCATAGGAGCAATCTTAAGAAAGACAGAATCTCCTACTTGAAATTCTAAGGGTCTTCGACGCTTATCAGCATAACTCTTCTGTCGACTGAAGGCTTCGCCAAGTCGTTGTCTAATCACCTTGAGGTCCTCCGAGGTCCTTTGGATAAAATCCGTGGTTTGAAGTTGCTTCTGCCCGACTTCTTGCCAGTGAATGGGAGATCGACACTTCCTTCCTTATAATGCTTCAAATGGAGCCATACCAATCGAAGCATGATAACTATTATTATAAGAAAATTCAATCAAAGGTAGCTTCTCGTCCCAGCTTCCTTTGAAATTCATAACGCATGACCTCAACATGTCTTCCAAGGTCTGAATAGTTCGCTCCGATTGACCATCAGTTTGCGGATGAAAAGCTGTGCTGAATTTCAACTTGGTTCCCATAATCGTGTGAACACTCTTCCAGAATCGAGAAGTAAAACGTCCATCTCGATCCAAGATAATAGTTTGTGGCACTCCATGCAGCCTAACAATCTGGGAAACGTAAATTTCGGCTAACTTTTCAACTGAGAAGGTAGCTTTGATGGCTATGAAGTGGGCTGATTTGGTTAATCTGTCCACAATCACCCAAATCATGTCGTTTCCTTGCGTAGTTCTGGGTAATCCAACCACAAAATCCATCGTGATTTGCTCCCATTTCCATTCTGGAAGTTCAATCTTCTGAAGATCTCCGCCAGGATGTTGGTGTTCAGCCTTAACTTTCTGACAAGTTAGGCATTTTGATACAAATTCAGCAATTTCTCTTTTCATATTCGGCCACCAATAGCTTGCCTTTAGGTCCTTGTACATCTTGGTCGCTCTAGGATGAACCGAATATGGTGTTTCGTGTGCTTCCGACATGATTTGTCGTCTAAGAAACTCAAAGTTTGGAACGCAAATCCTTCCTTTGAACAGCACTAATCCATTTGGAGAGATCATAAACTCCTTATTCTTCCCTTCAAAAAGTTGTGTCTTTATCAGGAAACGATCTTGCTCTTGGTAAAGCTTAATGGATTCTAGGAGATCGGATTGGAGTGTCAACACAGCCAATTTCCCACTAACCATTTCCAAGTTAAAATCCGAAATTTCCTTTTGGAGTGGCTTGGATAGGGTCTCAAGGAACATAAGCATTCCGGTTACCTTCTTACTTAGTGCATCTGCTACCTTATTTGCCTTCCCGGGATGGTAGAAAATTTCACAATCATAATCTTTGACGAGTTCCAACCATCGACGTTGCCTCATGTTGAGCTCCTTCTGGGTGAAGATGTATTTGAGACTTTGATGATCTGTGTAAATCTCACATCTGTTGCCATACAAATAGTGTCTCCAGATTTTTAGGGCGAAAACTACCGCCGCGAGCTCCAAATCATGCGTCGGATAATTTCGTTCATGGTCCTTAAGTTGACGTGAGGCGTAGGCGACAACTTTCCCATTCTGCATTAGGACAGCTCCGAGTCTGGTCTTAGAAGCATCGCTATAAATAACGAAATTTCCCGCATCGACATCAGGAATTATCAGTACTGGGGCACTAGTAAGCTTCCTCTTGAGTTCTTGGAAGTTTTCCTCACACCTTTGTGTCCATTCATACTTCTTTCCTTTCCTAGTAAGGGCTGTAAGTGGTGCTGCGATCTTGGAGAATCCCTCAACAAAGCGTCGGTAGTATCCGGCTAACCCTAGAAAACTTCGTATCTTCGTAACATTCCTAGGTATTGGCCATGCACTGACCCCCTCTACCTTAGCAGGATCTACCGAAATTCCTTCCCTTGATACTACGTGGCCCAAGAAATGTACTTTATCCAACCAAAATTCACACTTTGTAAATTTGGCATAAAGCTGATTTCCTCTTAGCATTTCCAGAACCATCCTAAGATGTTGTTCATGTTCCTTAACGGACTTCGAGTAAATCAAGATATCGTCGATAAACACAATCACGAATTTGTCCAAATATTCCTTGAATACTCGATTCATCAGGTCCATGAAAGCAGCTGGGGCATTAGTTAGTCCGAATGGCATAACGAGAAACTCGTAATGCCCATAACGAGTTCTAAAAGCTGTCTTGGAAATATCCACCTCCTTGATCCTTAGTTGATGGTATCCCGACCGCAAATCAATCTTGGAAAATACTTCTGCTCCCTTAAGTTGGTCAAAAAGATCATCAATCCTCGGAAGAGGATACTTGTTCTTAATTGTAATATTGTTCAGCTCACGGTAGTCGATGCACATCCGTAGCGATCCATCTTTCTTTTTAACGAATAACACTGGCGCTCCCCATGGTGAATGGCTTTGTCGGATGAATCCTTTGTCGAGCAACTCTTGTAACTGCACTTGAAGTTCCCTCAGTTCAGCTGGCGCCATACGGTAGGGTGCCTTTGATATTGGGGCAGCTCCAGGTAGTAGTTCTATCTCAAACAAAATTTCTCTCTCCGGTGGAAGTCCAGGTAAATCCTTAGGGAAAACATCCACATACTCTTTTATAATGGGGACCTCTTCGGGTGATAGTTCCATCTCTTGATCCTTATTCACCACGTTAGCTATATATCCTTGGCATCCACTAGCTAACATTTTCCAAGCTTTCATTGCTGTGACTAACTTAGTTGATGAGTTCCGGGGTTAGCTACAGAAACCGAATTCCTCCTTACCATCGGGGCTAAACTTAATACAACGCTTTCTACAATCAATCTTAGCATTGTATTTACTTAGGAAATCCATTCCGAGAATAACATCGAAATCTTGTAACTGAATTTCAATCAAGTCTACATATAACTCCCTATCACACATAGTTATTGGAACATTCCGCATCCAACAATCAGATAATAATATATCTCCAGACGGAAGGGAGATTTTGAAAGTTTGTTCTAACTTATCAGCTCTTCTTTCTAACTTCCGGGCAAATCCCATTGATACAAAAGAATGGGTGGCACCAGAATCAAATAAAGCAATCGCATTGTGAGTGGAGACAGAGATCTGACCTGTTACCACATGAGATGTTCAAGCTTCGACATCGCCCTTAGTGTAAGCATAGATTCTAGCCTGGGGTTCGGGAGCTTCCAACCTTCCTTGGGCAATTGAAGGGCCTTCAATCCTTGCTTGGACTGCATGGAATTGGCCATTGTTGTTCCTATTCGGGTACTGGTACTGAGGGTTTGGATTCTGCCAATTCTGAGTGCAGCCTTTCGCATAATGGCCTTCCTTGCCACAGATATAGCAACCATTCGTTCCCGATCTACAGACACCCAGATGCTTCTTTCCACACTGTGCGCATACAGGATAGTCCACATTATTTCCTCCATTTCCCCGGTTGTTTCTCTTATGAGGATAGTTCCTTTGTTGACCCTGGTTACCGGCATTCTCTTTTCTCTTATTTTTCCCGGACGGTTTGGAACTTTGGGGAACGTTATTCGTGTAACGACCCGCCTAGCACAGGCCGTTACCGTACATACATACATGCATTCGTACATAGCTTTTACAACTTACATAATTATTACATGAAACACAGCGGAAATTTTTTTTTATTTTATACAAAGCGTATATACAAATATGAAACATAAAACATAATTAACAAAACGCGTAGCAGTCCCCATTTCCACCATTCACAGTGCCCGGCCACGCGATTCCACCTTGCATCATCAAATGCCAGCAGGTTGTTTACCTACAGCACAAACTTAACACAATGAGCTTTCGCTCAGCAAGTACAACTCCTATACCGCGACTCGTGACTTATAACAAAACATATCATCATTCTATTGCATATACTTCAAGACATATAGCATGCATGAACCAATTATGTTCATATTATGCTTAATTATTTTTGTGTCTACTTATTCTACTTAGGGGCCCTTAACATGTGTGTTCGTACCCGGCGCGCGACTATGAATTGGTTGGGGCGGCCAAACCATATCCAACTCAACCCACAGTCCAACCCGACCTGGTGCGGGTGGCACGACACAGGCGACGTATCGCCTTTACCTACTTTTCACCTTGTCATTCTTATTCATGTCATACATAATTTTATTTTATGAACATCCCGTTCAATGACATTATATCATTATTCATATGCATTTAATATATATTGTAAGCATACGTTGCTTACTTAACACATTTCATAGCATATACTTAATACATACACATAACATCATAACATCTCAACAATAAAATCTAGGCAAGTATACAACTACTAGCCTATGCTGTAGGCGGCGTTGTACTTACCTTGTCTATGCCTGTTGATATGCTGTTCCACCTCGGGGCTCAGCTGCAGGTTATATCCTGCTTAACCGAAGGACTAGTTAATAATCTAGCCTATGACCATAATAATGTTGGTTATCCACCAACATTCATGCAATGCATTGGCTATATGTCCCTCCTATCCTAAAACATTTTGATGTGCGGTTACGTTGGATAACCTTTCAAATCTATCATATGTGAGAACGTATAAAGGTTAGATTAACATCTAACCTTAAACTTATCGTAATCCTAATCCGAATTGGGTTAACCGAAGTCAACCTCTTGATTACTAAAGTCAACCCTCCATTGGGCCAACTTTGGGCTCTGGGGCTAAGCCCTGTGATTCGGGTATAAATTCCCGATCACCGTTCATCTTAACTTGTTACCTAGCAAACCTTGAACTTGTACATTTTATTCCTTTTCTTTGTCTTTGAAAAAGTTTTTGGCATAAAAGCCGAAAAACTGCTATAATTCCCCTTAAAAATCCTTGAATCTTAAAACTGGGTTTTTAAAACATTTGAGGGTTTGAAACTGCCCTTGAAACAGTTTTCATGTTCAAAACAGAGTGTTTAAACTGAAAAACAATTTTTCTCTATGGGTTCTATAAAAATCTGTGCAGGAACATTTTGCTCCCTGCACAGTTTTCAGATCTCAAGGTCTAGCTTAAAACTCTTTGGGAATTAGAAAAAGTTTCCTTCATGAAAGTTTTAGCTCTCGAAGAGATCTAAAACTTTCGTGTTTTACAAAAATTCTGATTCTGTACCGATTAATACCAGTTTTTATTTGAATCTCAGTGATCCTGAAAATGGCGTCCTGATGGACCACCTACGGTTTTTCGTGAAAACGGAGGCCTTTGGAACCTCATTTTGAGAAACGGTCCACGTTGCCCCCTAGGAAAGACCCTGTTCTACAACTTTCATGTTTTACGTTTTTGCCCATTCGGCCTCTAAAGGCCTGCAATTACCCATTTCCTGCGACTGACCAGTGGGGAACCCGAACTGGCAGCCCTACTTACTAGGTTTGGTTTACGTCCTAATTTTCGGTTTCTACCTCAACCGATCACATCGGGAGCTTAATGTCAATTCATACAGCGTTTTTAACGTCTTGCATGTCCCAACATGCAACCCTAACACGTCCATGCAACCCTTCGAAAACGATCCCTAACCTAGTGTTGCATGTTCTAGCATAGCACAAACCATTCATTCATACATTCCATCACATACCAAATAAATTCAAACCATTCATGCTCATGCTAATTCATACCCTAAGGGACATATAACCTCATGAAATATTTCTAACATGCAATCCTAGCATACCAAACAACCATAAACATATTAATGAGCAATAAGGAACCAAACCACATCTAGCACCCTAATCAAGCACATTTAAGGGCATAAACTAAATTTAGTGAGCTTATGCTCTTACAACCAATAACTTGAACAAATACATTTAAATTTGAGCTTAAAAACTTGATTGGAAAAGGATTTAAGCTTTTAGAAAATTTTACCTTGAAATGGTTTGGATTTGGCTCTAGGACTTGAACCAATCTCACACCCCTTGACTTAGCTCCCTAGAACCGGTTTGGCTCAACAATTTGACACCAAATTGGCTGATTTGGGACCTCAATTTTTGGCTCCTCCCTATGCTCGGCTACAGCCCTATAACAAACCCAAAACTGAAAATTTTTTCTTGGTTTCATACACAAACCCGTGGGCTATCTTGGAAAGAAAAATAGTTCCAAAACTTACCCCTAAGCTTGGCTCAATGAACCCGAACTCTCCCTAGAGTTCTCCTTCAAATTGTTTTGCACTTTTTCCTCTCTTTCCCTGCTTGCTAGACACGGCTACAGCCAAGAACAAGGCTGGAAAAATTTTTCTCTCCCTCTTTGCTCTCGGTTTTGGCTGAAGAAATTTGGGCATAATGGAGTTGCATTTTCTGATTTAAATGGGGGAGGTGGCAGCCCTATTTATAGGCAATGTGGGACAAAAGTTTCTTGCAATTTAGCCCCCAAAATTTTTGAAAAATTGCTCAAGAAACCCCATGAGGTGGCCGGATTTCTTGGAGTGGAAGACAAGTAAGAAAGCTCTAGAACAAGACACATGGCTAATGTGGATTTGTTCTCAAAAAGTGATGATGTCATAAATCAAAGATTTATGATGTCATAAATAGGATATGGCTTGTTTGTCACATTTTTCCAATAAACTGTATAATTTAAACTTAACATAGATAAATCTAATACTGTGTTGTACTAATACACAGTATTAATATTTTATACTGTCATAAAAATTTTATCTGTGAAAAATCGGGCTGAAAAATTTTTTCTTTATTTTTCCGAACCCTTTTGCTTTATACCCTATTTTTGCGTGCTTGATTTTTCTATAGTGGTTTTGGTTCTCAAATATGTCATCTTATTTGAAAAATGAGTTTTTCTCAGTATTTTTCCTATACTGCATCTTATAAAATTGTACAGTGAGGGTTTTGACCGTTTTGGTCAAACTTTGACTTTCCCGGGTCAAAGTTGACTTTCTTGGTCAACCCTTTGAATTTCCTAGAATGATGCAAAATTAATCTCTTTTCATCCGAAAAGATCATTTATCAATGAAAACAAGCACATTTGAGTCTTACAAAGCTGTAAGAGCTCGTAACACATAATAGAGTCCTGAAATGAACTCTTTCATAAATGCCGATACGGCATACATTTAATTCCTTTTAAAAGGAAATAAGAACATAGAAAAAGTCAGGTATTACAATCTACCCCCCTTAAAAATTTTCGTCCTCGAAAATTAGAACAAACTGGTGTAGTTCTTTCCGATTGGCCATCGGTCTGAAGTCGAAATGTCGCACCAAACGTTAATTTTACGCCCATAGCAGCATGAATACTCCTCCAAACTCACGAAGTGAAGCGTCCATCATGATCCAGATACTCGATCTTGGCACTCCATGTGCCTTGACGATTTAAGCTACTTAGATTCCTGCCAATCTTTCTACCGAAAAGGTGGCTCTAATCGTGATAAAAAGGGTCGATTTGGTCAATCGGTCGACAATGACCCAAATCGTGTCGCTCCTAATTGTATTTCTAGGTAGTCCTACAAGCAATTCCATGGTAATTCGCTCCCATTTTCATTCTGGAGACTCTGTTTCCTGCAATTTCCTCCGAGATGTAGGTATTTAGCCTTGACTTTCTGACAAGTTGGACTCTTTGACACATATTCCGCTATTTCACCCTTCATGTTGAGTTCCGCAACTGCTCGTAACGGTTAAATCTTTCCTTATCGTACTAACTAAACGTCCCACAACGCTCTAAGTAGTCATACTTAGCGTTGTAATAACTTAAGAAATTAGTTTCTAAGATCACATCGAAATCCTAAGACTAGATTGCGATGAGATCTACAAACAATTCTCTGCCACATAAAACCATAGAAGCATTATGCATTCAGAGATCAAACCATAAAATTCTTTCTCAAAAAGCAAAGGAGTCTTTATAAAGCTGTTTTAAACCCTTTTACACTACTTCCTACTTTCTGAGCACTCTAAAAAAAAAATACATACAAGTGAGTGACACCAGAATCATATAATACAATAACATTCTATATGACGATAGAAGTCTATTTTGTCACCGCGTGTGAAGTTCCAGCTTCAGCGTCTCCATTGGTGTAAGCATAAATCCTGGTCTGGGGTTCAGGAGCCTCTAATCTTCCTTGCGTGATTGAGGGTCCTTCGAGCTTTACCTGGACTGCGTGTAGTTGACGTTGGTTAGGGTTCCGATTCTGGTACTGAGGTTGCTGATTCTGGTTATTCAGGGGACAGTTCCTTGCGTAGTGGCCTTCCTTGCCACATACGTAGCAAGTATTCATTCCCTTTCTGCATATGCCGGGATGTTTCTTCCCACAACTTTCACATGTGGGGTAGTTAGTATTAGTATCCTCATTCCCTTGATTATTCCTCTTTTGGGAAGAATTTCCTTGTTGGGTCTGGCCTGAGAAGTTCCCTTTTCTCTTGTTCTTCCCAGACTGCTTGGAACTTTGGCCGGCGTTATCAGCTTGACCCTTCGAATTCGATTCTGCTCCTTGACGAGGTTGCGTTGTCTTAGCAGTGGCCTTTTCCTCCTTCCTGGCTTTGAAGATCTGAGCCCGAGCCTCCTTGTCTTTGTTAATCCAATACTCGGCTCGTATAGCTCGGCTTACGCAGTCGGACACTGTCCTAGGCGGACTACTGCCAGCACTGACTTGCTTGGCAATGTCGGTCCTAAACATCTTCATCATGAGTCGTATCTTTTCAGCCTCACTTGGTACTAGATTCGGGCATAACCGAGCAAGTTGCTCGAATCTCGTAATCGCTTCCATTACCGTCATCGATCCTTGATGGAAGTTAGTGAGTTAATCCTGTTGCACAGCGAGCACCTCTTTGTTGTAGTACATCGCACGAAATTCGTTCTCGAAATCTTGCCAGTTCATTGCCATCGTGTTCCGGCGTAGTTGTACTGTTCTCCACCAATGCCTCGCGTCCTTTTTGAGAGCGAAAGAAGCGCACAGCACCTTCTCTTGTTCCGTAAGTCGCATAAAATCCAATATGACTTGGATGTCAATAAGCCAGTTGTCAGCGGCTATCGGATCGGTAGGTCCTTCAAATTCAGGCGCTTTCATCCTTCAGAAACGCTCGTATAGAAGGTCCTCACGTACTGGCGGCGGGTTTACTGGTACTCCAGCCGGTGCCATCGGAATTTCCATATTCCGAGGGATCTCTGGCGGAACTTCAGGTTGAACATTGGGCATCTGAGGTGCCACTGGAGGAACTGGTGGTGCTTGTTGGGGCACTTCTTGGACTCGTGGTCCTCGATTCATCCGAGCTAGTTGCTCGCGAAGTCTCGTCATCTCTTGTTGCTGGGCCAGCAACTGCTGTTGTAGGTTAGTCACCAAAGTTGCTAAATCCGGCTGAGGCGGATTCGCAGGTGCGTTTCGGCGCGTACGTACCATTTCTAAATTCCTATATAAGGAAAGATATCGTACTATCAATATCCTTTCCTTCATGCAAACCTTACCATATCGTACTATATAACATCATATCTTGTAACATCGTATCATACACATAGCATACCATAACTTAATAACATGTCCGTATCATACTAGGTACTTTTCAAAACCATAACATAACTTCTTATCATATATCCCGTGTTTCCACGGTCTCTTTGTACAAATTTCAAAAGTACACCATAGTGTCAAAAATACATCGTTTCAAAAGTACATACTGTTGATATCCATATTTACATATTTCAAAAATACATAATACTGTACAAACGTATATACATGGCCAAAACTGGATGGAAGTGTCTACCACTTTACCATCCTACATATGTACAGCCTAACGTCCGAATATACAAAGTACTATAGTCAGTCCTACTGTCCCAAACAAATTTACAAAACGGCCCTAGGTCTAAACGATAACCTCGAGCGTAATATCAGACGTATCGGAATCAGAATCAGGGTCCTCGTCTCCGTCATCCAAATCAATCACATGGGGCTCTTCCCCCTCCATCGGAAACTCCTCAGGGTCGTCGGGGTCATCGTGATCAGATACCCAGTCCCAGCCACCCTGTACCGGCTCAAGCTCTAACTCATCATCATCGTCCTCATCGTCATCGTCATCGCTAGAGATATCGATGACTGGGGGGTCCTCCTGGGCTGGTGGATGAACAGAATCTCGAAATAAGGCTCCAAAGGCCTCCGTTTTACCCAAAACCCGTGGCTGAACCCTGGGACGTTCTCCACCCAGTTTTTCAGAGTTAACCCGTTTTCAAATAAAAACTGGTACTGATCTAGGCCGAACTAGATTTTGTCCAAAACATGAAAGTTTTAGAATTTTTCGATAGCTACAACTTTCGTGAAGACAAGTTTTTCAGATTCCAAGCCGATTTTTAAACTGGGCGCGTTTTGTGAAAGACGCGCAGAGAGCCCGAAATATTGCAAATGAGTTTCATGAAAATATTTTCTAGAAAAATTTGTGAAGTGTTCTTAAATGTTTATTTTAGCTTCGGGAACCGTTCCAAAGGTGGTTTCCAACCCCAAATGATTTTATAAAAAGATTTATTTCGAAAACCATGGATTTTAAGGGCTCGGGTGTAATACCCGGAATTTTCATGGACTTAAGATTTCTCTTTTTATTAGAAATTAGAAGTCCGCATGTTATGTTTATGAGGTGTTTTCATGAAAAATTATGAATCACATGTGAAATTCGTAATTTTATTAGCCAAGGTTAGAATTTTCTTTAAACCGGCTACGAGACTCGGAAAAAAAATACCGAGGTTGGTAAACGGCATTTTGAGTCAAAAAGAACGAAAAGGAAAGAAAATGAACGAAAAAGGACGAAATTTTACAAAAGTCAAAGGGTTGACCAAAAAGTCAAAGGGTTGACCAAAAAGTCAAAGGTTGACCAAGGACGGGTCAAAAATGTTGACCTCGAAAAATGATGAAATGCAGTGTAATAAGAGACTGCAAAGACTTTTTATGGTCAAGAAAGTAAAAATAAGCCGTAAAAACCACCCTAGAAATCAAGCACACCGAATTAAGAATTAAAGGGCAAAAAGGTCTCCGAAAAATTGGAGAAAGAAAGTTTTCAGTCCAATTTTTACAAGGAAGAATTTTGGATCAAAATTATGGAGCACAATATTTTTTAATATCTGTGTGACACAAAGGAAAGGAAAGGAATTAATTTTAAAGAAGAAAAATGGTCAAACAAGGCATTGTGGGAGCTAGTGGAAAATGACATCAACACCTTGACATCACCTTCCACCAACGCAATGTTGCACATGTGGACTCCCCCTCCTCCAACAGCCGGCAACCAAGGAAAGAAGAAAAGAAAATCAAGGACAAAAAGAATGGAAAGACAAAGCCTTAAATTAAGGAATGATGTCTCATTTGAAAGCTAACTAAATGTGAGCTAGTTAAAGTAAAGAAATGGAGCTCTTTCCACTCCATAAAGGTTCGGTTACACACCCCCCTTTTCCCTTCAAAAGTTCGGCAATCTAAGAGAAAAGAAAGAAAAGAAAATCACAAAGAAAAGCATGAGAAAAGATGGAAAAGAAAGACATGGCATAAAGTCATTTTTTGAGGAAAAAGTGTGCACCCTTTGCATGCCACTTGTCCCCTTGTTTCTCCAAGAATTTCGGCTGCAACTAGCCCTCCCCATGACCAAGCAATCAGCCCTTGTAATCCCCCAAAAATCCGGACACACAATGGCCCTTGGCTTCCCCATGAAGTTCGGCAATTCAATGGAAAAAGAAAGGAAGAAGCAAAGGACAAGGCATAAAGCCATAAATCAAGGAAAAGGTGCAACCACTCTTGTCCATCAAGTCCTCTCACTCTCTAGTCATTTTTGTTAAAAAAATGAGTCAAACCCCATGCCTTTTCCCTTGGAACTTTCGGCAGCCAACACAAGAAAAGGAGGAGACATAAGCCTTAAATTAAGGACAAGGCACCATCAACTCCTAGCCATCTTGTCCATCAAAGAAAACCTCCCATTCCCCATGCTCTTTTATTAAAAGAATGAGCCCAAAACTCTTGCTTTTTCCCTTCCCAAGTTCGGCAGCAATAAGCACAAAGAGAGAGATGACATAAAGCCTTAATTTAAGGCAAGCAACCAACTACTCCAATCAATCAAAGAAAACCCTTCCATCCTTTGTGCTTTTTGTAAGAAAAAGTAAGCCAAAGCTCTTGTGTTTTCCTTGGGATATTCGGCAGCTAGAGAGAGAAGGAGAGAAAGAGAGATTCTAAGAGAAATGTTGGGTATTCCATCTCAAAGGGGTGCACGGTTTTGGACAAGAGAAAGAGGAGAAGAAATCAAAAAAAAAAAAAAATCTAAGGGTGTGCATGTGTGATGTTCGGCTTTTCTAGGAGAGAAAGGAAAGAAATTTGTGAGCCATGGAGACCCATTTTGGGGCAGCAAATCCGTGAGCTTGGGGAGTGAAAGAGAAGAGAGAAATCTGGAAAAATTTATGGGGTAAACCATGATGAAGTTCGGCTTGGTGTGATGAAGCCAAGAGGAAAGATTTTGGTGCTTCTTGGAGCAAAAATCCGTGAGCATGGAGGATGGAAAAAGGTAAGATGAAAACTTGGATCTCTCATCTTATAAAGTTCGGTTTTGATGAGCAAGAAAGAAGCTAACAAAAAGTTATTGGATTTCTATTTTTCTTGCAAAATCCGTGAGCCATGGAGGAGCCAAATCCGTGGGTGAGCAAGCCAAGAAGAAAAGAAGGGATTTTCAAACCCTAACTTGGGTTAAGGTAACCTCTTAAACTAATCTTGGATTTAAGCTCAAGATAAGCATTTTTCTTATGATTCAAGATGGGTTTGTAAGGACATAAGTCCAAGCTTATTTTTTTCAGTCCTTGATTTGGTGTATGTGCTTGATAGGGATTAGGGTTTGGTTGGCTTGTTTTATGATGTTTCTTGCATGATTTTTATGCTTGAAAAATTGATAGGATGCATGCTAGATGTGTTATTTAAGTCCCCTAAATTTTGGTCACAAATCAGCCCTAAGGCAGTGGCTGATTTGCTTGAAGAAAAATGTTGCATGTGATGCTAGTTGATGAATGATGCAAGGATAGCACACCATGCAGCCAAGGACGTTTTGTGGGCTGCATGGGCGTGAAGGATGGGCAAGAATGTATGCATGGGACGTTAGATCCGTTGCTTGTTTAATGTTTAGGCTCCCGATGTGATCGGTCGAGTTAGAATCCGCAAACTAAGACGTAAAACCGGATTAACAACCGAAACTGCCATTTCGGAGTCGAAACTGGCCAGTTTCAGGAAAGTGAAATTATCAGGCCCTTAGAGGCAGAACAGGTTAAAAGTTAAAACATGAAAGTTGTTCAGAACAACTTTTACTAGAGAACAACGTGGACAGAATCTTAAAATAAGGCTCCAAAGGCCTTCATTTTTATGAAAACCCGTGGCTAACTCCTGGAGCCAGTTTCACTCCGTTTTTCAGGATCACCCAGATTCAAACGAAAACTGGTACTGATCTAGCCAGAACTGGGTTTTGTGCAAAACACAAAAGTTTTAGCATTTTTTGATAGCTACAACTTTCGTGAAGACAAGTTTTTCAGAAAATGAACGGATTTTTAATCTGGGTTGTTTTTACGAAGAGTACTCAGGGAATCCGAGAATTTCCAGCACTTGGTTTACAAAAAACGTTTTCTAGAAAAATAAAAAGTGTCTCTAAAATGTTATTTTGACTACGAAAATCGTTCCAATGGCGATTTTCAGTCCGTAATGATTTTATGAAGTCCCGTTTTAAGAAAACGAATTTTTAGAGTTTTTGGGATTATTCACCCAAAGCTCTCAAGTTAAAGAGAAAAATGAGATTTTCCAAGTTAAAAAGGAAAATGAGATTTTTCAAGAAGAGAAGTGGAATTTTTAAGAGTTTAGAATTGAAATTCCACATTTTTCCAAGAAGTAAAGAAAGTGATGATTTTAGACAAGTATTTTCAAGAGTAATGAAGTAAGAGCTTTTTACAAGCAAATTAATGGATTTTTGGAAGATAATTATATAATGTTTTCCAAAAATAATGAAATGGAGTTTTAAGGTAAAAATGGGTAATCAAGCCGACTACGAACGGTAACCGGAATTATATCCGAGTTACTGGGCTAAGCCCATAGCCCAACGTTAGACCCAAAGGGGGTTGACCTTAGTTGACCACATGTTGACTTGGGTTGACCAAGAGTTGACTTTAGGGTTACCCAATATAACCCTAAAGGATACCAAGATTTATGAAATGGGCTAAGACCTAGGGTTATTGAAGAGAAATAACCCAATGGATTATGATCAAGAAAAGTAAAATATAAGCCCAAGAAGGAAGTAACCGATCAGGCTTACAAGAGATATTAGAGGGGACATATAACACACACATCTAGGATTGCTCATAGATGTTGGTTAGGATACCAACATCATATGTCGCGATTATGGTAAGATAAGTTAACCTTATCTTACACCTCCTTTGAAACAGGATTATGAACCTGTTGAGATATCGCGAGGAATGATGGGTCAAGAGCGTAGGACCTAAGGTAAGTACAAACCTCACCTGTAGTATGGAAAAATAATATGTATGTTCAAATATGCTATGTTTCAAGATATGTTAAATTGCTTTAAAGATGTCATGTTTTGAAGATGTTTTCAATATGTCATGTGTTAAAGATGTCATGTTTTAAAGATGCCATGCTATGTTTTATGAACGAAATGTTAAGTATGTATGATATAGTGACATCATAAAGTATGCTCACTAATGATAAGAAACTTGGTAAAAATACACAAGTAAGGTGTCGTACCAACCTCCACCAAGGTGGAGGATTTTTATGTTAAAGTTATGGATTCGCTCTCTCGTTTTTGTAAGAGGGTGTAATCACTTATGTTTCCTGGAGCAGTTAGGGACTTGCAACCCATCTAACTGTATCTAGCGACGCGCTATATGTTAAGGGTACGTACACTATGGGGCCCACAAGAAAGATAAGGAAGTTAAAAGAAATGCATAAATGGAACATAAATGGTTCATGCATATGTTTTATGATGAAGTATGTTTCAAGATGTTTAATTGAAAATGTTTTGTGAGATTTAAGATTGTACTTGCTGAGCGTCAGCTCATCAGATATATTCCATACTGCAGGTTGAGATAAAAAGCTTGTAGCTTTACTTGGTGGGCTTGGAGATGATGCAGCGAGTGAAGGGCGGTGTGGGATACCACTACGCAATAATTTCCGCAATATGTTTAAAGTTATGAAGTTTTCATGTATGTTTAAAAGTCAAGTTATGTTATGTATGAAATGTTTCAAAGTATGATGCACAATTTTAGTGCATGGGTTTCAAGTAAAGATTTTAAAATGAAATCCAAATTATGAAGTTCAAAGAAAGTTTTAAAACGATGCTCAAAAGAAGTTTCAAAAAAAAAAAAAAAGTAAGTAGAAGAAAAAAACAAAAAAATTTTATTCCGCATTTTAAAGTAAAGTAAGTATGAAGTATGAATGTGACGGTTCCGGCGCCCCGCATCCGCGCGGTCGGCCCCGCGTGGGTGTCAGGTGGGTGGTTCGGGGCGTCACATTGGGTTTGAAATTCACACCTTCCCCATAAAGTAAAGAAAAAGAAAGTTTCAACCAAGAATTTCCAAGTTAAAGAAAATAGTGGGTTTAATCCAAAGAATTTTCTAATTAAAGGAGTTAGAATTTTTACAAGCAAAATGAAGGATTTTTGGAAGTTAATCACACAAGATTTTCCAAAAATAAGAAAGAGAAATTTTAAAGTAAAATTGGTAAACAAGCCGATTACGAACGGTAACCGGATATTATATCCGAGTTACAAACCCAAGGATAACCAAGGGTTGACAAAAGGTTGACCCAAGGTTAATTAAGGTTAACCTTAAGGGTTACCCAATATAACCCTAAGGGATACCCACATGTATATTGGGCTAAGATTTAAGGGGTTAATGGAAATAACCCAATAACAAGGATGTATGAGCAAAGCCCACTAATAGAACAAGGCTCTAAACCAAAAGGTTACCTAATGTAACCTCTTAAGGATTTAATCGAAGTTCAATAAAGAATGGGGATTAAAGTGGCCAAGATGGATAACATGTATAGGGGACATACAACCAAAAGTAAATGTGAGTGTTGGTAGGTCGCCAACACCTTACGAAAGGATCCTGATCCTATATTTTTGGTATATCAGGAGAGTGAATTGCGGTTACCGACGATTTAAGGAACGCGATTCTAAGGATACGGCGCTAGAGGTAAGTACAAACCTCACCTGCAGTATGAGAACTAGTAAATTATGTTCAAGTATGTGGTTTTCAAATATGCTGCAATATGTTATGTGCTATATCTATGAAATGCCATGTTTTATGAAAAGTGCTATTTTTGCGAAATGTCATGTTTATAAAAAGTGCTATCTTCGTAAAATGCCATGTTGATAAAAAGTGCTATTTTTGCAAAAGATTATAAAAGTGCTATATTTGCAAAATGTCATGTTTATGAAAATGTCATGTTTGCAAATGCCATGAATGAAAAGAATGTCATGCCATGTTATTCATGAGATACAAAGTATGTTATCATGTAGTGACATCATATGGTATGTTCACTAAAGATAAATAACATGGTAAGAACTCACAAGTAAAGTGTCGTACCAACCTCCACCAAGGTGGACAATTTTTATGATGAAGTTATGGATTCGCCCTCTCGTTGTTGTAAGAGGGTGTAATCACTTCTGTTTCCTGGAGCAGTTAGGGACTTGCAACCCCATCTAACTGTATCTAGCGGCGCGCTATATGTTCAAGGTACGTACACTATGGGGCCCATAAGAAAGATAAGAAAGTTAAAAGAAATGCATAAATGGAACATAAATGGTTCATGCATATGCATATGATGATGTATGTTTTTCATGATGTTTTAAATGTTTTGTGAGATTATGTTTGTGCTTACTGGGCGAAAGCTCATTCAGTTATATTTCATACTGTAGGTAAGAAACCCGCAGCTTAATGCTGGGCATTGTTGGAGCGGTGTGGCGGCAGACGAAGGCGGTATGGATACCACTACGCATAGTTTCCGCAAATCTTTTAATGTAAAGAAGTTTTTGTATATAAGCATGTATGATAAAGACAAATTATGCTTTATGGTATTTTGGAACTAAATACCTTAAGTAAACGTTTACTTAAGTAGTAATGATGTATTACTAAAGATAAATGCTTTATAAGAATTTTCAAAAAAAAAAATATATATATATCCCTAATTTTCAAGTAAGAAAGTAAGTAAGTAAGGAGTGACGGCCCTACGTAGTAAGGGGGCGTCACAAATATTATGGTTCCGCCATAGCACTTTAACCATGGGAATGGTTTTGTTTCTCAGGACTTTGTCTTCCCGATCTAAAATCTGAATTGGCCTGTCCTCATAGGTTAAATCCGTTTCTACTTCAATCGGTTCTTGACTCAACGCATGAGAAGGATCAGGTTCGTATTTTTTCAACATAGAGACATGAAAAACATTATGCACAGAAGCTAAAGCTGGCGGCAAGGCTAATTTGTAAGCCACTTTTCCGATTTTCTCGAGGATCTCGAACGGTCCTGTGTATCTCGGACTAAGCTTTCCCTTCTTGCCGAACCTCATAATCCCCTTCATAGGAGCAATCTTAAGAAAGACAGAATCTCCTACTTGAAATTCTAAGGGTCTTCGACGCTTATCAGCATAACTCTTCTGTTGACTGAAGGCTTCGCCAAGTCGTTGTCTAATCACCTTGAGGTCCTCCGAGGTCCTTTGGATAAAATCCGTGGTTTGAAGTTGCTTCTGCCCGACTTCTTGCCAGTGAATGGGAGATCAACACTTCCTTCCATATAATGCTTCATATGTAACCATACCAATCAAAGCGTGATAACTATTATTATAAGAAAATTCAATCAAACGTAGCTTCTGATCCCAGCTTCCTTTGAAATTCATAACGCATGACCTCAACATGTCTTCCAAGGTCTGAATAGTTCGCTCCGATTGACCATCAGTTTGCGGACGAAAAGCTGTGCTGAATTTCAACTTGGTTCCCATAACCGTGTGAACACTCTTCCAGAATCGAGAAGTAAAACGTCCATCTCGATCCGAGATAATAGTTTGTGGCACTCCATGCAACCTAATAATCTAGGAAACGTAAATTTCGGCTAACTTTTCAATTGAGAAGGTAGCTTTGATGGCTATGAAGTGGGCTGATTTGGTTAATCTGTCCATAATTACCCAAATCATGTCGTTTCCTTGCGTAGTTCTGGGTAATCCAACCACAAAATCCATCGTGATTTGCTCCCATTTCCATTCTGGAAGTTCAATCTTCTAAAGATCTCCTCCAGGATGTTGGTGTTCAGCCTTCACTTTTTGACAAGTTAGGCATGTTGATACAAATTCAGCAATTTCTCTTTTCATATTCGGCCACCAATAGTTTTCCTTGAGGTCCTTGTACATCTTGGTCGCTCCAGGATGAACCGAATATGGTGTTTCGTGTGCTTCCGACATGATTTGTCGTCTAAGAAACTCAAAGTTTGGAACGCAAATCCTTCCTTTGAACAGCACTAATCCATTTGGAGAGATCATAAACTCCTTATTCTTCCCTTCAAAAAGTTGTGTCTTTATTAGGGAAGGATCTTGTTCTTGGTGAAGCTTAATGGATTCTAGGAGATCGGACTGGAGTGTCAACACAGCCAATTTCCCAGTAACCATTTCCAAGTTAAAATCCGAAATTTCCTTTTAGAGTGGCTTGGATAGGGTCTCAAGGAACATAAGCATTCCGGTTGCCTTCCTACTTAGTGCATCTGCTACCTTATTTGCCTTCCCGGGATGGTAGAGAATTTCACAATCATAATCTTTGACGAGTTCCAACCATCGACGTTGCCTCATGTTGAGCTCCTTCTGGGTGAAGATGTATTTGAGACTTTGATGATCTGTGTAAATCTCACATCTGTTGCCATACAAGTAGTGTCTCCAGATTTTTAGGGCAAAAACTACCGCCGCGAGCTCCAAATCATGCGTCGGATAATTTCGTTCATGGTCCTTAAGTTGATGTGAGGTGCAGGCGACAACTTCCCCATTCTGCATTAGGACGGCTCCAAGTCCAGTTTTCGAAGCATCACTATAGATGACAAAATTTCCCGCATCGACATCAGGAATTATCAGTACCGGTGCACTCGTAAGCCTTCTTTTAAGTTCTTGGAAGTGCTCCTCACACTTTTGTGTCCAGTCATACCTTTTTCCTTTCTTGGTAAGGGCTGTAAGTGGTGCTGCGATCTTGGAGAATCCCTCAACAAAGCGTCGGTAGTATCCGACTAACCCTAGAAAACTTCATATCTCCGTAACATTCCTAGGTACTGGCCATGCACTGACCGCCTCTACCTTAGCATGATCTACTGAAATTCCTTCCCTTGATACTACGTGGCCCAAGAAGTGTACTTTATCCAACCAAAATTCACACTTTGTAAATTTGGCATAAAGCTGATTTCTTCTTAGCATTTCCAGAACCATCCTAAGATGTTGTTCATGTTCCTTAACGGACTTCGAGTAGATCAAGATATCGTCGATAAATACAATCACGAATTTGTCCAAATATTCCTTGAATACTCGATTCATCAGGTCCATGAAAGCAGCTGGGGCATTAGTTAGTCCGAATGGCATAACGAGAAACTCGTAATGCCCATAACGAGTTCTAAAAGCTGTCTTGGAAATATCCGCCTCCTTGATCCTTAGTTGATGGTATCCCGACCGTAAATCAATCTTGGAAAATACTTCTGCTCCCTTAAGTTGGTCAAAAAGATCATCAATTCTCGGAAGAGGATACTTGTTCTTAATTGTAATCTTGTTCAGTTCACGGTAGTCGATGCACATCCGTAGCGATCCATCTTTCTTTTTAACGAATAACACTGGCGCTCCCCATGGTGAGTGGCTTTGTCGGATGAATCCTTTGTCGAGCAACTCTTGTAACTGCACTTGAAGTTCCCTCAGTTCAGCTGGCGCCATACGGTAGGGTGCCTTTGATATTGGGGCAGCTCCAGGTAGTAGTTCTATCTCAAACGAAATTTCTCTCTCCGGTGGAAGTCCAGGTAAATCCTTAGGGAAAACATCCACATACTTTTTTATAATGGGGACCTCTTCGGGTGATAGTTCCATCTCTTAATCCTTATTCACCACGTTAGCTATATATCCTTGGAATCCACTAGCTAACATTTTCCAAGCTTTCATTGCCGTGACTAACTTAGTCGATGAGTTCCGGGGTTGGCTACAGAAACCGAATTCCTCCTTACCATTGGGGCTAAACTTAATACAACGCTTTCTACAATCAATCTTAGCATTGTATTTACTTAGGAAATCCATTCCGAGAATAACATCGAAATCTTGTAACTGAATTTCAATCAAGTCTACATACAAATCCCTATCACACATAGTTATTGGAACATTCCGCATCCAACAATCAGATAATAATATATCTCCAGACGGAAGGGAGATTTTGAAAGTTTGTCCTAACTTATCAGCTCTTCTTTCTAACTTCCGGGCAAATCCCATTGATACAAAAGAATGGGTGGCACCAGAATCAAATAAAGCAATCGCATTGTGAGTGGAGACAGAGATCTGACCTGTTACCACATGAGATGTTCCAGCTTCGACATCGCCCTTAGTGTAAGCATAGATTCTAGCCTGGGGTTCGGGAGCTTCCAACCTTCCTTGGGCAATTGAAGGGCCTTCAATCCTTGCTTGGACTGCATGGAACTGGCCATTGTTGTTCCTATTCGGGTACTGGTACTGGGGGTTTGGATTCTGCCGATTCTGAGTGCAGCCTTTCGCATAATGGCCTTCCTTGCCACAGATATAGCAAGCATTCGTTCCCGATCTGCAGACACCCAGATGCTTCTTTCCACACTGTGCGCATACTGGAAAGTCCACATTATTTCCTCCATTTCCCCAGTTGTTTCTCTTATGAGGATAGTTCCTTTGTTGACCCTGGTTACCGGCATTCTCTTTTCTCTTATTTTTCCCGGACGGTTTGGAGCTTTGGGGAACGTTATTCGCCTGTCCCTTCTGGTGCGTCTCCTGGATCGGTCTTGGCTGTAACTGTTTGCCCACATTCTTCTCCTCTTTTCTAGCCTTGAAGATTTGAGCCCTTGCTTCCTTATCGCGGTTGATCCAGTACTCGGCCCTTAACGCACGACTAATGCAGTCCGATACTAGAGTCGGTGGGCTACTACCCGCACTGACTTGTTTGGCTATGTCAGTACGGAACATCTTCATCATCCTCTTAACCTTTGTAGCTTCATTGGGAACAAGCTCCGGACATAAATGAGCTAATTGTTCAAACCTCTTGACCACTTCCAGCACCGTCATCGATCTTTGCGTCATATTGTTAAACTCATCCTGTTGCGCCGCTAAGATTTCAGGATTGTAATACATCGCCCCAAACTCGTCGACGAACTCTTGCCAGCTCATCATTGCAACATTACAACGCATTTGTAGGGTTCTCCACCAATGTCTATCGTCCTTCTTTAGGGCGAATGAGGCACATAGGACCTTTTCATGCTCCGTAAGTCCCATGAAATCTAAAATTACTTGAATGTCGATTAGCCAGTTGTCTGCTTCAATTGGGTCGGCCAATCCTTCAAACTCTGGCGCCTTCATTCTCCTAAACCTTTCGTAGAGCAAGTCTTCCCTAGCACCGGGTAGGTTGACGGGAGCTATTGGTACTTCAGGTTGTGCTGGGGGTGCTTGAGGTACCATAGGGGGTACAGAGATTTCTGGTGGGGGTACTTCCTCGGCTCTTGGCTCTCGGTTAAATTGAGCCATTTGTTCCCGTAACTGGTTATTTTCTTGTTGTTGCTCTTGCAACTGACGCCGTAGGGAAGCTATTTCATCTGCGAGGCCAGGCTCTTGTTGACGGCTACCGGATCTAGAGCGTGATCTCGACATCTTTTAACGTTTTCTAATTACAAGAAAGATATTGTTATTCTACAAATACCTTTCCTTTTATTTGTGCACCATTACTTCTAGACTTAACGTAATACCATCCCATATTAAGCAATGGTTCCTTCATACTTCCATTCTCATAACTTTATCATAATTTCCACACCTTAACTTAGATGCATAACATATCATTCTATTCTATCTCAACATAATGCCATCACATACCATATAATGACTCTTCATATTTTCATACTTAAAACCATAAGATTTCATAGATAGCATAACTCAATTACATACATACGTCAAACTTGTTCATACAAACATATCACACTTAAAACATGTCATACATATATTCTCAAAGCTACTAGAATTAGTTCAAACGAACTCACAATTAATTGTTACTTAAAAGAAACACACTCAAACAACCTATCTTAATCACTAGCCGCACCCGAAAACACATCTAAATCCTCTTCATCTAAGGGAAACTCTTCCGGCTCTTCTTCATCATCTTCAATTTCTTCCTCCTCCTCCCCCCATATGTCTTATTCTTCATTGTCCTCGGGAGGATCTTGGTTGATTGGAGGGTCCAATTGTTCTTCATCCTGAGCCTCCATACCAACACCATCTTCAGGTGGAGGAATCATTTGAAGGGGTACTGCATTAATAGGCTCCTCCTCGTGCCATACCGGATCTCCATTGGCCGGTACTACCTCGTTAAGTTGTTGCAGGGCTTCCACTTGTTGTATATGATTCGTAATTTCTGCCTCCATGATCCTATTGATCATTTCCTCCAAAGTCATTCCAACAACCGGTGGTGGAACATGGGCTCTAATTCCCGGTGGTACTCCATCCCTAATTAGTTGCAAGGCTCTAAACTCCGGGTTTCCTATACTTGGAATATGTGGTAGCATTGCTTCCTGGAAGCGTCTACAGTAATGGCTTATTGATTCGTTAGTGAACGCATGCCAATCAGCTACAAAATTCAAATATCGTTCAAAGTTCATGATTTCATAAAGTGTCTCATCCCGATAGGGCATTGCGGCATCCGCATCAGGTATTGGTCCATATCGTCCAATAATCAATACTCGGAATTCTTCCCACGATCCTCCAAGTAATTCTGGTTCTTCTATGGATCTCCACCAGGATCTCGCATCCCTTGCTAGGCACCTAGCAGCTAGGGGAACCTGTAAGTGATTTTCAATATGGCAGATTCTAAATATGGCTTCCATGTCATGAAGCCAGGCTGATAGTGTCACTGTCCGTACCGTTCCATCAAAAATCAACGGCATCATCTCATAGAAGGCATGAGCAGCAGCTCGGTCTCCGTCCATAGCTTACAAATCTACATAATATATTTTAATGAATAAAATACATACACAAAGTACTATTTACTTACAATGACTATGGCTCTGGCAGGCAAATTGTGAAATCGGAAGACAGGAAACCTCTCTGATACCAAATCTGTAACGCCCCACCTAGCGTAGACCGTTACCGTACTTAAAACTTATGTTTCATATAGTCCTTTCTTATTTTATATTAGCGAAAGTGCGGAATAATTTTTTTTTTATCAACATAGGAAAATATACTTAGTAGCTTAGTTACTTAATTACTTACATATATAATATCCTTTGTTTCCACCCTTGAGTTAGATGTCTCATACTTATAAAAATATTTACATACCAAATAAATAAGAAAATCAAAATGAGCAATACACATTTAAAACTAATGGCTCAATTCCCACAATTTCACAACGTGCCCTGCCGAGTCCACCGTCTTGCATCAAAGCTTACCGATAGGTTGTTTACCTACAACATAGATGTAAGTTGTGAGCTTTTGGCTCAGCAAGTACAACATATATACCACAAAACATTTTACAAACCATAATGCATGAACCACTTATGCTTTTGTTATGCTTTCTTATCTTAGCTTAACTTTTAACTTTTAGGGCCCTTACATAACATATGTGTACGTACCGTGGCGCGCAGCCATGGAGTGGTTGGGGCGGCCAGCCCTGTCCAACTCAAACCATGAACCAAACCTGACCTAACGCAGGTCGATACGACATGAAAAACTTACTTCATAATCATACTTAAAAACATTCTCTTTATCGAAAACAATTTCTTATCAAGAATAGTTTTGCTTTAAAACTTAGTCTTATTCTCATCAAGTGAGTTGATCATAGTGAGCATGCTTCGTGATGCTTCAACATAAACGTACATCATATGCACATCAACATGTATGCATGAAACTTGAAAACATACAAATATTGAAAACATTTTCATCTATACCGTAGGTGGAGTTGTACTTACTCTTTTTCAGCTAAAACCTTAAGTATAGGTTCCGTCACAAAACCTCAACAGGATTACCTCCCTGTTCATAAAAATCACAGTATAAGTTTCCCATACTTGCTTTAACTAATTGACTAACTCTTAAGTGACCCTAACTAACAAGTTTGGTCCTTAATGTGTGAGGTAAAAGTAACCTCTTCTCTTTTCTTACAAATCTGCTCAAGGTTAAGACCACACCCTGCACGGCTTAGAGCATTCTATGTTTACTTAAAAATTGGTTTGGAATTTTACAAAACTTTCTTCACAGAAGTTCTATACAACATCTAGAAATACAACTTTTATTTTTGGCCAAAACCCTAATTCGGTTTCTATCCTTCTGGTTTCTTACTGGAAAAGTTTGAAATTACATTTATGAACCTTAAAAGTTTGCTCTCGGGTTTTGATGAAAACAGAGGCTCTAGCAGCCTTATTTCAAATATTGTGCTCCATAATTTGGTCCAAAATTCTTCCTTTAAAATTGAACCAAAAACTTTCTTTCTCCAATTTTTCGGAGACCTAAAAAAACTCTGTGACGCCCCGAACCACCCACCAGACACCCACGCGGGGCCGACCGCGCGGATGCGGGGCGCCGGAACCGTCACCTTCATACATAACTTACTATACTTGAAAATGCGGAATAAATGTTTTTTTTTTTTGAAACTTCTTTTGAACATCGTTTTAAAACTTTCCTTGAACTTCATAACTTGGATTTCATTTTCAAATCTTGACTTGAAACCCATACACTAAAATTGTGCATTATACCTTGGAACTTCATACATACATAACATAACTTAACATACATGAAAACTTCATAACTTAAACATAATGCGGAAAATATTGCGTAGTGCTATCCCACACCGCCCTTCACTCGCTGCATCATCTCCAAGCCCACCAAGTAAAGCTACAAGCTTTTATCTCTACCTGCAGTATGGAATATATCTGATGAGCTGACGCTCAGCAAGTACAAACGCGATCTCACAAAACATTTTCATTTAACATCTTGAAAACATACTTCATCATAAAACATATGCATGAACCATTTATGTTCATTTATGCATTTCCTTTAACTTTCTTATATTTCTTATGGGCCCCATAGTGTATGTACCCTTAACATATAGCGCGCCTCCAGATACAGTTACATGGGGTTGCAAGTCCCTAACTGCTCCAGGAAAACATAAGTGATTACACCCTTCCGACAATGAGAGAGCGAATCCTAAATTTTAACATAAAAATCCTCCACCTTGGGGGAGGTTGGTACGACACTTTACTTGTGTATTTTTACCAAGTGGCTTATCATTAGTGAGCATACTTTATGATGTCACTATATCATACATACTTAACATTTCATTCATAAAACATAGCATGGCATCTTTAAAATATGACATCTTTAACACGTGGCATCTTGAAAACATCGTCAAAACATGACATCTTTAAAACATTTCAACATATCTTGAAACATAGCATATTTGAACATACATATTATTTTTCCATACCACATGTGAGGTTTGTACTTACCTTAAGTCCTACGCTCTTGACGTAACATTCCTCGCGATATCTCAACAGGTTCCTATTCCTGTTTCAATCAAAGGAGGTGTAAGAAAAGGTTAACTTATCTTACCATAAATCACGACATATGATGTTGGTATCCTAACCAACATCTATGAGCAATCATAGATGTGTGTGTTGTATGTCCTCTCTAATATCTCTTGTAAACCTGATTGGTTACTTCCTTCATCTTGGGCTTATATTTTACTTTTTCTTGATTCAAAATCCATTGGGTTATTTTCTCTTCAATAACCCTAGGTCTTAGCCCATTTCATTAATCTTGGTATCCTTTAGGGTTATATTGGGTAACCCTAAAGTCAACTCTTGGTCAACCCAAGTCAACATATGGTCAACTAAGGTCAACCCCCTTTTGGGTCTAACATTGGGCTATGGGCTTAGCCCAGTAACTCGGATATAATTCCGGTTACCGTTCGTAGTCGGCTTGTTTACCCATTTTTACCTTAAAACTCCTTTTCTTTATTTTTCGAAAGCATTATATAATTATCTTCCAAAAATCCATTAATTTACTTGTAAAAACACTTACTTCATAAAATCTTGAAAATACTTGG
This sequence comes from Ficus microcarpa, assembly GCA_025413485.1. Classification (NCBI taxonomy): domain Eukaryota; kingdom Viridiplantae; phylum Streptophyta; class Magnoliopsida; order Rosales; family Moraceae; genus Ficus; species Ficus microcarpa. The sequence goes on from CM046387.1 coordinate 3,970,355, forward strand.
CTAAAATCATTCTTTTCTTTACTTCTTGGAAAAATGTGGAATGTCAATTCTAAACCTTAAAATCCCACTCTCTTCTTGAAAAATCTTATCTTCCTTTAACTTATGGAAAATCCCATTTTTTTTCTTCAACTTGAACACTTTGGGTGAATAATCCCAAAAACTCTTTTCTTGTCTCGTAAAAATTCATTTTCTTAAAACGGGACTTCATAAAATCATTAAGGACTGAAAATTACCATTGGAACGGTTTTCGTAGTCAAAATAACATTTTAGAGACACTTTACATTTTTCTAGAAAACGTTTTTGTAAACCAAGTGCTGGAAATTCTCGGCTTCCCAGAGCACTCTTCGTAAAAACAACCCAGATTAAAAATCCGTTCATATTCCGAAAAACTTGTCTTCACAAAAGTTGTAGCTATCGAAAAATGCTAAAACTTTCATGTTTTGCACAAAACCCAGTTCTGGCTAGATCAGTACCAGTTTTCGTTTGAATGTGGGTGATCCTGAGAAACGGAGTGAAAACTGACCCCAGGGATCAGCCACGGGTTTTCATTAAAAAACGAAGGCCTTTGGAGCCTTATTTTGAGATTCTGTTTGCGATACTTTCAAGTAAAAGTTGTTCCGAACAACTTTCATGTTTTAACTTTTACCCCGTTCTGCCTCGAAGGGCCTGATATTTTCTCTTTCCCGAAACTGGCCAGTTTCGACTCCGAAATGGCAGTTTCGGTTGTTAATCCGGTTTTACGTCTTAGCTCGTGGATTCTAACTCGACCGATCACATCGGGAGCCTAAACATTAAACAAGCAACGTATCTAACATCCCATGCATTCATTCTTGTCCATACATCATACCCATGCAGCCCTTAAAACCGAAAATCCTAGTCTATGGGTTGCATGGTTCTAGCTCTTGGATCCATTCATCACATACCTCCTTATACAAGCAGCCATACATCCACTGCTTGGCAGATTTTTGACCACAACTTAGGGGACTTCACTAACACATCTAGCATGCATCCTACTCACTTTCAAGCATAAAAATCATGCAATCAAATCATCACAAATAAGCCAACCAAACCCTAATCCCTATCAAGCACATACACCGAAAATCAAGGGCTATAAAAAGAGATGGACTTATGTCCTTACAAACCCATTTTGAATCATAAGAAAAATGCTTATCTTGAGCTTAAATCCAAGATTAGTTCAAGGAATTACCTTAACCCAAGTTAGGGTTTGAAAATCCCATTTTTCTTCTTGGCTTGCTCACCCACGGATTTGACTCCTCCATGGGATCCGAAATCCTCCTCTTGGCTCATGGATTTTTTTGCAAGAAAAATAGAAATCCAAGAAATTTTTGTTAGTTCTCTCTAGCTCATCAAAACCGAGCCTCATAAGATGAAAAATCCAAGTTTTCTCTTACCTTTTTCCTTTTTCCATGCCCACAGATTTTTGGCTCCAAGAAGCACCAAAAATCTTTTCTTGGTTCCTCTTGCTAGAACCGAACTTCAAGCATAGCTTACCCCATAAATTTTTCCAGATTTTCTCCCTTTCTTTCACTCTCCAAACTCACGGATTTGTGCCCCAAAAATGGGTCTCCATGGCTCACAAAATTTCTCTTGATTCTCCCCTAGTGAAACCGAACACCACACATGCTCAAGCCCTTAGATTTTTTTTCCAGATTTCTTCTTCTCTTCCTCCCTCTCTCTCCCACGGGTTTCTTCTGAAAACTGGCAGCACTTTGTTGCTTGGAGAGTTGCCGAAAGTGATGGGAAAAGGGAGGGTTGATGTCTTGCTTTCCTCCTCAAAAATTGGCTTTATGTCGAGTCCCTTTTCTTCCCTTAGCTGGCTGAAACTCCAAGGGGGGAATGGCTTGCTTGCTGCCGAAAGTGAAGGAGAAAAGGAGGGGGATATGCAGCAGATTTTGTGGGGAAAAGTGAGGGAGGTTAGCTTGCTTTGTTGACCAACTTTTCTCCTTATTTTAAGGCTTTATCACATGTGTTGCTTTTCCTTGTGTGCAGCCGAATCTTGAAGGAGAATGAGGGGCCTTGTGTTCGGATTTTTGGGGAAAATTAAATGGCTGATGGCTGGCCATGGGGAGGGCTGTTGGCAGCCGAAATCCTTGGAGAGACAAGGGGACAAGTGGCATGCAAAAGGGTGCACACTTTTTCCTCAAAAAAATGGCTTTATGCCATGTCTTTTCTTTTTTATTTTTCTTTCCTTTCTTTTCTCTTAGACCAGCCGAATTTTTTTTGGAGGGATAAAGGGGGCTTGGTCGAACATGATGGAGTGGAAAAATGAGCTCCATTTCTTTACTTTAACTAGCTCACATGCTCCTTTGGTTTAGTTGGAATTGGACTACCATTTAGTTACCAAAACCAAGCCATTTCCTTTCCATTTCTTCTAGTTGCTAGCCGGCCATTAAGGGGGAGAAGTGGGGGCTGTTGGCTGCATTTTTGGAGAGCCAAGTGGCACTTAAATAGATGATGGAGAGGACACCACACTTTACCAAATTTAGTTCACATCTAATGAGATCATTGGGGGACATCATTCCTTAAATTATGGCTTCCTTTTCCTTTCCTTTGTGTCACACAAATATTTCAAATATTGTGCTCCATAATTTGGTCCAAAATTCTTCCTTTAAAATTGAACCAAAAACTTTCTTTCTCCAATTTTTCGGAGACCTAAAAAAACTCTGTGACGCCCCGAACCACCCACCAGACACCCACGTGGGGCCGACCGCACGGATGCGGGGCGCCGGAACCGTCACCTTCATACATAACTTACTATACTTGAAAATGCGGAATAAATTTTTTTTTTTTTTTGAAACTTCTTTTGAACATCGTTTTAAAACTTTCCTTGAACTTTATAACTTGGATTTCATTTTAAAATCTTGACTTGAAACCCATGCACTAAAATTGTGCATTATACCTTGGAACTTCGTACATACATAACATAACTTAACATACATGAAAACTTCATAACTTAAACATAATGCGGAAAATATTGCGTAGTGGTATCCCACACCGCCCTTCACTCGCTGCATCATCTCCAAGCCCACCAAGTAAAGCTACAAGCTTTTATCTCTACCTGCAATATGGAATATATCTGATGAGCTGACGCTCAGCAAGTACAAACGCGATCTCACAAAATATTTTCATTTAACATCTTGAAAACATACTTCATCATAAAACATATGCATGAACCATTTATGTTCATTTATGCATTTCCTTTAACTTTCTTATCTTTCTTATGGGCCCCATAGTGTTCGTACCCTTAACATATAGCGCGCCTCCAGATACAGTTAGATGGGGTTGCAAGTCCCTAACTGCTCCAGGAAAACATAAGTGATTACACCCTTCCGACAATGAGAGAGCGAATCCTAAATTTTAACATAAAAATCCTCCACCTTGGTGGAGGTTGGTACGACACTTTACTTGTGTATTTTTACCAAGTGGCTTATCATTAGTGAGCATACTTTATGATGTCACTATATCATACATACTTAACATTTCATTCATAAAACATAGCATGGCATCTTTAAAATATGACATCTTTAACACATGGCATCTTGAAAACATCTTCAAAACATGACATCTTTAAAACATTTCAACATATCTTGAAACATAGCATATTTGAACATACATATTATTTTTCCATACCACAGGTGAGGTTTGTACTTACCTTAAGTCCTACGCTCTTGACGTAACATTCCTCGCGATATCTCAACAGGTTCCTATTCCTGTTTCAATCAAAGGAGGTGTAAGATAAGGTTAACTTATCTTACCATAAATCGCGACATATGATGTTGGTATCCTAACCAACATCTATGAGCAATCCTAGATGTGTGTGATGTATGTCCTCTCTAATATCTCTTGTAAACCTGATTGGTTACTTCCTTCATCTTGGGCTTATATTTTACTTTTTCTTGATTCAAAATCCATTGGGTTATTTTCTCTTCAATAACCCTAGGTCTTAGCCCATTTCATTAATCTTGGTATCCTTTAGGGTTATATTGTGTAACCCTAAAGTCAACTCTTGGTCAACCCAAGTCAACATGTGGTCAACTAAGGTCAACCCCCTTTTGGGTCTAACATTGGGCTATGGGCTTAGCCCAGTAACTCGGATATAATTCCGGTTACCGTTCGTAGTCGGCTTGTTTACCCATTTTTACCTTAAAACTCCTTTTCTTTATTTTTGGAAAGCATTATATAATTATCTTCCAAAAATCCATTAATTTACTTGTAAAAACTCTTACTTCATAAATCTTGAAAATACTTGGCTAAAATCATTCTTTTCTTTACTTTTTGGAAAAATGTGGAATTTCAATTCTAAACCTTAAAATCCCACTCTCTTCTTGAAAAATCTTATCTTCCTTTAACTTATGGAAAATCCCATTTTTTTCTTCAACTTGAACACTTTGGGTGAATAATCCCAAAAACTCTTATCTTGTCTCGTAAAAATTCATTTTCTTAAAACGGGACTTCATAAAATCATTGAGGACTGAAAATCGCCATTGGAACGGTTTTCGTAGTCAAAATAACATTTTAGAGACACTTTACATTTTTCTAGAAAACGTTTTTGTAAACCAAGTGCTGGAAATTCTCGGATTCCCAGAGCACTCTTCGTAAAAACAACCCAGATTAAACATCCGTTCATATTCCGAAAAACTTGTCTTCACGAAAGTTGTAGCTATCGAAAAATGCTAAAAATTTCATGTTTTTTACAAAACCCAGTTCTGGCTAGATCAGTACCAGTTTTCGTTTGAATGTGGGTGATCCTTAAAAACGGAGTGAAAACTGACCCCAGGGATCAGCCACGGGTTTTCATAAAAACACGAAGGCCTTTGGAGCCTTATTTTGAGATTCTGTCCGTGCAGCTTTGTAGTAAAAGTTGTTCCGAACAACTTTCGTGTTTTAACTTTTACCCCGTTCGGCCTCTAAGGGCCTGATATTTTCTCTTTCCCGAAACTGGCCAGTTTCGACTCCGGAATGGCAGTTTCGGTTGTTAATCCGGTTTTACGTCTTAGCTCGTGGATTCTAACTCATCTGATCACATCGGGAGCCTAAACATTAAACAAGCAACGTATCTAACGTCCCATGCATTCATTCTTGTCCATATATCATACCCATGCAGCCCTTAAAACCGAAAATCCTAGTCTATGGGTTGCATGGTTCTAGCTCTTGGATCCATTCATCACATACCTCCTTATACAAGCAGCCATACATCCACTGCTTGGCAGATTTTTGACCACAACTTAGGGGACTTCACTAACACATCTAGCATGCATCCTACTCACTTTCAAGCATAAAAATCATGCAATCAAATCATCACAAATAAGCCAACCAAACCCTAATCCCTATCAAGCACATACACCGAAAATCAAGGGCTATAAAAAGAGATGGACTTATGTCCTTACAAACCCATTTTGAATCATAAGAAAAATGCTTATCTTGAGCTTAAATCCAAGATTAGTTCAAGGAATTACCTTAACCCAAGTTAGGGTTTGAAAATCCCATTTTTCTTCTTGGCTTGCTCACCCACGGATTTGACTCCTCCATGGGATCCGAAATCCTCCTCTTGGCTCATGGATTTTTTGCAAGAAAAATAGAAATCCAAGAAATTTTTGTTAGTTCTCTCTAGCTCATCAAAACCGAGCCTCATAAGATGAAAAATCCAAGTTTTCTCTTACCTTTTTCCTTTTTCCATGCCCACAGATTTTTGGCTCCAAGAAGCACCAAAAATCTTTTCTTGGTTCCTCTTGCTAGAACCGAACTTCAAGCATAGCTTACCCCATAAATTTTTCCAGATTTTCTCCCTTTCTTTCACTCTCCAAACTCACGGATTTGTGCCCCAAAAATGGGTCTCCATGGCTCACAAAATTTCTCTTGATTCTCCCCTAGTGAAACCGAACACCACACATGCTCAAGCCCTTAGATTTTTTTTCCAGATTTCTTCTTCTCTTCCTCCCTCTCTCTCCCACGGGTTTCTTCTGAAAACTGGCAGCACTTTGTTGCTTGGAGAGTTGCCGAAAGTGATGGGGAAAAGGGAGGGTTGATGTCTTGCTTTCCTCCTCAAAAATTGGCTTTATGTCGAGTCCCCTTTTCTTCCCTTAGCTGGCTGAAACTCCAAGGGGGGAATGGCTTGCTTGCTGCCGAAAGTGAAGGAGAAAAGGAGGGGGATATGCAGCAGATTTTGTGGGGAAAAGTGAGGGAGGTTAGCTTGCTTTGTTGACCAACTTTTCTCCTTATTTTAAGGCTTTATCACATGTGTTGCTTTTCCTTGTGTGCAGCCGAATCTTGAAGGAGAATGAGGGGCCTTGTGTTCAGATTTTTGGGGAAAATTAAATGGCTGATGGCTGGCCATGGGGAGGGCTGTTGGCAGCCGAAATCCTTGGAGAGACAAGGGGACAAGTGGCATGCAAAAGGGTGCACACTTTTTCCTCAAAAAAATGGCTTTATGCCATGTCTTTTCTTTTTTATTTTTCTTTCCTTTCTTTTCTCTTAGACCAGCCGAATTTTTTTTGGAGGGATAAAGGGGGCTTGGTCGAACATGATGGAGTGGAAAAATGAGCTCCATTTCTTTACTTTAACTAGCTCACATGCTCATTTGGTTTAGTTGGAATTGGACTACCATTTAGTTACCAAAACCAAGCCATTTCCTTTCCATTTCTTCTAGTTGCTAGCCGGCCATTAAGGGGGAGAAGTGGGGGCTGTTGGATGCATTTTTGGAGAGCCAAGTGGCACTTAAATAGATGATGGAGAGGACACCACACTTTACCAAATTTAGTTCACATCTAATGAGATCATTGGGGGACATCATTCCTTAAATTATGGCTTCCTTTTCCTTTCCTTTGTGTCACACAAATATTTCAAATATTGTGCTCCATAATTTGGTCCAAAATTCTTCCTTTAAAATTGAACCAAAAACTTTCTTTCTCCAATTTTTCGGAGACCTAAAAAAACTCTGTGACGCCCCGAACCACCCACCAGACACCCACGTGGGGCCGACCGCACGGATGCGGGGCGCCGGAACCGTCACCTTCATACATAACTTACTATACTTGAAAATGCGGAATAAATTTTTTTTTTTTTTTGAAACTTCTTTTGAACATCGTTTTAAAACTTTCTTGAACTTCATAATTGGATTTCATTTTAAAATCTTGACTTGAAACCCATGCACTAAAATTGTGCATTATACCTTGAACTTCATACATACATAACATAACTTAACATACATGAAAACTTCATAACTTAAACATAATGCGGAAAATATTGCGTAGTGGTATCCCACACCGCCCTTCACTCGCTGCATCATCTCCAAGCCCACCAAGTAAAGCTACAAGCTTTTATCTCTACCTGCAGTATGGAATATATCTGATGAGCTGACGCTCAGCAAGTACAAACGCGATCTCACAAAAATTTTCATTTAAACATCTTGAAACATACTTCATCGTAAAACATATGCATGAACCATTTATGTTCATTTATGCATTTCCTTTTAACTTTCTTATCTTTCTTATGGGCCCCATAGTGTACGTACCCTTAACATATAGCGCGCCGCTAGATACAGTTAGATGGCGTTGCAAGTCCCTAACTGCTCCAGGAAAACATAAGTGATTACACCCTTCCGACAATGAGAGAGCGAATCCATAACTTTAACATAAAAATCCTCCACCTTGGCGGAGGTTGGTACGACACTTTACTTGTGTATTTTTACCAAGTGGCTTATCATTAGTGAGCATACTTTATGACGTCACTATATCATACATACTTAACATTTCATTCATAAAACATAGCATGGCATCTTTAAAATATGACATCTTTAACACATGGCATCTTGAAAACATCTTCAAAACATGACATCTTTAAAACATTTCAACATATCTTGAAACATAGCATATTTGAACATACATATTATTTTTCCATACCACAGGTGAGGTTTGTACTTACCTTAAGTCCTACGCTCTTGACGTAACATTCCTCGCGATATCTCAACAGGTTCCTATTCCTGTTTCAATCAAAGGAGGTGTAAGATAAGGTTAACTTATCTTACCATAAATCGCGACATATGATGTTGGTATCCTAACCAACATCTATGAGCAATCCTAGATGTGTGTGTGTATGTCCCCTCTAATATCTCTTGTAAACCTGATTGGTTACTTCCTTCATCTTGGGCTTATATTTTACTTTTTCTTGATTCATAATCCATTGGGTTATTTCTCTTCAATAACCCTAGGTCTTAGCCCATTTCATTAATCTTGGTATCCTTTAGGGTTATATTGGGTAACCCTAAAGTCAACTCTTGGTCAACCCAAGTCAACATGTGGTCAACTAAGGTCAACCCCCTTTGGGTCTAACGTTGGGCTATGGGCTTAGCCCAGTAACTCGGATATAATTCCGGTTACCGTTCGTAGTCGGCTTGTTACCCATTTTTACCTTAAAACTCCATTTCTTTATTTTTGGAAAGCATTATATAATTATCTTCCAAAAATCCATTAATTTACTTGTAAAAACTCTTACTTCATAAATCTTGAAAATTACTTGGCTAAAATCATTCTTTTCTTTACTTCTTGGAAAAATGTGGAATTTCAATTCTAAACCTTAAAATCCCACTCTCTTCTTGAAAAATCTTATTTCCTTTAACTTATGGAAAATCCCATTTTTTTCTTCAACTTGAACACTTTGGGTGAATAATCCCAAAAACTCTTCTTGTCTCGTAAAAATTCATTTTCTTAAAACGGGACTTCATAAAATCATTGAGGACTGAAAATCGCCATTGGAACGGTTTTCGTAGTCAAAATAACATTTTAGAGACACTTTATATTTTTCTAGAAAACGTTTTTGTAAACCAAGTGCTGGAAATTCTCGGATTCCCAGAGCACTCTTCGTAAAAACAACCCAGATTAAACATCCGTTCATATTCCGAAAAACTTGTCTTCACGAAAGTTGTAGCTATCGAAAAATGCTAAAAATTTCATGTTTTTTACAAAACCCAGTTCTGGCTATATCAGTACCAGTTTTCGTTTGAATGTGGGTGATCCTTAAAAACGGAGTGAAAACTGACCCCAGGGATCAGCCACGGGTTTTCATAAAAACACGAAGGCCTTTGGAGCCTTATTTTGAGATTCTGTCCATGTAGCTTTGTAGTAAAAGTTGTTCCGAACAACTTTCGTGTTTTAACTTTTACCCCGTTCGGCCTCTAAGGGCCTGATATTTTCTCTTTCCCGAAACTGGCCAGTTTCGACTCCGGAATGGCAGTTTCGGTTGTTAATCCGGTTTTACGTCTTAGCTCGTGGATTCTAACTCATCCGATCACATCGGGAGCCTAAACATTAAACAAGCAACGTATCTAACGTCCCATGCATTCATTCTTGTCCATATATCATACCCATGCAGCCCTTAAAACCGAAAATCCTAGTCTATGGGTTGCATGGTTCTAGCTCTTGGATCCATTCATCACATACCTCCTTATACAAGCAGCCATACATCCACTGCTTGGCAGATTTTTGACCACAACTTAGGGGACTTCACTAACACATCTAGCATGCATCCTACTCACTTTCAAGCATAAAAATCATGCAATCAAATCATCACAAATAAGCCAACCAAACCCTAATCCCTATCAAGCACATACACCGAAAATCAAGGGCTATAAAAAGAGATGGACTTATGTCCTTACAAACCCATCTTGAATCATAAGAAAAATGCTTATCTTGAGCTTAAATCCAAGATTAGTTCAAGGAATTACCTTAACCCAAGTTTGGCTCCTCCATGGGATCCGAAATCCTCCTCTTGGCTCACGGATTTTTTTGCAAGAAAAATAGAAATCCAAGAACTTTTTGTTAGTTCTCTCTAACTCATCAAAACCGAGCCTCATAAGATGAAAAATCCAAGTTTTCTCTTACCTTTTTCCTTTCTCCATGCCCACGGATTTTTGGCTCCAAGAAGCACCAAAAATCTTTTCTTGGTTCCTCTTGCTAGAACCGAACTTCAAGCATGGCTTACCCCATAAATTTTTCCAGATTTTCCCCCTTTCTTTCACTCTCCAAACTCACGGATTTGTGCCCCAAAAATGGGTCTCCATGGCTCACAAAATTTATCTTGATTCTCCCCTAGTGAAACCGAACACCACACATCCTCAAGCTCTTAGATTTTTTTTCCAGATTTCTTCTCCTCTTCCTCCCTCTCTCTCACACGGGTTTCTTCTGAAAACTGGCAGCACTTTGTTGCTTGGAGAGTTGCCGAAAGTGATGGGGAAAAGGGAGGGTTGATGTCTTGCTTTCCTCCTCAAAAATTGGTTTTATGTCAAGTCCTCTTTGTGACGCCCCCTTACTACGTAGGGCCGTCACGCCTTACTTACTTAATTACTTTACTTGAAAATTAGGAATAATTTTTTTTTTTTTGAAACATACTTATAAAAGCATTTGTCATTAGCAATATATTACTACCATTCAAGTAAAAGTTTACTTAAGGTACTTAGTTCCAAAATACCATGACACATAACTTGTCTTTATCATACATGCTTATATATACAAAACTTCTTTACTTATCAAAAGATTTGCGGAAACTATGCGTAGTGGTATCCATACCGCCTTCGTCTGCCGCCACACCGCTCCAACAATGCCCAGCATTAAGCTGCGGGTTTCTTACCTACAGTATGAAATATAACTTGATGAGCTTTCGCCCAGTAAGCACAAACATAATCTCACAAAACATTTAAAACATCATGAAAAACATACATCATCACATGCATATGCGTGAACCATTTATGTTCCATTTATGCATTTCTTTTAACTTTCTTACCTTTCTTATGGGCCCCATAGTGTACGTACCCTTAACATATAGCGCGCCGCTAGATACAGTTAGATGGGGTTGCAAGTCCCTAACTGCTCCAGGAAAATATAAGCGATTACACCCTCCCGTCTCGACGAGAGGGTGAATCCATAATTTTACAATCCTCCACCTTGGCGGAGGTTGGTACGACACTTTACTTGTGATTTCTTACCATGTTATTTATCTTTAGTAAACATACCATATGATGTCACTACATGATAACATACTTTGTATCTCATTAATAACATGGCATGGCATTCTTTTCCTTCATGGCATTTGTAAACATGACATTTTCATAAACATGACATTTTGCAAATATAGCACTTTTATAATCTTTTGCAAAAATTACGCTTCTTATCAACATGGCATTTTACGAAAATAGCACCTTTTATAAACATGGCATTTCGTAAAAATAGCACTTTTCATAAAACATGGCATCTCATAGATATAGCATACAACATATTGCAGCATATTTGAAAACCACATACTTGAACATAATTTACTAGTTTTCATACTGCAGGTGAGGTTTGTACTTACCTCTAGTGCCGTATCCTTAGAATTGCGTTCCTTAAATCATCGGCAACGGCAATTCACTTTCCTGATATACCAAAAATATAGGATCAGGATCCTTTCGTAAGGTGTTGGTGACCTACCAACACTCACATTTACTTTTAGTTGTACGTCCCCTATACATGATATCCATCTTGGCCACTTAAATCCCCATTCTTTATTGGACTTTGATAAATCCTTATGAGGTTACATTGGGTAACCTTTTTAGTTAGAGCCTTGTTCTCTTATTGGGCTTTGCTCATACATTCTTGTTATTGGGTTATTTCCATTAACCCTTTAAATCTTAGCCCAATATACATGTGGGTATCCCTTAGGGTTATATTGGGTAACCCTTAAGGTTAACCTTAATTAACCTTGGGTCAACCTTTTGTCAACTCTTGGTTATCCTTGGGTTTGTAACTCGGATATAATATCCGGTTACCGTTCGTAATCGGCTTGTTTACCAATTTTACTTTAAAATTTCTCTTCCTTATTTTTGGAAAATCTTATGTGATTAACTTCCAAAAATCCTTCATTTTGCTTGTAAAAATTCTAACTCCTTTAATTAGAAAATTCTTTGGCTTAAACTCATTATTTTCTTTAACTTGTAAATTCTTGGTTGAAACCCTCTTTTTCTTTACTTTATGGAAAATGTGAATTTCAAACCCGAGCCCTTAAAATTCATGGTTTTCGAAATAAATCTTTTATAAAATCATTTGGGCTCGGAAACTATCTTTGGAACGGTTTTCGAAGCTAAAATAACCATTTAAGACTCATTTGCAAGAACACTTCACAGTTTCCCATACTTGCTTTAACTAATTGACTAACTCTTAAGTGACCCTAACTAACAAGTTTGGTCCTTAATGTGTGAGGTAAAAGTAACCTCTTCTCTTTTCTTACAAATCTGCTCAAGGTTAAGACCACACCCTGCACGGCTTAGAGCATTCTATGTTTACTTAAAAATTGGTTTGGAATTTTATAAAACTTTCTTCACAGAAGTTGTAGACAACATCTAGAAATACAACTTTTATTTTTGGCCAAAACCCTAATTCGGTTTCTATCCTTCTGGTTTCTTACTGGAAAAGTTTGAAATCACATTTATGAACCTTAAAAGTTTGCTCTCGGGTTTTGATGAAAACAGAGGCTCTAGCAGCCTTATTTTTAAAAACTGGCCACGTTGTCCCCTAGGATTTTCTCTTCTGAAAAACTTTGTAGTTTTAACTTTTTACAAATTCGGCCTCTAAGACCCTCAAAATCATGTTTCCAGAAAAACTGTTTCTATTACTCCGAGAGTGGCAGATTTCCTTATCCAACCTCTTACAAAATTTTATGTGCACTCTAGATCAAAATAGTTCAAACCGTGCTTCATACATAGCTTGCAGGGTGTTGCCTTTCCCTTTTTTTTTTTTTAAAAACCTAAAGTCATTCCATCATCATAGCATTTTCATACACATAAGAATAGTGAACTAGATCAACTTAGATTCTCACTATTCTCCTATCCCTAGTTGTAACATAACTTTTTCTTTACTTCTTATTCTTTCATAGGACACATTTCTTCAACATACATAGACATGCATAATCAGATCATAGGTTTTTCTCATAACCTACTACTTTTTATTTCAAACCAAAATCATACACTTACATAGATTTAAAACTAGAGACCATACAATTTACTACAACCTAAATTCATACTAGCCGAACCTTGCATGCAATCTAAGAGGCATTCTTAAGCTTACTCATAATCTCAAAGCTTAACCTAATACCTAATAGAAAGGGTATAGAGCAGCAAAGCTTACCTTGGTTCTTGAGAAAATCAAATAGAGCTAAGACCGAGAATCCTTTAGACACACTTTGGATGCTACCTTCGGTTTCCTTCAACTCTAAGCTCACTCTTGCTCTTTGTTTTTCTTCTTACAAGGGTTGGTTTATATAAGTGAAATAAAGATACTACAGCTCACACACAAGCTTTTCTAAAGTCTTTCTAAGGTTCAACTTTCACCTATTTATAGGTGAAACCATGAGCTTTTAAGATGTCAATGTGTCATAAAAATGGTGCATGAACTCCATGAAGTGTCCGTGCAAGCTTGGTCCTTTGACAAGTAATCCTTCAAAATTTTCTTGTGATTCTTGGAGTCTTTGAGGTGTCCTCCTAAGAGTAAGCAATGGCTAGGTGTCACCCTTGAAGCACTCGGTGGCTATGCAGCCCATGGAGTGAGACATAAGTAAGCTTACTCCACCTAAATGGTTAGTGTGTATGTGGCAGTCCTTTTAGGGTGGCAGCCGACCAAGTGATTGCTCTTACATTCTAAAGCTTACATTCTTAAGGCTCCTTGGTGCTATGTGGCCCTCCTTGAATGGTTGTTTATGAGGTGCATATTACATGCATGTCTTGGCAAGAATTTAAGCTCTATGATTGGACCTCCGAAGTTATGATGCATGGTTTGTCAACTCTTGCATGTCCGGTTATGGGTGGGGGATGGTTGCATGAATTTGTTAGCCATATGCAAGCCTTATACTCTTGCTTTTACAGCTCCCCTTGAGGTGGCTACTTCCTAAGAAAGCTCAGTCATGACTTGTCACTCATGAATCAATTTAGATGCTAAGTATGCATAGCTATGTACCTATACTCCTAGCTAGTGTGAGGTGTCAAGTTCTCATAAGTCCTATACTTTTCCTTCATTTGATATAAGGTTCATAGAACCGAATTCTCACCTCCTAAATTATAAGATGAAAGGCTTCTAGGTAGCCAAGTGTCTAAACCGAATCATGCACTCTAACTCTAACTAGATGGTTCATTGATTTCTAACTAAACTAACTAATCCAACTAAGTATATGATTGATCTTCAGCTTGTTTGGAATCTAGTTACTAAGTCTGGATTTCCAATAATGATTACATCTAAAAAAATGAACACATAATTTTTCCTAAACTTACCAAAAATTCCTTAGAGATAAAATGTGTGCACCTTGGTCCACATAAGCAAAGGTTGTCACATTTTTCATCCTTGTGTGACATTCGGCTTGAGTAAGGTCATGGAATACCTATACCTTGCTTATTCACACACCTAATGACTTATTAAAATTCATAACTTAAAACTTTTCCTAAGTTTACATTTTGACCCAAAAGGTAACATTTCCTACATGTAGGCCCTTAGGAGCTAACCGGCCCCTAGTAGTGACACTTGCCCTTATTCCATCTTTTGTGATTCCTTATAAAACCAATTATTATCCCATAAAGCCAAATGTGGTTTGTTATCTAATTCTAACTTACATAATGGTCTCATAGCTTTTCTACATATTATCTTAATCATAATTTAGGTCATGTTAATTCATCATTGACCTATATAGGTTTTCAAAAACCCAATCTCACCTTCCTTCTATAAAAGGCTCGAATCATACATTCATATTAAATTTTGAATCTTAGACTTTCAAAATTTTCAAGAATGTGCAATTAATCATAACATATACCGTCACATAACTTATGCACTTAAAATTTGAACCTTCTTAAAAAAAAGAAAACATGTATTCATAAAATGTTGGTTATTAAATTAAAGGCCCTTTCTGATAACTCCAGTGACTTGAAGTGCTTCCCAGCTTTAGCTGCCGTATGTCTGCTCTCCAGCCAAGACACTTGATTATCACTAGCTTTCTCATCTTCATCTGACACAACCAAAACATCTTCGTTTATCATCTTTGGAGAGCATTTCTTCTCAAAGTCAGTAGCCACTAATGAATCCAAAACATTGATGGCCGAACACTCCTCAACATCATCAGCAAAATGCATAGCCTTGAAGACATTGAAGGTAACCTGTTGATCATCAACTCTCATGATCAGTTCACCTTTCTGTACATCTATCAAGGTTCTGCCAGTAGCCAAAAATGGTCTTCCTAGTATAACTAGCACTTCCTTGTCTACCTCATAATCTAGCACAATAAAATCTGCTGGAAAAATGAATTTGCACTAGCACATCTTCAATTTTTCCTTCTGGATGAGCCAACGACCTGTCCGCTAATTGCAAAGTGACTGTGGTGGGTCTTGCTTCCCTAATTCCTAACTTTTTGAAGATAGACATGGATATCAGATTTATACTTGCTCCCAAGTCACATAATGCCTTTCCAAAGTACTGATTCCCAATAAAGCACGGTATCGTGAAACTACCAGGATCATTTAACTTAGGCAGTAGTTTGTTCTTCATTATTGCATTGCACTATTCGATCAGTGCTACTATCTCAAATTCTCCTAACCTCCGCTTCTTCGACAAGATGTCTTTCATGAATTTGACGTAGCTCGGCATCTGCTCTAATGCTTCCATAAGTGGAATGTTAATGTGTAGCTTCTTTAACATGTCTAAAAACCTTCTGAATGACTTATCCTGCTTTTTGATTCTGAAATATTTGAGGGAATGGTGGTGGAGGTCTCTTTGATCTGCTTTGCTGTAGCTTTGCTGTAGCATTTCACTCTGCTGCAATATTTTGATTTGCTTCAGTTTTTGATTATGAACCTGGCTGATTTTGGATTGAAGAGGTTCTACCTTTTTAGTAGGTTGTTGAACTGGTTGTTCAATTTGTCTGCCATAACGAAGTGCGATAGCTTTGTAATGCTCCTTACCATCTCTTCTGGGATTTTCTGCATCGCTAGGAAGTGATCATTGAGGTCTATTGTTCAAAACATTCGCTAACCACCCAACTTGATTCCTCAACGTTCTCAATGATGTGGTGTGATGCCCCGAACCACCCACCTGACACCCACGCGGGGCCGACCGCGCGGATGCGGGGCGCCGGAACCGTCACATTCATACCTCATACTTGCTTTACTTTGAAAATGCGGAATAAATTTTTTATTTTTTTATTTTTGAAACTTCTTTTGAACATCGTTTTAAAACTTTCCTTGAACTTCATAACTTGGATTTCATTTTAAAATCTTGACTTGAAACCCATACACTAAAATTGTGCATTATACCTTGGAACTTCATACATACATAACATAACTTAACATACATGAAAACTTCATAACTTAAACATAATGCGGAAAATATTGCGTAGTGGTATCCCACACCGCCCTTCACTCGCTGCATCATCTCCAAGCCCACCAAGTAAAGCTACAAGCTTTTATCTCTACCTGCAGTATGGAATATATCTGATGAGCTGACGTTCAGCAAGTACAAACGCGATCTCACAAAACATTTTCATTTAACATCTTGAAAACATACTTCATCATAAAACATATGTATGAACCATTTATGTTCATTTATGCATTTCCTTTAACTTTCTTATATTTCTTATGGGCCCTATAGTGTACGTACCCTTAACATATAGCGCGCCTCCAGATACAGTTAGATGGGGTTGCAAGTCCCTAACTGCTCCAGGAAAACATAAGTGATTACACCCTTCCGACAATGAGAGAGCGAATCCAAAATTTTAACATAAAAATCCTCCACCTTGGGGGAGGTTGGTACGACACTTTACTTGTGTATTTTTACCAAGTGGCTTATCATTAGTGAGCATACTTTATGATGTCACTATATCATACATACTTAACATTTCATTCATAAAACATAGCATGGCATCTTTAAAATATGACATCTTTAACACATGGCATCTTGAAAACATCTTCAAAACATGACATCTTTAAAACATTTCAACATATCTTGAAACATAGCATATTTGAACATACATATTATTTTTCCATACCACAGGTGAGGTTTGTACTTACCTTAAGTCCTACGCTCTTGACGTAACATTCCTCGCGATATCTCAACAGTTTCCTATTCCTGTTTCAATCAAAGGAGGTGTAAGAAAAGGTTAACTTATCTTACCATAAATCGCGAAATATGATGTTGGTATCCTAACCAACATCTATGAGCAATCCTAGATGTGTGTGTTGTATGTCCCATCTAATATCTCTTGTAAACCTGATTGGTTACTTCCTTCATCTTGGGCTTATATTTTACTTTTTCTTGATTCAAAATCCATTGGGTTATTTTCTCTTCAATAACCCTAGGTCTTAGCCCATTTCATTAATCTTGGTATCCTTTAGGGTTATATTGGGTAACCCTAAAGTCAACTCTTGGTCAACCCAAGTCAACATGTGGTCAACTAAGGTCAACCCCCTTTTGGGTCTAACATTGGGCTATGGGCTTAGCCCAGTAACTCGGATATAATTCCGGTTACCGTTCGTAGTCGGCTTGTTTATCCATTTTTACCTTAAAACTCCTTTTCTTTATTTTTGGAAAGCATTATATAATTATCTTCCAAAAATCCATTAATTTACTTGTAAAAACTCTTACTTCATAAATCTTGAAAATACTTGGCTAAAATCATAATTTTCTTTACTTCTTGGAAAAATGTGGAATTTCAATTCTAAACCTTAAAATCCCACTCTCTTCTTGAAAAATCTTATCTTCCTTTAACTTATGGAAAATCCCATTTTTTTTCTTCAACTTGAACACTTTGGGTGAATAATCCCAAAAACTCTTTTCTTGTCTCATAAAAATTCATTTTCTTAAAATGGGACTTCATAAAATCATTGAGGACTGAAAATCGCCATTGGAACGGTTTTCGTAGTCAAAATAACATTTTAGAGACACTTTACATTTTTCTAGAAAACGTTTTTGTAAACCAAGTGCTGGAAATTCTCGGATTCCCAGAGCACTCTTCGTAAAAACAACCCAGATTAAAAATCCGTTCATATTCCGAAAATCTTGTCTTCACGAAAGTTATAGCTATCGAAAAATGCTAAAACTTTCGTGTTTTGCACAAAACCCAGTTCTGGCTAGATCAGTACCAGTTTTCGTTTGAATGTGGGTGATCCTGAGAAACGGAGTGAAAACTGACCCCAGGGATCAGCCACGGGTTTTCATAAAAAAACGAAGGCCTTTGGAGCCTTATTTTGAGATTCTGTTTGCGCTGTTTTTTGGTAAAAGTTGTTCCGAACAACTTTCGTGTTTTAACTTTTACCCCGTTCGGCCTCGAAGGGCCTGATATTTTCTCTTTCCCGAAACTGGCCAGTTTCGACTCCGAAATGGCAGTTTCGGTTGTTAATCCGGTTTTACGTCTTAGCTCGTGGATTCTAACTCGACCGATCACATCGGGAGCCTAAACATTAAACAAGCAACGTATCTAACATCCCATGCATTCATTCTTGTCCATACATCATACCCATGCAGCCCTTAAAACCGAAAATCCTAGTCTATGGGTTGCATGGTTCTAGCTCTTGGATCCATTCATCACATACCTCCTTATACAAGCAGCCATACATCCACTGCTTGGCAGATTTTTGACCACAACTTAGGGGACTTCACTAACACATCTAGCATGCATCCTACTCACTTTCAAGCATAAAAATCATGCAATCAAATCATCACAAATAAGCCAACCAAACCCTAATCCCTATCAAGCACATACACCGAAAATCAAGGGCTATAAAAAGAGATGGACTTATGTCCTTACAAACCCATCTTGAATCATAAGAAAAATGCTTATCTTGAGCTTAAATCCAAGATTAGTTCAAGGAATTACCTTAACCCAAGTTAGGGTTTGAAAATCCCATTTTTCTTCTTGGCTTGCTCACCCACGGATTTGGCTCCTCCATGGGATCCGAAATCCTCCTCTTGGCTCACGGATTTTTTTGCAAGAAAAATAGAAATCCAAGAACTTTTTGTTAGTTCTCTCTAGCTCATCAAAACCGAGCCTCATAAGATGAAAAATCCAAGTTTTCTCTTACCTTTTTCCTTTCTCCATGCCCACGGATTTTTGGCTCCAAGAAGCACCAAAAATCTTTTCTTGGTTCCTCTTGCTAGAACCGAACTTCAAGCATGGCTTACCCCATAAATTTTTCCAGATTTTTTCCCTTTCTTTCACTCTCCAAACTCACGGATTTGTGCCCCAAAAATGGGTCTCCATGGCTTACAAAATTTCTCTTGATTCTCCCCTAGTGAAACCGAACACCACACATGCTCAAGCCCTTAGATTTTTTTTCCAGATTTCTTCTCCTCTTCCTCCCTCTCTCTCCCACGGGTTTCTTCTGAAAACTGGCAGCACTTTGTTGCTTGGAGAGTTGCCGAAAGTGATGGGGAAAAGGGAGGGTTGATGTCTTGCTTTCCTCCTCAAAAATTGGCTTTATGTCAAGTCCTCTTTTCTTCCCTTAGCTGGCCGAAACTCCAAGGGGGGAATGGCTTGCTTGCTGCCGAAAGTGAAGGAGAAAAGGAGGGGGACATGCAGCAGATTTTGTGGGGAAAAGTGAGGGAGGTTAGCTTGCTTTGTTGACCAACTTTTCTCCTTATTTTAAGGCTTTATCACATGTGTTGCTTTTCCTTGTGTGCAGCCGAATCTTGAAGGAGAATGGGGGGCCTTGTGTCCGGATTTTTGGGGAAAATTAAATGGCTGATGGCTGGCCATGGGGAGGGCTGTTGGCAGCCGAAATCCTTGGAGAGACAAGGGGACAAGTGGCATGCAAAAGGGTGCACACTTTTTCCTCAAAAAAATAACTTTATGCCATGTCTTTTCTTTTTTATTTTTCTTTCCTTTCTTTTCTCTTAGACCAGCCGAATTTTTTTTGGAGGGATAAAGGGGGCTTGGTCGAACATGATGGAGCGGAAAAAAGAGCTCCATTTCTTTACTTTAACTAGCTCACATGCTCCTTTGGTTTAGTTGGAATTGGACTACCATTTAGTTACCAAAACCAAGCCATTTCCTTTCCATTTCTTCTAGTTGCTAGCCGGCCATTAAGGGGGAGAAGTGGGGGCTGTTGGCTGCATTTTTGGAGAGCCAAGTGGCACTTAAATAGGTGATGGAGAGGACACCACACTTTACCAAATTTAGTTCACATCTAATGAGATCATTGGGGGACATCATTCCTTAAATTATGGCTTCCTTTTCTTTTCCTTTGTGTCACACAAATATTTCAAATATTGTGCTCCATAATTTGGTCCAAAATTCTTTCTTTAAAATTGAACCGAAAACTTTCTTTCTCCAATTTTTCGGAGACCTTTTTGCCCTTTAATCCTTAATTCGGTGTGCTTGATTTCTAGGGTGGTTTTTACGGCTTATTCTTACTTTCTTGACCATAAAAAGTCTTTGCAGTCTCTTCTTATGCTGCATTTCATCATTTTTCGAGGTCAACATTTTTGACCCGTCCTTGGTCAAACTTTGACTTTTTGGTCAACCCTTTGACTTTTTTGGTCAACCCTTTGACTTTCTTAAAATTTCATCCTTTTTCATTCTTTTTCTTTCCTTTTCGTTCTTTTTGACTCAAAATGCCGTTTACCAACCTCGGCATTTTTTTCCGAGTCTCATAGTCGGTTTAAAGAAAATTCTAACCTTGGCTAATAAAATTACGAATTTCACATGTGATTCATAATTTTTCATGAAAACACCTCATAAACATAACATGCGGACTTCTAATTTCTAACAAAAAGAGAAATCTTAAGTCCATGAAAATTCCGGGTATTACATGTGGTTTGACTCTGAATGAGGGCTGATTGATTATGAATGATATCATCATTCTTCACCACGTACTCTTTGAGCAGTGCCTCAATGGGATTCAGTTGTTCTAGAGGCGGATGTCTTTGTTGTTGTTGATGAAAACCTGGTGGGTGTGTCAGTTTATTCGGCCCTATTAAAGAACTAGCTCCCTGATTACCCCAAGAAAAATTTGGATGATCCTCCACCCTGGGTTGTAGGTGTTTGAATATGGACTGTTATTCCTGTTAAAATTATTCACACAGCAAACCGAAGCTGGTTTAGCTGGGCAATTCTCAAATGTATGACCCTCCCCACAATAAACACACACAACATTAACTGCTTGCACCAAACTTGCTCCTACTACCATATTCATGGATTTCACTTTGTTGGACAATGAAGATACTTAAGCTATCAAAGCTATAACGGTATCTACCTCATAAACTCCTGCTACACGCCTTCCTGTAGCAACTCTCTCAGTAGGCCATTGGTAGTTGTTATTAGATATTTTCTACAAGATCTCGTAAGCTTCATTGTAAGACTTCATCAAGAGGGCTCCATTCGCAGATGCATCCACCATACTCAGGGTTTGAGTGTTAAGTCCACTGTAAAAAGTCTCCATTTGGATTCAATGGGGAAGTCTATGGTATGGGCATTTTCTAAACAACTCTTTAAAATGCTCCCATGCTTCATAGAGGCCTTCTCCATCCACCTGCTAAAATGATGGGATGTCATTATGAAGTTTGGCATTTTTGTTTGAAGGAAAATATTTCACCAGGAATTTCTTAGCCAAATCATTCCACAATGCTACCGAATCTAGTGGTAAAGAATTCAACCAGGCTCTTGCTCTGTCCCTTAGAGCGTAGGGAAATAATTTGAGTCGAAGCGCTTCTTCAGTTACACCTTGTAGCTTGAAAGAATCACTCACTTTAATAAACAGTCTAAGGTGTATATGAGGATCTTCAGTTGGCATCCCACTGAATTGACCCACTGTTTGGAGCATCTGAAACATAACAGGCTTCAACTCAAATTGTTGTGCTTGAATTTCCAGTCTAATAATGTTAGGATGCAGCCCGTGCAACATAGGTACAGCATAATCTCTTATTGCCCTGTCTCTATCATCTGCCATTGCTGTAGCATTGTTGACATTATCATCCGCCCTGTATCTATCCTTTCTTCCATTCTTGCTACACCATGTTATTCCCTTCTTTTGGCTCTGAAAGTTTTTTCAATTTCTGGATCTAAAGGAACTAAATCTGTGTCCCTCAGCCTGTTCATGCAAGAAAATTTTTACCTAGCAAGGAAAGCAATCAGAATTTGATTAGATTAAGGAAAACACAGTAAAAGAAAATTGGCTTCTAGAATAATAGTTTTCAATAATCACAATCTGTAAGACCCGAATTTTCTGGACTTATGATTTCCTTATTCATAAGAAATTAAAGTCCACAATATGTGTTTATAAAATGTTTCATGGAAAATTATGAATAGCAATGTGAAATTCATAATTTTATTTCTTAATGTTTGAATTTTCATTAAATCGACTATAAGACTCAAAATAGAATGCCAAGGTTAGTAAACGGCATTGTGGGTCGAAAAGGGCGAAAAAGTACGTAATTTCATGAAAGTCAACTTTGACCGAAAAAGTCAAAGTTTGACCAAATAAAGTCAAAGGGTTGACTGTACCATATGATGAAATGCAGTATAGGAAAGATACTGCAAAAACCTTTTTATAGTCAAGATAGTACGAATAGGCCTTAAAACCACCATAGAAAATCAAGCACACCAAGATAGGATTAAAGGTAAAAAGGGCTCGGAAAAATAAGAAAAAGATTTTTCGGTCCATTTTTACACAGATAAATTTTGTACTGCGGTACAGTATAAAAATACTGTGTATTAGTAAACACAGTATTATAAATATTTGTGTAACATAAAAAATGGATTATTTTGGAGAATAGCCAAACAAAGCCCTTGTTTCTTAAGGGTGATGTCATCTTGCTTTGGAATTATGACATCATAAATGTGAACTAAACTTGGAAAGAATTTGTAGAAGCTTCTAGAGCATTCTAGCCCCTTCCATGGCCGGCCATCTACCCCCACTTAAGTGTGAATATCAAGTTTTGTGGGGTAAATTCACAATTTCCCAAACCTTCCCCCACCTCTATAAATAGGTGACCAAAAACCCATCTTTATTCACAAAACATAGCCAAGTTCTTGCCATTTTGCTTCAGAAATCCGTGGGTTTGGGGGAGAAAAAGAGAAGAGAAAATCCAAAATTTCTTGAGGGCTTTTGACTAGAGGGTATTCGGCTTTGCTAGGGAGAACCAAGAAAAAAATTTGAGAGCTTTGGAGACCCATTTTGGCTGCTGTGGCCGTGGGTAAGGGGAGGAGAAATAGGAGAGGAAAGCTGGAAAAATTTGGGGGAAAATCTTGTGTAGTGTTCGACTTTTGAGTGGATCAACCAAGAAAAATTTTGGGTGCCATAGTTAGACCCAAAACCGCGAGCTAGGAGGACCAAGGGGAGCAAAGGGATCTTGGAAATTTCAAACCCTAACTTGGGTCTAAGGTAAAATCTTGAGCCAATCTTTCAATTAAGTTCAATTCTAGCATTTTAATTATGTTTCAAGTGGGTTTGTAAGGACATAAGTCCACTTTTAATTTCTAAGCCCTAGATGTGTTGGTGTGTGCTTGGTTAGGGATTAGGGTGTGCTTGGCTTATTTATGTTAATTGCTTGTTTAATTTGTGATTGAAAAATTGTTAGGATGCATGCTAGATGTGATTGGTATGTCCCCTGATTTTTGGTCACAAAATCTGCCCTAGGCAGCGCTTGTGTGGCTACTCGTTCAATGGTAAATGTCATGGTGTATGCTTGATCTTGATGCTAGGCTAGAAACCATGCAGCCCAAGGATTTGGGTATTCGGTTTAGGGCTGCATGGATACATGGGATTGACATGCTTGAATTTATAGGATGTTAGAAATGCTGTGTGTTTGATATATAGGCTCTCGAAGTGGTCGGTCGAGATAGATTCCGCGAAATAGGACGTAAACCGGACTAAGCATTCGAAACTGCCCGTTCGGATTCGAAACTGGCCAGTTTCGGGAAAGTGAAAATTTAAGGCCTTTAGAGGCCGAACTTGTAACGCCCCCAAATCCACGTAGGGTTAATTACGCAAACTTGGGTCGCTACCTTACTTGCTTAACTTAAATCTTGAAGAAAATTACGGAAATTTTTTTTTTTCTTTTCTTTTAAAAACTTCTTTTGAAACTTCAAAAGACTTAACTTCATTTTAAAATCATGACCTAAAAACTGCTCATACATAAAACATAAAACCTTAAGCTTATCTTAAGCATATCTTAAAACTGATTCTCATTCATAAAAACTTAACCTCTTAATATGTACTCACTCGAGTACCGAGCTTTTATCCCTTGGGGAAGCTACCATACTTAAACATAACATAAACCGTGGACCGGACCCGACCTAATGCGGATCGGTACAATAAGAGGCAACTCGTTGCCATATCTACTGAAACTGAAACTACACCATACATACTTAAAACATAATGTAAACACATTTTTCATTTCAAACATATTTTGGAAACCCGTAGCGGTGTCCATTCCCACGTTTCACAGTCCGCAGCGCCATCTCTCCACAGCTTTGCATCAAATATTGCTGATAGGTAGCTTACCTACAGCATGAACGTAAGTAGTGAGCTAAAAAGCTCAGTAAGCACAATATTCAATCCGCATGCAATGAAAATGCAAGCATACGTATGAACCAATTATGATTTCTTATTAATCAGATTATGGTTCCCTATTTAATTCTATACCATGTGTGCACGTACTGTGGTATATAACCATGGAGTGGTTGAAGGCGGTCCGTCCGATCCAACTCAAACCATGAAACAAAATGTTTAACATGGAGTAGTGGAGACAGTCCATCCAATTCAAGTCAAACCATGGAACATACCGTTTGAACTTACCACAGAGGCAAGCCAGTACAACACAACAATCCCTACTTAACTTATCTCATAACTTAAGAACTTGTTCTTACCATATAGTTCATTATCAGTGAGCATGCTTCGTGATGCCATGATATCGAACATAAAACATAACTTACTACACCTTAACATAAACATGACATACTGCATCCTAACATAAACATGACATACTGCATCCTAACATGAAATATGGACATACTGCATCTTAACATGGAACATGGACACACTGCATCTTAATATAGAACATGGACATACTGCATCTTAACATGGAACATGGACATACTGCATCTTAACATAGAACATGGACATACTGCATCTTAACATGGAACATACTACTTCATAACATCACATCATAAATCATGAAATGCCATTCATGATTTCTTAAAAACAACTTATGCAACAAACATGTGTTCATGCTGTAGGCGGAGTTGTACTTACCTTCCGTCCTACACTCTTGATTTATTGTCCTAACTAACGCTGTTCCTTCCCCGGGTACAGCTGCAGGTTCTGCCTGCTCGATAAAGGACATGCTCTAATTTAAACTTATGAAATGCTGGTGATCTAACGAACATGCTTACCTTACATGGTCTTGGTTATATGTCCCTTTATGTAAAAACGTCTAACTTGGTTACAATGGATAACCTCGTGTACTAAGCTCATAACATGCCATTAGGGTTAGATCATCTTCCAACCCTAGGCTTCATCCTTAATCCACAAATCATCGGGTTAAACCCATTAACCCTTAGCTTAGCTTAATCGGTGTCCTTTAGAGTTACATTGGATAACCCTTCAGGATAAACTAAATCAATGTTACTAGTCAACCAAAGTCAACTAGGGTTAACTCCGGTCAACTACGGTCAACTATGGTCAACCCCCCCTATGGGTCAACCTTTGGGCCTCGGACTTGACCCGGTAACTTGGGTATAACTCCCGGTTACCAATCGTAAACTAATCGCTTGCTATACTCTAGCTTGAAAAATTCATTTTCCTTACTTGGAAAATTTAGGGAAATTAATCCCAAAACTCTTTTTACTTACTTGTAAAAATTCTTTACTTAAATAATAAAAATCCAAACTCTTGGATTAATGCTTTATAAATCATTTGGGGTTGAAAACTGTCCTTGGAACAGTTTTCCATAATCAAAATAGTAGTTTGAAGAAGAAAAACAGTTTTCTAGAAACATTTGTAAAACTAGTGGTGCAGGAATTTTCGGATTCCCTGCGCACCATTCGTAAAATGATCCCAGTTTAAAAATTGGTTCGTAATCTGAAAAAGTTTTCTTCACGAAAGTTCTAGCTCTCAAAAAATGCTAAACTTTCATGTTTTACAAAAATTCCAATTCGGCCTAGATTCGTACCAGTTTTTATTTGAAACCGGCTGACCCCTGAAAACTGGATCTGGAGGATCAGCCACGGGTTTTGGGGAAAACAGAGGCCATTAGAGCCTCATTTCGAGAATCCGTCCATGTTGTCCCCCCAGAAAAAGTCGTTCTGGACAACTTTCATGTTTTACGTTTTTCCCAATTCGGCCTCTAAAGGCCTCAAATTTCACTTTTCCAAAAACTGGGCAGATTTGATCCGAATCTGCCAGTTTCTGTGCTAACTCGGTTTTACGCGTCCTACTTCACGGAACTAACTCAACCGATCATTCGGGAGCCTGAGTAACCAACATGCAGCGTTAACTAACGTCCCACATGAATCAACACGTGATTTTAACGCATCCATGCAACCCAAACCAAATCTGAACTAGCCTAAGGTTGCATGAACTAGAACTTGCATCAACATACATTGAACCATACATGAAAAATCATAGCTAGCTCTAACCATCTAGCAAACCAGCCATAACTGGCTGCACACAAGCAGGGAACATACCAACTAATAAGCCATGCAATCCTAGCATGCAAACAAGCACAAATTTCATGCACATAAAGCATAAACAAAGCATAGCTAAACCACCTTTAGCAAACACCCTAATCAAGCACCACACCTAATCTAGGGCATTAACCATAAAACTTGAGCTTATGCTCTTACATATTGGACTTGGAAATACACTTAAATTTCCACATTAAATCTCAAACCAAAAGCTTATGGTTTTAGGGTTTACCTCTAGGGTTTGGAAGTTGGTTTACTAGCTTGGATTCCAAACTTCCTTACTCCTCCCTTTTGGCTGCCAACAAATCCGGATTTCCCCTCCAAATGGGGTTCCAATGTTCAGCCATGCACATATAAACATACACATAAATATCCCATCTAACTTGCATGGAAAAATACTAGAGTTTGAGGGAGTTTTACCTTAGCTAACCCTAGGGATGGGTTAGAGCATGCAAACCGAAATTCTCCCTCCCTTTTTGGCTCTCCATCACTTGGCTCTAGCTCTTCAAATAGCACCAAAATTTTTCACCAAACTTGGTGATTTCTTGCAGCCAAACCGAGCACTCTCCATACCCAAATCCTTCAATTTTTTTCCTTTCCTTTCTCTTGCTCACCCATGGCCGAACCTAAGCCCACCTAGAGCACCAAAAATCACTTTGGTTTCTTGGTTGGAGTTTCTTCTCCATACTCGGCCACTCCACCATTTTTTCCCAAAAATTTTCTCTCCTTTTCTTCGTCCTCTAACCCACGGCCATAACCCAGAAAAATGGCCCCAAATTTCCAGATTTGCCCCCATGGTCTCTAGCTCCAAAACCGAGCACCCTAGTTAGCCTCCCATGGGTTTTTACAACTTTTTCTCTTGGTTCTCTCTCTCCCTCTCTCTCTCGGTTTTGGGGTGCAGAAAAATGGCAAGAACTTGGCCCAATTTTATGATTTAAATGATTAAATGCCACCCTTATTTATAGGCAAATGCAAACTTTCCAAAAATTACATTTTAGCCCTTAAACTTTGAAATTTTCCACTTTTTGGTGGTGAGGTGGCCGGCCATTACTTGGAGAGCAAGGGATGACATCATTGCTGACCTCATGGCTAACCTCATGGCTTACATCATCAAATTTCTAAAATTTGCACTTTTGCCCCAAAAGCTAGAATTCTTGCATTTATGCCCCCTAGGTGGCCGGTTGGTTCCTTGGTGAACAAGCCAAGCTTATCTCATCATGATGACATCATCTTGATGACATCATGTGCTTACATCATCAATTTTCTAAAATTTACACTTTGACCCCAAAAGTGAAAATTCTTGCATTTTTGCCCCTGCATGTGACCGGCCCTAATGGGTTACTTGGTGACCAAGTTTTCCATATTTTCATGTCCTTTTGCCCTTGACCTTAACTAGGTGTGCTTGATTTTCTAGGGTGGTTTTAAAGCCTATTTGAGCTATCTCGCCCATACTGACATATTTTATAGTATTTTCTCATACTGCATCATACAATACTGTCAAGTCAACCCGTTGACCACTTTTGGTCAAACTTTGACTTTCTTGGTCAAATTTGACTTTTTCGGTCAAACTTTGACTTTTTTGAAATTACGTCCTTTTTCGTCCTTTTCGACTTGAAAGGGCGTTTTCTAACCTTAAAAACCTATTTTGAGTCTTATCGAGCCATAAGATCTCATAAAAAGTATGAAAAACTCTTAACCGAGCTTTTCCGTAAACATCTTAATGTACACACATAATTCCTTCGAAGAGGAAATGATAACATGAAATTTCTAGGTATTACAGAACTGGGTAAAACTCAAAACACAAAAATTGTTCGGAAGGGTTTTTCCTAGGGGACAGTGCAAGTAGAATCTCAAAATAAGGCTAAAATGGCCTCCGTTTTTGTGAAAATCCGTGGTTGATCTGCCCAGACCTAGTTTACAGGATCAGCCAGTTCAAATGAAAACTGACAAAAATATAAGCGGAACTGGATTTTTCGTAAAACACGAAAGTTTTAGAACTCTTCGAGGGCTACAAATTTAGTGAAGACAAGTTTTTCAAATTCGGATTAGATTTTTAAACTGACATTGTTTTCCAACGGCTATGCAGTGAACAAAAAATTCCTGTACAGGATTTTCTAAAACTGGTTCAGAAAAACTGTTTTTCTTCTAAAACCCACTATTTTAACTACGGAAACTGTTCCAAAGGCAGTTTCTAGCCCTAAATGATTTTTATAAAGGTCCGTTTTGAAAACGTGAATTTTTACAAGTATAATTAAGAGTTTTGAAATTTTCCTCAACTCTTTCCAAGTTAAGAAGAGAAAATGAGATTTTGTAAACCCAGTGTTTTCAAGATTTTAAGCCAAGATAAAGCAAAATGAATGTAACAGGCGGTTTTCAGTCCTAAACAGTTTTATAAAATGTTACCCAAAGAAGTAAGAATTTTTACAAGCAAACTAAACGATTTTTGAAGATAATTACACAATATTTTCCAAAAGTAAGGAAATGGGATTTTAAGGTAAAACTGGTAATCAAGCCGACTACGGACGGTAACCGGATATTATATCCGAGTTACAGGATCAAGCCCAAGGATGACCAAGGGTGGACTTTAGTTGACCGAATGTTGACTTTAGTTGACCCAATATTGAATTAAAGTTGACCTTAAGGGTTACCCAATATAACCCTAAGGGATACACAAAATATATGATTGGGCTAAGATTTAAGGGTTAATGGAGATGACCCAATGTTTATGATATAAGAGTAAAGCCCAAAGGAAAAATGATAAACCTAGACTCAAATAGAAAGATTAAGGGCTTAGCACCAAAGAGAGGTTATCCAACGTGACCTCATAAGGAATAATCAACGTTTGACTATTCTTAATATGGTAAAACAATTAATGGTGACCAAGTAAGGTAACAAGTATTGGGGACATACAACTAAGATTAGGTATGAGAGTTGGTTAGGTCACCAACACTTCATGATAGGATCCTGATCCTATGCTTTTTCAAATAGCAGGAAGTGACCTGCTGTTGCAACCCAATTTGAGGACGCAACACTCGGGACACAGCACAAGAGGTAAGTTCAAACCTCACCTGCAGTATGAAAGATATTAATCTAATTTCAAATCTGCTATGAAATGTTTTGTGCTATGTTCCAAGTGATGCCATGTTTGTAAATTCTATGTTTACTAAAGTACTATATTTGCAAAGTGTCATGCTTTTAAAAGTGCTATAATTGCAAAGAGCCATGCTTTTAAAAGCACTATATTTGCAAAATGCTATGTTATCAAAAGTGCTATATTTGCAAAAAAATATTATGTTTGCAAAAGTGCTATGATTGTAAAAATGCCATGCCATGTTATGAATGAGATGAAAGTTATGTTATGATATAGTGACATCATAAGGCATGTTCACTAATGTAACGTCCCACCTAGCGTAGACCGTTACTATACTTAAAAACTTACATATCAATTAGTCTTATCTTATCTTTATCTCATACTAGCAAAAGTGCGGAATAATTTTTTTTTTATAACTAACTGAAAAAGATTTACTTAGTAGCTTACTTATTTACTTACACATATAGTATTCTGTGTTTCGACCTTTGGTCTAGATGTCTTATACATACACATATTCTTACATACCAATAAAATTAAAATTAACAATATACATATAGCAGCTGATAGACTCCATCCCCATAATTTCACAATTTGCTTTGCCATATCCACCGTCTTGCATCATAGCTTACCGATAGGTTGCTTACCTACAGTATAGACGTAAGTTATGAGCTTTTTGCCCAGCAAGTACAACATATATTCCACAAAACATTTCATAAACCATAATGCATGAATCACTTATGCTTTCTTTATGCTTTCTTTTCTTAACATAACTTATAGGATCCTTACATAAACATAAGTGTACGTACCGTGACGCGCTACCATGGAGTGGTTGGGGCGGCCAGCCCTGTCCAACTCAAACCATGAACCAAACCTGACCTAACGCAGGTCGATACGACACGAAAAACTTACTTCATAAACATACTTAAAAACATTCTCTTTATCGAAAACAATTTCTTATAAAGAATAGTTTTGCATTAAAACTTAGTCTTATTCTCATCAAGTGAGTTGATCATAGTGAGCATGCTTCGTGATGCTTCAACATAAACATACATCATATGCACATCAACA
This sequence comes from Ficus microcarpa, assembly GCA_025413485.1. Lineage (NCBI taxonomy): Eukaryota > Viridiplantae > Streptophyta > Magnoliopsida > Rosales > Moraceae > Ficus > Ficus microcarpa. The sequence goes on from CM046387.1 coordinate 4,001,211, forward strand.
CGTATACATGAAACTTGAAAACATACAAGATTCAAAAACATTTTCATCCATACTGTAGGCGGAGTTGTACTTACCCTTTTTGCTAAACCTTTACTTATAGGTTCCGTCACAAACCACAACAGGTTACTTTCCTGTTTCATAAAAATCATAATATAAGTATCATACTGACACCAACTAAACAACTAACTTATAACTAACCCTAACCGATAAATTTGGTCATGAGTATGTGAGATAAAAGTGTCTCTTTTTCCTTTTCTTAAAAATCTGCTTAGGATTAGGTTACACCGTGCACGGTCTTGAGCATTCTGTGTATACTTAAAAATCTGTTTAGAATTTCACAAAACTTTCTTCACAAAAGTTGTAGATCACAGGTAAAACTACAACTTTCATTTTCGGCCAAAACCTTAATTCAGCTTCTATCTTGCTGGTTTCATACTTTGAAAATTCACAACCACATTTGTAAACCTTAAAATTTTGCTCTCGGGTTTTGATCAAAACAGAGGCTCTAACAGCCTTATTTTTAAAAACTGTCCGCATAGTCCACTAGGATTTTCTCTTTTGAAAAACTTTGTAGTTTTAACTTTTTACAAATTCGGCCTCTATGAGCCTCAAAATCACGTTTCCAGAAAAACCGTTCCTTTTAAACCGAGAGTGACAGTTTTCTTCCTATCAAGCTCTAACAACATCTTTGTGCATACAAAGTTAAATCACTAAAACCGTGCTTTATTCATAACTTGCAGGGTGTTTCCTATTCTCTTTGAGACCCTAAATTCATTTCATAACCATAACATTCTCATGCATAAACCGAATGGTAAGCTAGACCAATCTTACACTACAAGAAATGTGAGTTTAAGAGACCAAAGTTTTTGTTACCAAAAAAAATTTGGTAGCAGAAAATAGAGTTTCTGTTACCAAATTTTGGTGGCTGAAAGGTGTAGACATTTTGTTACCAATTTTGGTAGCAAAAACTACATAATCCACTACCAAATATTTTTGGTAACAGATGGTAGGGCGGGAATCGAATTTTAATTCCCGCCGATAACATTTTGCTACCAAAACACTATTTGGTAACAAAATGCTAACATTTGCTACCAAAATTTGGTATCAAATTGCAATATTTTGCTACCAAAATTATTTGGTAGCAAAAAAAATTGGCGGTAGGCCAAAATTTTCCCGGGTAGTGTTATTTGCTACCAAATGAAATTTTGGTAGCAAATTATATATTTCCGCTACCAAAATTTTGGTAGCGCAATCGTACAGTTTGCTACCAAACACATTTTGGTAGCAAAAATTTGCCCCCTAATGTCATCTGTTACCAAATATTTTTTGGTAACAAAATATTGTATTTTGCTACCAAAATTTGGTAGCAAAATATAAGTTTTTGCTATCAAAATTTGGTAGCAAAATATGTTATTTTAAATCCAAAACCTTATTTTGGTTGCAAAATTGTTGGCGGGAAACGAAAATAATTTTAACAATCAAATGAAAATTTTTAGCATTTAAAAAAAAATACCGGTTGGGACTACCATATATACCAAAATAAGGTCATAAAATACATACTTTTGCGTACTACATTATTATTTGATAGTAAAATAAATACTTTTTTTCCCCCAAAATATTCTTGGTAACTATTTATATTTTAATTATACATAATACAAACTCATAAGTTATTCACCATATATCCTTATTTTTAGCAAATTAAAAAATGCATCATATACTATTCCAAAAAAAAAAAAATATGCATCATATATATATGTTTCAAATACACTTGAAAGGTATATATCTCTCTCGCTTTGTCTCTAACTCCCTCTCTGTTATATCTATTCCTAATTAACTCTTGATCACCTCTGTCTCTCTCTGCTATAGCAGCTGGACGTCGATCGCCTTCCTTCGCCCCACCGAAACCAGTTGGCATTCTCCCTTCACTGCGCCGGCAACAGACCTCCATCGCGCCGTCAGCAGGCCTTTGTCGTCCCATCGCTGCGCCGGCACCATTTCCACCGTCCCCTCTCCACGCTGTTACCGGATTCAAGGTTGCCAACCCTTTCCACTCGCTGGCGTCGAAAATGCGGTGACCAGCAACGGAAATCAGCCGAATCTGAGGAGGTAAAATGCCAAACTGAAATCTTGACTGTTTTTATATAAAATCCCCTCACGAAGATTCAAATAATTTGGAGATACCCTAACTCTCTATCTCTCTGTCTCTAACTCTCTCTCTCTATCTTTAACTCTCTCTCTCTAACTCTCGACCTATGTCTCTCTCTAGCTAGGTCTGGACTTCGCAGCACCATCTCCACCGTCCCCTCTCACGCCGTTGCCGGATTCACTGTTGCCAACCCTTTCTAGTCGCTGGCGTCGAAATTGCAGTGACCATCAACGGAAATCAAAGGAATCTGAGGAGGTAAAAAGCCAAACTGAAAACCCCCAAGTTTTTATATGAAATCTCCTCACGAAGATTCAAATAATTTCAAAATACCCTAACTCTCTATCTCTTTGTCTCTAACTCTCTCTCTCTCGATCTTTAACTCTGTCTCTCTAACTCTCGACCTATGTCTCTCTCTAACGCAATTCACACCTCACAATTCACAACGCAGAGGCATGTTAATTTTAGGCTTTAAGTGCTTGTCCATATGTACAATGTGCAAGAGGCAAGAGATGTTGATTCTACAATTCAGTTATGGCTTGAGATCGGACTACTACCACACATACAAATGATATATGTTTATGTATATCTATATGTATATCTATATGTAGTTTTGGCTTCAGATCATCTTGCTCTAGTGCTCTCTGATTCTTCTTTTTTTCATCACTAGTTTTCTCTCTTCTTACTTTAATGTGCTACTTTGCAAAAAGTAGGCTCTCATGCCCATCTTGGGACTTCATTGGAACTTGGGTTTCCTAGTGTGAACTGCAAACGGCCATTATTGCTCCAATCTAGTAGTACTAGTAGCGTCGAGGAGAGTGGCATTATTTCGGCTCCAATCTTCAGCCATCTGGTGTACTTGTACATATGTTTCTAATTATTTTCTTGAGAGACAAACATTCTTTTAAATCTACTTGTACGTATGTTTCTAATTATATTCTTGAGAGACAAACATTCTTTTAAATCTACTAGGTACAAAGATACTTAACCCTGTTTTGATTATTAACCCTGTTTTGAATATTTGAGGAGAGTATCATATTCATATTCATACATTCATATATATATATTCTTCTTTTTTTGTGCAGATATATGCGCAGAATTTCTGATTCCTTAGGGAATTAGATTCTGGTTTTGTCGTTTCGTTATAAACAAGCACGCGCATACACACACACACCTAAAGGAGATCTCTGTCTGCTTGGTCGCTGCAGTTACATCATCATCAAGAACAAAACCCATTGAAATCAGCTCCCTGCTGCATTTGAATTCTTTACTCAGCTCAATTTCATTTGGTACGACTTTTCCCATTTTTCCCTCTTTGAATTCTGAATAGTGACTAAATTTGTATTTGTTTTTTGTCGACATATATGATATTTTGTTTTGTAACGAACACTACAAATTGGTTAGACTAAACTTGTGACTAATTAGTTGAACTCTCTCTAAGCTAGTTTAAATATATAAATATATATATCCTCTTATAAAATGGGAACTAATTGAGGCTGGCGCTAGGCTTGACTGTGGGGCTTCGTTGAAATGAAAAAAGTCGTGTTAATTTTTGGCTCTTCTATTCTACACGATTCACTTCAATATTTTGAATCTCTATTAGGTTATGACTACATTAATTAATTTAATTAATTTCTTGACACACTACTACTAGCGATAATCATGCGTTAGCTTATTAATATCACTCCCTCAGATTTCGAAAGGCTATTGGCTTATTCTTTATAGAGTTAGCCCGGACTTAAGAGTGTGTGTAGATTATAGAGTTGGGCATTCTTAATATGTGTATATATGTATATTCTAGAATTCGTGGTTTAATTATTACCTAATTATTGTATGCACCAGCAAGCTAGTCTAAGCTATTCATCACGAGGCCTAATTACTCAAAACCAATACTACATCAAAAAACCTCTGTCCGTATCTTGGAGTATGCCCCCCTCTCTGTTCTGTCACTGCCAGCCTCCCAAGGAAAATGGAATAGTCCCCCCACTCTTTTAAGCACTCCCACGCACCTTCTCTCCTGCGTTTCCTCCACAACCCCACTCTCCAATCGCCCCCCTTTTTTTTAATTTTTATTTTTTTTTACTTTGCAAATTTATGTCTCCAATTTTTTCTTCTTCACTTCTATCCACCCCCTTTACTCTCGGTATATTCTCTTTTTAAAGGAGATTCATAGATATTCCAAGTCTTCTCCCTAAACCAGTCAATCTCGTACCAAGGAAAAGGCTAAACCTTGTCATAATCATATGCCCCGTTCATTATCTTATTCTTTGATTCTATTTTAGCCATTTCTAAAATATCAATGGTTTATATATATACATGTGTGTGTGTTTCACTGCCAGTATTGTAGCTTCAAAGTTAAGCATAGCACATTGGTGATATATTTCTCTCAATCCAAGTTTAGCTTGGATATAATTGTCAGTGTACCTTGTAGTTCAAATTCTAAATCATCTTATATTTTAAAAGGTTGTAGATATAACATTACTCTTTAAGGGAAATGTTAAGTGCATTACGACTGCATTTGTGCACGATCTAAACCGTTAGTTATAGTAGGACTATTGTGGGTATCTAGACAAAATTTTGTTTTTTATTTTTTTTTTGTTGTTGTTGGATTTCAGATTTATGGTTTGGTTTTAGATATGGATAAGAGTTGGATCTTTGTGACGAATCGACTTTCGGAGACGTATAGGAGTGGAGTGAAAAGATTTATTGAACAAGCACGCAGTCACCTAGATGAGGAAGGAAAGTGTCGTTGTCCTTGTAAAAAATGTTTGAATTGTTATTCCCATCGTATAGATATTGTCGAGCGTCATATATTTCTTAAAGGATTTAGCTCGAATTATGTAAACTGGATTAATCATGGTGAAGAGGATCCCGATACTCTCAATGTACACGATGAAGAATATGATGCAGAAGGAGAAGGAAGTGACAATGACGATGACGAAGATGATATGGTCAATGCACTAAATGATGCATTTCCAGACATATTTCCATCTTCAGTAGTTGATGGTGCGGACGGAGTTGATACCGAAGATTGCGGAGAAGAGACACCTGATTTGAATGATTTGTTCGTTGAAACAAGGAGAGAGTTATTTGAAGGATGCACAAAGTTCTCTGCATTGACTTTTTTAGTGAAGTTACTTCATATAAAAGTATTGAATAAATGGAGTAACAAGTCTTTCGATATGTTGTTGAAGTTACTTCACGAGGCATTTCCAGAAGGCTCGAGAATTCCCAAATCTTATTATCAGGCGAAGCGCATGATGCGCAAGCTTGGGCTGGGATACAAGACCATCCATGTCTGCAAGAATGATTGCGTGTTGTATTACAAAGAGTACAAAAATTTGAAAGAATGTCCGGTATGTGGTCATAAGAGGTATAAAAACAGTAATGCAAAGGGGAAAAAACTGCCACACAAAAAAATGCACTACTTTCCTCTCACTCCAAGATTGCAGCGTTTATTTATGTCTCGACACACTGCAGAAGATATGAGGTGGCATAAGGAAAAACGTGTTGAGACGGAAGGAGTCCTTCGACACCCTGCAGATGCAGAAGTATGGAAGGAATTTGACAAACAATATCCGGAATTTGCAATTGAACCGCGTAATGTCAGATTAGGTCTTGCCTCCGATGGTTTCACTCCATTTGGAGATATGGGAAATCCATATAGTATGTGGCCAGTTTTTCTAGTGGCTTACAACATGCCATCTTGGAGATGTATGAAGCAGGCACAGATCATGATGTCAACATTAATTCCAGGACGAAAGGCACCGGGGAAAGACTTTGATGTTTATTTGAGACCTCTAATTGATGAACTTAAAGAGTTATGGGAAAACGGCGTTAGAACGTATGATGCTGTTGAAAAAAAACATTTTACTTTGCGTGCTGCAGTGTTATGGACAATTCATGATTTTCCTGCATATGGTACTTTATCCGGCTACTCGACCAAAGGTTATAAGGCATGTCCAGTGTGTATGGATGAGACCGCTTCATTTCGATTACGGAGTAAGATTTCGTACATGGGACATCGACGTTATTTGTCTCCGGATCATGCTTGGCGTTCTGACTTAAATTTTGATGGTTCTGTTGAAACAAGGAGGTCTCCAAAATTGATGTCTGGTGATGAACTATTGTTAGAGCTCAACAAGCTGTGGGTGCCTATGCCGGGAAAGGATGCTTCAGTTCGTGAGGATGACAAGAAACAGCAGTTGGAAGCTGGATACACAAACGACAGCAATTGGGGACGGAAAAGTATATTTTGGGAGCTAGAGTATTGGTCGAAACTTAAGTTGCGGCATAATCTAGATGTAATGCATATAGAAAAAAATATATGCGACAACTTGGTGGGAACTATCTTGGGATTAGATGGCAAATCGAAGGACACCAAAAAAGCTCGCATGGACTTAGAAGATTTGAACATCCGAAAGGAGTTGCACTTGGATAGGAAGGGGAAGAAGCCTCCTGCATGTTTTACATTGTCTAGTATGGAGCGGAAAGCTTTTTGTCAATTCTTAAAATCAGTCAAATTCCCGGATGGATATGCTGCAAATTTGTCCCGAAATGTCAACATTAAGGATGGTAAAATCATGGGATTGAAAAGTCATGATTGTCACGTGTTGTTGCAACGACTATTGGCGATAGGATTGAGGCCTTATTTGAAAGATAATGTGCTGGGTCCAATTGCTGAGATGGGTTCATTCTTCCAAAGCTCTGTGCAAGGACATTGTCGGTAAAGGACTTAGATGCACTACAAGAAGGTATAGTCTACACCTTGTGTAGACTAGAGAGGATTTTTCCTCCTGCATTCTTTGATGTCATGATCCATCTAGCTTACCACTTACCAACGGAGGCAAAATTGGCTGGACCAGTTCACACTAGGTGGATGTACCCTTTTGAAAGGTAACACTTTTATTTTTACAAATATGTTTCAATACACAATATTGAAACGTTTTTTTTTTTTTTCCATTGTAAAAAGTTTTAGCAAAGCTTGTATAACAATATATTAATTCCCTGAAGTGATTTCATAGGGCACTAGGAAATTTGAAGAAATATGTTAGAAATAAAGCTCGTCCGGAAGGGTCGATTGCAGAAGGCTATACTATTAATGAAGCGTTGACATATTGTTCAATGTACTTGCGTGACATTGAAACACAACATAATCGACCCGAACGTAATCCTGACTTTGTTGAAGCCCGACCATCCTCATCAATTTCAGTTTTCCAACAACTAGCAAGACCGTTTGGGAAAGCGACCGCCATTATGTTGACACACGATGAGCTTCAAAAAGTGCGTTGGTATATCCTAAACAATACCGAAAAGTTGCAACCTTATTTGGAGTAAGATGTTGATCCTTATCTTGGTGTGTACCTTGAATTTCCATTTTAGGATAGCGAATACTAACTAACTGATAATCATTGACAGTGAACATGCTTCTTTATTGCGATCACAAGGCCTTGATGAGCTTAATATTCATCACACACAAGTTACTGAATTTCCGAATTGGTTCGGAAATAAGGTAAGAACACGTGAACGTTTATGTGAATTTTGATTAGACGATATCTAATGACCATGTCTTCCTAAAATCTTATGTCAACCGTGTTGCAGATTAGAGTTAAGTTCGCAGAATCTGATTCAACAATCTCCGATGACTTGTATGCTCTGGCAAATGAACCTAACCTTATTGTTCATTCGTATCCTGGTTGTATGGTGAATGGAGTGCGATACCAAACAAAAATGCGGGATGATAGGCGTACCACACAGAATTCTGGTGTTTACGTTGAGGCAGAGTATGATGGGACATCAAGTGCTTTCTTTGGTGTAATTGATGAGATTTGGGAGGTGTCGTTTTTATATTGGAATAAGGTGATCTTATTTAAGTGTTCATGGTTTGATACGGGCAGTGGTAGAGTGAAGAATGAGTATAACTTCACCACAATTAAAACTGATTCCTTGTGGTTTGAGGATGAACCGTACGTATTGGCAGATCAAGTTAAACAAGTCTATTATGTTGATGACAAAAAGAAAGGTTACGCTTGGAAAGTAGTTCAAAAAGTTAGTCATCGTCATATATGGGAAAGTGTGCCGAAAGCAACAAATGAGGAACAACAAGAGGATGATATTGATGATGAGGCTTACCAAGAAGAGTTGTCAAATGAGATCGACATTTCTTTTGACACCACAAATGTTGTTGAAGCTCCCCTAAATCGTATGGATACTGCGCCACTAGAAATCGATGGTTTTACCATTGATATCCAAATCAATCCCAATGATGAAATCGATGAAGAAATAGATGGTGACCCTGAGGAAACTGATTCCCCAACTAATATCGAAACTTATAGTGATTAAAGTGATTGAGTATGTCAAATTATTTGAGTAAAAAAAAAAAACATCATTTGTGAAACTTTGAAGTAGTTGTTAAAAAGTTCTAATTTCTATATTATACCATTTGTTTAATCACTAACTACTCTATATGTGCCTTTTTGTGTTGTTTCAGGATATCAGTTATGTCTACTCGTAAGAGAAAGTTATCATTTAGTTCCAGTGCAAAATCCAAATCAGGGCCAGCTACTCCGGTTGTTGAGCCAACTCCAGAAAGGATTTCAGTTCCAGCAACTACTGAAATCCTTGAGCCATCTCCACCAAACACAGTAGGCTCAGCCACATCGACATCACCAAATGATGAGCCATCTCAAAATCAAGAAAATGATGGGGATCGACGCTTGAGTGTGCACCAGTCAATTGTAGAGAACCAACAAGTCCCACCAACATGTAAAATCATTCTTATTATTAAGTGTTCAGTTTTTTTTTTCTTTTACAGTATTCTATAATTAACATCTTATTTGTAAATAGCGCGGTCAACCAATGTTCGAGGACCCACTACATGTCAAGCAACCGATAGATTAGTGACCAAGAAAGGAAAGCTGGAGGTTATGTATAGGGATTCTGAGCTCCGAGTTCATGGGGAGAATGCGGGCCGATTTACAAGCAAAATTGGTTCTATAGTTCGCCATCATGCTCCATTACAATATACCGGTTGGGGCAAGATTCCTGAAAATCAACAAAATGAATGCATAAGACGTTTGAAGGTTTTTTTCTTTACTCAATTACTTTTTATATCAGTATTGTGGATAGATTCTTCAACAAATACTTTGGAAACGGGAAGTAATATTGTTAGACAATACTCTAGGAACTTGTGCATTAGTCTTAACTTAATCACTTGGATCCTTTTCCTGGGGCTTTAAAACAGATATATTTCTCAAATTTACCAACTTTATTCTCGCAGGATGTATTTGATTTAGATTTTGAGGAACATCCGCATTTGAAAGACATTGTCCACCATTATTTCTTTGAGCGGTTTAAAGGTTATCGATATCGGTGCCATCAAAAATACCAAGAACTTATCAAGGATGGCAAAGATCCATTGCAACATTTGCCGAATCAATACATTAAATCAGCTGATTGGGAGTGGATGTGCATCAACTGCTTTGGAAATGAAGAATGGCAGGTAAATAAACAACTTAACTAAATAATGGGACATTGGTTTGAGAATGTGCGTTTTGATTTAAAATTTTTTTTCTATGAATTAAAGTTGTGAAGGTATTTTATTACATTTAAAGTTCTCTTTTTGCATTTATGCAGAAAAAATCAAAGGTCTATTCAGAAAATCAGTCCAAAAACCCGGCAGGTTATTTGGGTGGCTCAAGATCTATAGTTCAACACTTGGAAGAAGTTCGTGTAATTAACTTTGACTCACTTAAGTATTTTACTACTTAAAACTATTAACTTTTGTTGATTAATTAACAAATAATTATTTCTATGTAGAACATACAATCGAGTTCTGATTCGAATACTTCGGGAGGGTACTTTGAGGTCTTCAAGAAAACTCATTGGAGCGAATCACGAGGATGGACAACTAAGAGAGCGAATGAAGATTATGTAAGAAACCAAACACTTAATCATTTAATTTGATTGTTTATTTTTTGAGTCTAACTTCTAAGTTTAACACTTTACCTAATGCAGGACCAAATGATCAAGATTCGCGATGCTCGTTTAAGTGAATTACCAGAGGGGTCAAATATTGACTATGATACGGAGGAAGAAATTTACTTTCAAGTTTTATCTAGCGCGAAGTATGAAAAATATGGTTTCAAGCGTGGCATAGGTCCTATACCAAGAAACACGTCACAAGCTCACAAATCGGGACAACCAAGATATGAAAGCCTATCAAACGAAGTTCGGGAAGGCAAACTTCGCATGGCAGAAATGGAAGACCATTTGAAACAACAAAGGGAGATTATTCAGATGCTACTTCAGCGGCTTAATATGCCATCAAATCATCCTGGACCGAACCTCCCAGGCAATGAAGATCCGCCACCACCGCCAGCTCCAGCCCCAGTTTGTTAGAGGTTTTTCTTCTTGTAAGATTAAGTGTTTACTAGTACAATATTTAGTAAGCCGTGACTCTTGAATTTGCTTAAGTATTATTATTTTAATATTTTGTTTGGATTCTAATATGTAGCAAGATATTTAGAGAGATTTGGTATTTTGTTTTAATTAATATTTGGTATTTTGTCTATTAAATTTGAATTTCATACATATATTTTGGGGAAAATTACAGGTACATAAATTTGTTTATATTTTGGTGGCCACAAAATTCGGCACCAAAAATTTAGAAATTTTTTTGCACTTTTTGCTACCAAATAGTTGGATGCTAAAACATAAGAATTTGCTACCAAATACCTTTTGTTACCCAAATTTTGGTACCTAAATCTTGTATATTTTGTTACCAAAAATACATTTGTTACCAAAATTTTCGTTACCAAATCACAGGTTTTTGACTACCAAATTCATTCTGCTACCAAAATATTCGGTAACTAAATCTCATACGTTTTGTTACCAAATATTTGGTAACAGAATCTTGTACAATTTGCTACCAAATAAATTTTGCTACCAGAAAATTTGGTAACTAAATCACATATTTTTTGCTACCAAATACCTTTTGTTACCAAAAATTAGGTAACTGAATCTCCTACTTTTGGCTACCAAAATACATTTTGTTACCAAAATTTTGGTACCTGAAATTATAGACTTTTTGTTACCAAATATCTTTTGTTACCGAATTTTTTTGGTAACTGAATGTCGCATTTTTCGCTACCAAATACATTTTGTTACCGAAATCAATTTTGGTAACAAAAAGTTTTTGCTACCAAAAATTTGGCAACAAATACTTTTTGCGACTGACTTTCTGCTACCAAATATATTTGGTAACAAAAACTTTTTGTTACCAAAAACTTGACTTTCAGCTACCAAATTTTTGGTAACTGAAAATTGATTTTCTTGTAGTGGATAGAAATAAAAGCAGTTAAAAATAGGGAGAGAGCGTTTGTTTTAGTTTGTGGGTGGATAAAAGAAGGAAAAAATGTACAACTTAAATTAAGGATTTCTTTTTTTTTTTTTTTTTTTTTTTTTTTTTTTTTTGCAATAAGAAGAGGTGCGTCAAAAATAATAGGTAAAATTTTAAATTTAATTTAGAGGATGATTTAAGTAGGTGTGTAAGAAAAAGTATATAAAGGGGTGTTAATAGATCTGCCCAACAAAAAAATAATAATAGTAGGTGTGCAAAGATAATTTTGTGTTGTGTAAAAGTAATAGTCCTTCGGAAATTGTTAAGGGTAATTTTGGAATTAATAGGAGAGTGATAAATAAAATTAATTTTAAAAAATTAAGTAGGGTACGTGTTTAGAAGCCAAATGTGAAGAATAAAATGTGCATGTCAATAAAATCACCCTTTAATTAATAAAAGGGGCGTCTATTAACACCCATCTTTTTACTTTCTCCATCCTTTTCCTAAATTATCCACTAGTTAAAATTTAAATAAATATTATTACTTGTTGCACCCATATTATTATTCCAAAAAAACCCTACAATTCAATTCTCCTCTTTATTCTTTTTATACTCACTAATCAATAAATAACCCCCTATTTTTTAAACAATCCTTTTAAATAGCCCCTATTTTTTTAAACAATCCCTTTTTTTTTTATCACTTATTCTTACAACTATTTTTTTAAAAGATAAGTAATTTACGACTTTATATATGTATATACATATTTATTTATTTATCTACGACGATCATAAAAACAATACTTAAAAAAAAAAACAATATATATGTATAGATATCTACAACATTCATAAAAATAATACTTCATAAAAATAAAATAAAACAGCAACTTTATTAGTTTTGTTAAATCTTATTTCAAAAAAGAAAAGAATCATTGAACATCTTCTTTCTAAGGGCCCATTTAGAGCATCATTTTAAAATTCTAACTTTATATCAAATTTTCTCTCTCTTTCGTTTTCAAAAAATTCAAACTTTATAAGTCTATAACTTTCTCAATTCAAATCGGAATGAGATGGTTTTTATGTCAAAATGCTCATAATGACGAGATGAACAAGACAATATCTATTTTTAAAATTTTTTTTTGGAACACATTTCAATTTTTTGCATAATTTTATATATCACATAACTTTTTCGAAAGTTTTCCTCCCCAACATACATTTTCAACCCAACCTTCAAAGCACCATCTCCAGGTGTCCTCCCAAATGGACCCTAAAAAAAAGTCAAAAATAAGAAAAACAAAAAATTATAAAAAAATAATTTTTTAAAAAAATAGGGAGTTATTTGTTGGTTGGTGAGTGCAATAAAGATTAAAAATAAAAATCAAAGGATTGGAATTATTGTAGAATAATAAGAGAGGTGTAATAAGTAATAATGCATATGTAAATTTTAATTAGTGGATAATTTAAGAAAGTGGATGAAAAAAGTAGATCAAGAGATGTCTCCCTTTAATAAAAATGTGTTGAGAGTGGAATAAAACCATCCTTATATTTAACATTAGGTAAGTAAACTAGTCCTTTTGTGTAAAAATGTCATCTTCAGCAACGATTTTAATATCTTTGGCCTTCATGCAGACCTTCAAAATTGACCGTCGTCACCGCAAACGTCATTTATTTTGTCTAATTTGTCTACATGCACGCACTCTACACACTATATAAGTCAATACAAATCCAAATTAACACTTCATTTCCAGTAAGCATTTATCCGACCACAACTTTACACAAAAAAGTGCCATAATCACTCAAAAGAATTTTTCATCAACACCACCACTCGCACCACTCCATCACGGTTCTCCACGCGCCGCCGCAGTCAATATGTCAAAGCCACGCTTTCTTCTCGTCGTGTTCCCGGGGCAAGGGCACGTAAACCCAGCCCTGCAACTCGCCAAGCGCCTCGTTCTCATTGGCTGCGAAGTCACCTTCGTCACCACCATCCGCGCGCAACGCCGCATGATCACCAAAGGAGGAGGAGGCGGCGGCGGCAGCGGCAGCGGTAACAACAACAACAATAGTGATAATAATTTCACTCCACCAAACGGCATATCATTCAGCCCGTTCTCCGACGGTTATGACGAGGGATTTGACAAAAAGCCCGTCGATATCATCGGCTATATTTCTGAGCTCCGCCACCACGGCACTCAGGCTCTCAAAGACCTTATCCAATCCGGTAATAATGAAGGCCGGCCGTACACTTGCATGATCTACACGATTATCATGATGTGGGCTGCTGACGTGGCGGCGGAGTTCGATATTTTGGTGGCGCTGTTCTGGGTCCAGACGGCGACGGCGTTCGACGTCTGCTACTATTACTTTCATGGCTATGGAGATCTCATCAGGGACAAATATAGTAATAAAGACTATTCGGGTTCTTTAACATTTCCAGGGCTTCCACTTGATCTAACTGTTCGTGATCTGCCCTCGTTCCTCGTTGCTTCAGATTCCGATTCCAAGATGGGTTCTTTGCTCAAATTCTTTCAAGAACAGTTTGATGTGATTGACAAAGAAAGCCAACGTCCCAAGATATTGATCAACACATTCGATGCATTAGAGTCCGAGGCTTTGAGAGCAATTAGTACTGATAAGTTGAAGGTGATTGGAGTCGGACCGTTATTTAATCCGATCGATGTTCGTGAATCGGATGATAATAATTCCATGATAAGTGAATGGCTCGACTCCAAGCCAAAAGGGTCCGTGATTTACGTGTCGTTTGGGACCATTGCAGTGTTGTCAAAGCTACAAATGGAAGAAATCGCAAGGGGTTTGTTGGATTTTGGCCATCCTTTCTTGTGGGTCATTAGAGAAAACGACAAAAAAGCCGAAGAACAAGAAGAAGAAGAGGAGAAACTGAGTTGTAGAGAAGAACTAGAGAAGCTTGGGATGATAGTTCCATGGTGTTGTCAAGTTGAAGTTTTGTGCAACAAAGCTTTGGGGTGTTTTGTGACGCATGGGGGGTGGAATTCAACGTTGGAGAGCTTGGTTTGTGGAGTGCCGGTTGTGGCATTTCCACAATTTGTTGATCAAATAACCAACGCCAAGTTGATTGAAGACATGTGGAAAACCGGGGTCAAAGTGAAGGCCAATGAGGAGGGAGTTGTTGGGGCTGAAGAGATAAAGAGGTGTTTGGAATTGGTAATGTTGGGAGGAGATGAAATGAGAAGGAATGCCAAGAAATGGAAGGATTTGGCTATGGAAGCTTCAAAGGAAGGTGGGTCATCAGATATGAATCTTAAGGGCTTTGTGAATGAGGTAATTAGAGAGAGGACCTCTTCTTTGTTTTAGGTATTAGATTGTATTTCTAATGGTATATTCGCTGCACAAGATGTAAAATTATTTTCAGTCATAGATCAAATCGTTGAAAATTTGATTTAATTATAAAAAACAATGGTATCTATAGATAAGATAAACGTATGGTATATATTTTGCCTTAATAAATGACTGTTGGAGCATTGACCAGCACTATTGACTCCTGTTTTCTCATTTTCAGTGTCCTTTATTTTGTTATCAGTTATTAGTTCTGTGGCTTGCATGTGGTCGTGCATGCTTCTCATCTTTTCTAAGTCACTCTAGTTTCATTCCCCAAAATAAAAAATAAAAAATAAAAAAGTCACTCTTGTTATAAGTATAATTACCCTTAGACTATTCAAACATGGTGGTTGATTACAATTTGAACTAACATTTGCATATACATAGTGATCGGACTAAATTGCATTGTTCGAGAAGAATTGAGTTAGGTATTTTATGTTATTTAGTCTACGTTTGAAATACAGGTTGAGTTTGAACTCAATTGTACTTTATAGATAGTTTTTTGTCTTTTTTTGAAAAAGTCATAAAAATTATAACAGTTTTTGAAAAGTTAACTAATTTTAACCTAAAAATTTCATTAAATCTTAAACTCAATCCAAATACCAAACGCACCCTAAATCTTTGATAGTGATATGAAGAGTGAAATGACACCAATAATTATTTTTTAACCCGCGATGAAGAATCCAAAAACATGAACCAAACTGCAAGTCATTAATGGACAAAAGTGTTGGCTTTATTCATCCAAAAAAAGAAAAAATAAATAAAAAAGGAAAAAAGGTAAAGTGTTGGCTTTGCCTTCTTGTGACTATGAAGGTTCCATCGGAGAGCCGTGCATTCATGAAATTGTGGACTTTACATGTTTATAGATAGGGATAGCCGGAAAACAATCTTATGCGAACAAAAATGAATTAGTAGTCAAGCAAAATATCACATGAAGAATCTTGTACAGTCAACGTCATCTTAAAATCAAATTTAAAATTTTGCTTCTCTGCATTTATTTACGATGTCAGGTATCATTAGTAATTTGACAACGTTATTGACAAATCAAGTTGCAAAATTGAACTAAATGCTTTTCTTACTCTCAAATTAACACCAGATATCCTGACTCAAATTGAGTCAGAGATCGTGACTTCTTTTCAGTAGGCCCATCATGCGGGGTCATATTTAATCTATCTCACATCCCGACTTAACTTTTGTTAACTTTATTAAACTATTAAGTGTTTTGTTGTGCTTTCTGGATTTTTTTTCTATTGCTTTTTTGTCTTTTTGTTTTTGTTTTTTGTTTTTTTGGTAGTGTGCCTTCGAAATTTCCCCTATTTATTATTTAAAAAAAAAAAAATACAGCCTACTGCTTTTGAGCGGCGAGCATTCCTCAAGACTTTGCTGTTTTATATGATCATGCGTCTATAATAAGTGTTCCCACCGGCGTACTATTTTTTTTTTTTTTTTTTTTTTTTTTTTAAGTTAGGGATGAGGGAAAATGAACTCTTCATCTTTTAGTAGAGTATGTGTAATTACCATTAGGTTATACCTACAATCACTCTTATGGGTCATTTTGGATAATAAGATTTTTTTTTTTTTTTTGGGTTATTAAGATCTATTTACTATTTTTAATAAATAAATTAAAATTAAAATTAAAATTAAAATGGGGTACGAGAGGGTAGTACAAAAATATCTATAGAAGGATAAATTATTAGGTTAATTTCATTAATAGCACCTGTGGGAAAAATATTATTAAAAACAGCATTACTTTTTTTCCTTCATTACTAGCACTGTCACGTCATCAACATCAATTGAGGTGACTATAAAAAGTCAAATATGCCCTTAGCCAACTCTAAACTGAAGTTTTCCTCACTTTCCCGCGCCCCCCCCCCCCCCCACACACACACCCACCTTACCCACAATGTATTAGTCCTAGTTCTAAATCTATTTTTTTTTCTTCCCTTTTCCTCTCACCCTAACCTCACGCACTTTCTCTACACAATTGTTGAAGATCTGAGCTCACTCTAAGTCCAAGAAATCTCTGAGCTCACAATATATTAGGTTTTATTTGTTTCTATATTATTTAAATGGGTTTGCGTTTTGAATTATAATCTAAAAAAAAGACTATGTTAGACTTTTGAGACTAAGATCTTAGTCTCCTTAGCACCTGTGGGTAATCTTCAAATTTCCTGTGTGTTTTGATCTCTTATTATAATATTTCTTGTTCCAAAAAATATTCACCTTTACTAACGGTAAACAACATAATGACCTTTTGGTCATCATTATGATGACTAAATCGGTGAATAATATTTTTACCAAATGGAAGTTATGATTTTGACCATAATGAAAAACAAATATTTGCATATCATTTGATAGTCTAACCCAAATTATCATTGTCATAATGACTAACAGGGATAACAACAGGGGTTCTAATAACAAATGGAAGTTGTCATAACATTTGAGAGTTAGACACAAAAAGTCATTTTCATAATGAACAATAGGTCAATTTATTATGACCTTATCAGCACTAATGATGTAATACATTTATTTTGACACTGACGCAACAACAGGGATTCTAAAACACAAGTGGGAGTTATCATACTTGTGTATAATGTGAAAAAAAAAAAAAAAAAAAAAAACTTGTATTTGCGTAACTCTTGTTATGCCTAACATTTGAGAGTTGAACAAAACTGGTCAATTTCATAATGACAAGTAGATCAATTTCATTATGACCTTTGCACCAATGGAAAATATAATGAAATTGATGAAACAGCAGGGTTTTTAAACATGAATTGGAGTTGTCATACGTTGTGTATAAAGGGGAAAATACATGGATTTGCGTAACTTTTATTTCACTTAACATTTGAGATTTGAATAAAACTGGTCATTTTCATAATGACCACTCAGTCATTCTCACTATGACCACCCATAATATAGATGTCCTCTTTCTATATGTCATCATTTTCCCTTTCTCTATAATGTAAATATAAGATTGACTAACTTCTTGCTGTTTCATTTAAGAATGGCTGCGGTTTGTGTTTTTGTCAAATATAATAGTCATTGGGAGGATGGTACATTGAGATATGTTGGTGGTGAAATAAAGGGAATATTAGTGCCCCTTACCACAACTTATGCTAGTCTTACTGAGTTGGTGAAGAGTGTCATTGGAATTAGGGGCCTAGACAAGACTATAGTTATGAGATACGCTATTGAACCTGGAATGCCTCTTGTGAGGATACAGTGTGATGGTGACATTAGTTTCTACATACAATTGAAGAAGAAGGATGTTCATATGCTTAGCAAATTCCTGATTAGCATCGATGTATTGGATGAGTCTGTGGCCGAAGCAATACCACCTAAGGTAGGGGAAAGCAATCACATAGACGTTCAACCTTCTAGTGATGGTAGATAGAGTGATGAAGCCTTGCAACCTGTAACTGTTAACAATCTTATCATCCTTTCACCTAGCCGTCCTCATATCTCTTATCCTACACTAGGTCTGGATTTGCACATGGAAGATGGAATTAAAGAGCAACATGAATTATTGAACAATGACTTAGGCATGGACCATGAAGATTGTAATGCCGGGGAATCGAATGTTGCGGATGCTGCTCGTGATTCAAACGAGAAGAGTATCACACCAAGCATTGGAGCCCATTCTATTATCAATACTTCTAGAACTCAATCAGTTAATGTACCTAGTAGTGACAGTTTTTCTGGCTCAGCAGTTGTTGCTGATTTTACACCTATCACAATCTGCAAAAATTGTATTTTTGATAACAAAAAGTTGTTGCAATACCATCTTCATCACGATGCCATGAGTAAACAGTACCAATTCAAAGTGAAGGGGTCGAACTCTACTCTAATACACTTGATATGTATAGATAATGAGAGATGTCCATGGCAATTGAGTGCGACTAGGATGAAAGGCAGTGAATTATTTGTGGTGAAGAGGTACGATGACGTCCATTCTTGCTCTATTGAAATCGATCAAGGGCATCATCGTTAAGCCAAAAGTTGGATGGTTGGGGAGTGTGTGAAGGCAAAATACTTGGATGCAACTAATACTTCATGTAGACCTCGAAAAATAATACGGGACATGCAGGACGAATTTGGAGTGTCTTTTAATTATCTGAGAGCATGGTGAGGGAAGGAAGTTGCACTGACCAACCTGAGGGGCGATGATGCAGCGTCATACAAAGGTAAATTCCCTTATCCGTCATTATGTTAATGACTGGCATGGTAACTTATATATTTACCACATGGTAATTATTTTTTAATAATGACCTCTCTTGGCCCTTTACTTACAGTTCTGCCCGCCTGGGGTGAAATGGTTAAGAGAAAAAATCCTTCCTCCAACATTCACATTGAGACCGACTCAGAAAATAGTTTAAACTACTTCTACATGTGTTTAGCTGCATCGAAGCAGGGTTGGCCTCATTGTCGTCCAGTAATTGTGGTTGATGGATCAGCATTAAAGGCTAGATTTGGAGGAATGCTGCTTGTAGTATATGGTCACGACGCAAATGGCTCCATATTTCCACTCGCTTTTGGTATCGTCCCGTTGGAAACCAATGAATCATGGAAATGGTTCTTCGACACAAATGGCATGCTAGAGTCTCTTGCTATTGTGCTTGATAAACATAAGGGTATAGAATATGTAGCCAACGTTGTGTATCCAGATGCTGATTTCGGGATATGCGTTCAACACTTGACTGCAAACTTGAAGACGAGGAACAAAGATTTCAAAGGCCCTATGAAGACCTATTTTGATGGTTCATCGATGGCGTATCTTTTAAGTGAGCACTAGCGTCATATGGAATCCATCTGTAATCGTAACCCCAACATGCACCAATATCTTTTGCAAGCAGATCCTAAAAAATGGTCACGAATATACTTCAATGGATGGAGGTTTGCAATCATGACAACCAACATTGCAAAGTCATTAAACAGTGTGGATTAGAAAGCTAGGTTAATGCCAGTGGGATTCTTGATAGAATGGTTAAGGGAACTACTACAAAGATGGTTGGTCGAGAGACATGAAGAGACCCTAAAAATAACATCGAAACTAACCCCCAAGGTAGTGAAACTTCTTCGCACAAACTTTTCATTGGGACTAACAGTAATGGTACGTGATAATGACCACAATATGACTTACAGTATATGCTAAATTTTGTAATGATTATTAATTTTATAAACGACATTGCACTAATATTGATAATGACTTCAAAGAAACTAATGTTTTCAACTTCCCTTTGTTACAACCTCGGCCAGCTGATCAATTTGTGTAATATTCGAATATTTCAGTGTACAATTTCCTTTTTAGGAATTATTTTCACCTTATGAAAATATTTGTGAAAAAGCTCGGTTTAGAGCTTTTGAAAGATTTTACGAGTTTTAATGGGTCGAGAAGATTCAAAATTGATTTTTAAGCTCAAAAATGAACCTTTCAAGTCGAAAAGACCGAAACAGTGCAAAATTTCACGAAAGTCAACTTTGACCGAAAAAGTCAAAGTTTGACCGATAAAAAGTCAAAGGGTTGACTTTACGAGATTTTTCAAGTTCAGTGTGGAAAGAGTTCCAAGAATGATGTTTTGTGAATTAAATAGCAAGAATAAGCCTTAAAAGGTCCCTAGAAAATCAAGCACACTGAGTTAAGATTTAAGGGCAAAAAGGGGTTCGGAAAAATTAAGGAAAAATATTTTTCAATCCAAAATTCATACTGATAAATTTTGTACTCCAGTACGATATAAAAATATTGTGTTTTGGATGACCCACAATATTAGAATTATCTGTGTAGCACAAAGGAAAAGAAAAATGAGTTTTGGAGAACAATATGACCAAACAAGGCATAGCAAGCCAAAGACTATCACCCATACCCCATGACCTCACTTCTCCACCAACTTAAGTCACCACATGTAGAGCTTCTCCTCCGGACACAAGGTCGGCAGCACAAGGAAAAAGGAATGGGAAGAAGCCACAAATTAAGGTAAGTAACCAACCACTCCAACCTCCCCCTTTTTGCACATAATTACCCTTCCATCTCCCTATTCTCTTTATTGAAAATTTTCAGCCAAACTCTTGCCCTTTTTCTTTAGAAAGTTTGGCAGCAAGGAGAGGGAGAGAAGGAAAGGAAAGATCCAAAAATTTCTTTGGGGCTTTTGGTTCTTGGGTGCTCGGTTTTACAAGGGAGAAGCTATAGCAAAATTTGAGAAATTTCTTGTGGGTTTTCCAAGGTGTGGCCGACCAAGAGAGGAGGAGAAAACGGTGAGTAAAACTTGAAATTTTCTTAGGGCTTTTCCTTGGGGAGTTCGGCTTTTGAAGGTGCAAGCAAGAGCCAACAAAATTTTTCTTGGATCCCCATTTTTCTAGGTGTGGCTGTGGGACTAGGGTGAGCAAGGAAGGAAGGAAAATTTTGCAACCAAACTTGGCTTTGGTTGAGGTAATCTCTCAAACCCTAACCTTCTTTATTTTGAGCTTAATTTCAAGTTCAATTTGAGGTTCAATTGGGTTGTAAGGACTTAAGTCCAATTTTATTTTTGTGCCCTAGTTTTTGGTATGTGCTTGGTTTGTTAGATCTAGGGTTTGATTGGCTAAATTCTTTGCTTGATTTATGTTTGTTTGTGAATGAATTTCATGCTAGAAACTAGGGTTGTATGTTCCCCCACGTTGTGGCCGAAATCTGCCCTTTGGCAACCAAGAGAGCATGCTAGTTTTGGGGTTGGATTTTGTGATGCTGGTATGTGTTGTATGCAAGATTAGAACCAAGCAACCCTAGGTTTGTGATTTTAATTTTTGGGTTGCATGGACTGTGTAAAACAGATTATGGGTTTCATGGAACGTTTAAAAATGTTGTGTGTTTGAATCGTAAGCTTCCGAAGTAGTCGGTTGAGGTAGATTCGTGAAATTGGACGTAAAACGAAAGTAAATCCCAAAACTGCCAAACTCGGATTAGAATTTGACCAGTTTTGGAAAAGTGAAATTTTAAGGCCTTTAGAGGCCGAATAGGGTAAAACTTGAAACACGAAAGTTTCTCAGAATAATTTTTCGTAGAAGACAACATAGACAGAATATCAAAATGAGGCTCTAACGGCCTCCGTTTTTAGCAAAACCCATGGCTGATTCCAGACCCAGTTTTCACCCAGATTTTTCAGGGTCAGCCGGTTTCAAATAAAAACTGGCACCAATACAGGTAGAATTATATTTTTCACAAAACACAAAAGTTTTAGCATTTTTCGAGAGCTACAACTTTCATGAAGACAAGTTTTTCAGATTCTCAATGGATTTTTAAACTGGGTGTGTTTTACAAAGGGTGCGTAGGGAATCCGAAAATTCCTATACCTTAGCTTTCACAAAATGTTTTCTAAAAATTGTAAAGTGTTCTAAACTGTTATTTTAACTACGAAAACTGTTCCAAAAGCAGTTTTCGACCTCAAATGACATTTACAAAGAATTATTTCAAAGATCAGAATTTTATAATGAGTTTTATGGATTTTTAAGTTAAAATCTTTTAAAAACACAAAAAGTAAGAAAATAGAGTTAAAGAGGAGAAAATAAAGTTTTCAGACAAGAAATGGAGTTTTGAGATAAGAGACAAATTTTTAAGAAAAAAAATTAGTAATCAAGCCGATTACGGGCCATAGCCGGGAATAGGACCCGAGTTACTGGCTTAGGCCCAAAAGGCCCAGAATTGACAAGAATTGACCAGTACTTGATCAAATGTCAACTTTGGTTGACCCAACAATTAGTAAAGAGATAACCTTACGGGTTTTCCAACGTAACCCTAAGGATTACCATAAATTTGAAATGGGCCAAGGAAAGTGGGTCAAGGCAATTGACCCAATAAACTATAGTGAAGCCCAAAGTTTTAAAGAAAGCCCAGTAGTAAATCAGGATATAACTAAGAGGTTATCCAACGTAGCCTCTTGAGGGGATAATCCAGTTCAAATTAATCCCCAGCAATAAAAGGCCAAAATTGGACAAGTCAGTTATCTGACGGGGACATACAACTAGGTTATACTAGGTATGTTGGTTAGGGTACCAACATTCTATAACTAGAAACGGAATCTCACCAATATCATTTCTCAAGCAGGAGAGGGCTTGTAGCGGTACTCCAAGTTAGGACGACGACCGCAAGGATAAAGCAAGAGAGGTAAGTACAACTCCGCCTATAGCATAGGCTCTAGTTGATGCTTACCCAAGTAAAGTTAGATGCATGCTAAGGGTGTATGTTATGAAATGATATGTGCTGCTATGTGATGCTGTGCAATATGTTGATTGCCATCCTATTTGTGCTACTATGTCATGTTATATGTTGATTAAAGAAAGCATGATTAAGCATGATTTTAATGTTAAGCATGAGTTAGGATTTGTGACATCACGATGCATGTTCACTAATTTCCTACAAGATAAATGAACTCAAGATTGAGTTAAAAAAAAGATAAGAAAAGAAAGAAGGCAAGCGAGCTTGCCAGTGTAGTACCACCCGTCCGAGGTCGGGTAGGACTATGGTTTGAGTTGGACAGGGCTGGCCCCCCAACCACTCCATAGTTGCGTGCCGGGTACGAACACCAAGGTAAGGGCCCTAAAAGAAAGATAAACAAAGAAAGCAAAAATGAGTATAACTGGACCATGCATGTATAGGCATTGTGAGGTTATGCACTTATGAATGATATTATGAATTGTTATATGTGATTATGTATGTTAAGTTGGAAATGTTTTCGATATGGTAGTATATGTAAGTTGCGGACGAGACAGTTGTACTTGCTGAGCGAAAGCTCACTGTCTTACGTCTATGCTGTAGGCAAGCAGTCTGTCAGCAATGCTTAATGCAAGGTGACGATGCGTGGCGAGGCGAACTATGAAATCGTGGGATAGTCATGCCGCTACGCGTTTTGATCTCTTTTGAGTTTTTACAGTATGTAAATATGTTTTACCTTAAGGACATCAGTTTAAGTTGCATGTTTTAGTTTATGTATAAAAAAAAAAAAAAATTCCGTTGTGTTTTGGCCCTATAAGTAAGTATGTAAGTTAGTGTGATGGCCTGTGCTAGGCGGGTCGTTACAATTTGAGTACGCCATTACTAATAATGTTGCCCAAACCTTAATAGTGGATATGAGAGAAAGGACCTGTACCTGCAGATGCTTTCAGGTCGATCAAATTCCTTACCCTCATGCTATGGTCGTCTATAACCACCGACAAATTGATCCGTTCAATTATTGCTCTAATCACTACATGAAAATTATCTCTATGCAGCCTATGCAGCTGTAGTCCATTCGATTAGCAACGCAGAGGGCTGAGATGTTTCTGAAAAAGTCAGATCGCAAATTGTGAATCCTCCCAAGACAAAGCGTGGTCCCAGAAGGTCAAGGGTTTGTAGGATTTTGTCACAATTAAGGTGAGTAATCAGAGACTATTCGGTGGGACAGATATAATGGTTATGGACACAACCGGCAAACTTATACTAACCTAGTACTGTAACACATAGGTCCAACAATAAGGTCCCAGACATCTTTAACAACTCACAACACCATTATGTAATGACTTTATCATAAATTTTATATTGTATCCGAAATTACGCACAATTGACATTAAAATTTTTGTCATTTTCATTTTATGTAGTACGTTTGTGGGTTTATGGAATTAGGTATCAGCAGTAATTGTGATTACCCAAAAACATGGATTTTCCTCAAATTTGATACTTTTATAGGAACAATCATTTTCATAATGACCACCTGGTCAATTTCGTTATAACCTTTATGCCAACGGTTTGACAAAAATATTTACAAGGTGATGGAACAATAGGGGTTCTAAAATACACATAGGGGTTAACACACTTTGCATGTAAAAGGTTAAAAAAAATTAAATAAAAAATGAATTTGTCTAACATTTGGGACTGTTACATGTTCGGTCATTTTCATAATGACTACCAGATCAATTCCCTTGTGACATTTGTGCCTACGGTTTGACAAAAATATTTACAAAGTGATAGAACAACAGGTGTTCTAAAATACACATAGGGGTTAACACACTTTGTGTGTTTGTGTGTAAAAGGTAAAAAATTAAATAAAAAATGAATTTGCCTAATATTTGGGACTTTTACAGGCACAGTCATTTTCATGATGACCACCAGGTCAATTCTTTTGTGACCTCTGTGCCTACAGTTTGACAAAAATATTTATAACGTGATGAAACAATAGGTGTTCTAAAATACACATAGGGGTTAACACACTTCGTGTGTTTATGTGTAAAGGGTAAAAAAAATTTTTAATAAAAAATGAATTTGCCTAACATTTAGGACTTTTACAGGTACAGTCATTTTCATAATGACCACCTGGTTAATTCCTTATGACCTATGTGCCTACGGTTTGACAAAAATATTTACAAAGTGATGAAACAACAAGTGTTCTAAAATACATATAGGGATTAACACGCTTTGTGTGTAAAGGGTAAAATAAATAAATAATGAATTTGCTTAACATTTATTACTTTTACTGGAACGCATTTTCATAATGACTACCTGGTCAATTTCGTTGTGACCTTTGTGCCTACAGTTTGACAAAAATATTTACAAAGTGATGGAACAACAGATGTTCTAAAATACACATAGGGGTTAACACACTTTGTGTGTAAATGGTAAAAATAAATAAATAAAAATGAATTAACCTAACATTTGGGACTTTTACAGACAGTCAACACAATTATGCCACCTGGTTAGTTCTGTTGTGACCTCACTGCCTACGGTCAAATAAAAAGAATTAAAAATTTGATTGGAACAACAGGTATTCTAACTTACACACTAGAGTTAACACACGTTTTTTTTTAAATGGTTTAAAAAATAAAAA
Organism: Ficus microcarpa; assembly: GCA_025413485.1. NCBI lineage: Eukaryota > Viridiplantae > Streptophyta > Magnoliopsida > Rosales > Moraceae > Ficus > Ficus microcarpa. Next base: position 4,026,873 of record CM046387.1, read on the forward strand.
ATCAAAAAACTCATAAAATAACAATTTGGGCCTTTACATAAACGGTCATTTCAATTATGATCACTTGGTCAATGCCGTTGTGAAATCACTACCTACGATCAAATTGTCATGTTAACAATTACAAGTTGCAACAATATACCATATACATCTTAAAATGTTCTACAATTAATAAAATAATGAGACTATTTACAATATGGACATATAAGAAGAAAAAAACAAAAAAAGTTAGTTATAAGTCCATCATATCGTCATCCTCATCACTTTTATAAATATGTTGAAGCTTTCTATTTGCATGACACCACAGGTAACATATTAGCCACTCCCGAAATATTTGCATGCGTCCCTGAATAACCCAATAACAGAATGAGAATGAATCACAAATTATAAAATTATCACTGTTAAGAATATCGTATGAAAACATTTTCAATACATTAACTAGCTCATTCTCTTGTCGAGGGATATCGTGCATGATGGTGACCGGTATTGGGTAAGTTCCCAGAAGTTCTCTTGGTTTGAATTCAAACAAACCGATCTTATCAGCCAGCATTGGTATAAATTTTGACATACATTCCAATGCTTCTCGGACCTTGTAATTGTGAGGGCCTTCATGATGCATTGAGTCATACACCTCAATGGTCCAGTTCATAAGGTTGAGTTTTAGTAATACTCAATGTTTCAACTCATCCAAGTGCATTGGTATTAGTAAAGTGTTTACCTTAAACCATGACAAACCACATCAGACACAAACACCAAGTATGATCTTCATTAAAGAATCACATGATCCCCAAGCAAACGTATCTGGTGATTTATTGTATACACGCCACAATGTAGCAATCTTTGCACTAAAAAACATATCTACTGTTGTCACCTTTTGTTGCCTTAGTTCAGGGAACTGCATGATCTTCTTCATCAAATAGTAGAATAAAACGTCAATGTGCTGCATGAACAAAGTACAAGCAAATGGCAAATAAAAATCATGAATCAACAAACAAAGTACATTTTTCACATAAGATTAACAAATATGTAGAACATGGATTGTAAAAAAATCAAGTAGAATACGTACTTCATCCCAGAGCCAAACAAGAGAGGTTGCTAACTCATGAAACCAACTTTTTTTCTCAACCGCCATAAATCCGAGGTCATGGGGTTTGGCCAATGTCTTATACTTAGCATTGTATCGAGAATACCATTCCCTAAACATAAAAATATTTCAATTCATAATGACATTATAAAATATCATTTTCAAAGCGAATGGACATTTATTCATTAGAACCAAATTACTCTGAAGGAGTCTTCTTCAATAATCCTTTATTTATCACTCCCTAAACTCCTCTAGCTTCTCTTTTGGAGGTTCATCTGAAAGACCCGGTGGGAGGACATAATTAAGCTTAGTCGGAGCATGGGATGGTGAGCCAACCTCAATCATAGGTCCGGACCGCTGTTGGCCAAGCCTTGATAGTTTGGACCTCTTCTGCTTATGGATCTATAAATGAAAAATGTGAAACAAGTTAAAATGAAGTTTGACTCATAGGAAATAATCAATAAGGATATGTTTGTCAATTACAGAAATTGGTAACAACCACGTCTCTAATGCTCTTCTCATTGGCTGCCTTTTCATTCTTTCTCTCCTCCTCTTCTCCCTTGGCTTCTTTATCATTGTTTTTATCTTCTTTTTCCTTCGCCAAATCAGCCATTCTCTCTTCTTTTTTTCCCAAAATGGACTTATATTTTTCCTTCACTTCTCCCTCCTCTCCTTCTAATTAAATGGTCTTTATACTTTTCCTGTGTAGTTTCACAACAACAAGTCATAATAAATAGAAATTACTAGTTGTGGAAGACCGAAATGATCATCTACATATAAGATATACTCAACAAACATTTTCAGGATTACCTCATCTTTTTCTCCTTTGTCACACTCAACTGATGCCATTTCTTTCTCCCGTTCTACATCTTCCTGCAAAAGGGGAACACAACAGCTAGCATTAACATAGGTCATTACAGAAAGGACCAAATATTCATCACATAAATTACTAGCTAGTCAATATCAATAAATTAGCATGTAGTCATCACCCATGGCTACTACAAACAATCACCTTATTGCATTAAAGAACTTCATGGCTGCTTTCACATCCATATCCGCAATGGCACTGATGTCAGAGTCGATCAAGACATTATCTTGCGAGCTGGAGCCGAGGTCATTCGAATCAATCTTCAAGGCATTCGAGTCATTGGTCTGAACCTTCGTCTTGTGCCTGCTGCTGACATGGTACGCAGTGGGTGGCTTCCTCTCAACATTGTCAATCGTCTTGGACAACAATTTAAGAACCCTATGCAATAGCTTCGTGGACTTCTTATATCCCTTTTTAAGATTCTCTAACTTTTTCTTCATTGAATCCACCTGTCCTCGAATCTCTTTTTGAAACTCCCGCCGTTCGGGGTTTGTATCAGGACTCGGTTGAGTGACAGTTGTCTTGCGAGATAGTTAAGGTACAACATTTAGGTTATTCAAATATAGCTGTGCAACACATAGGTTCTTCAATTGGCATCATAACAAAACACTTCGGTTGCATATATTTGATATTAATAACAATGAGTACAAGATATGGTCAATACATAAATGACCGACACTGATATTAAGGCTAATAAAGGTATGGTAAATATAAGAATGACCACCCAGTCATTATTACGATGACCAATAATGGTATTCACGCTAGCAAAGGTATGGTCATTACAAGAATGACCACCGATCATTATATAAATGACCGACACTGATATTGAAGCTAACAAAGGTATGGTAAATAAAAAAATGACCACTCAATCATTATATAAATGACCCACAATGGTATTCACGCTAGTAAAGGTATGGTCATTACAGGATTGACTACCCGGTCATTGTGTAAATGACTGACACTGGTATTGAAGCTAACAAAGGTATGGTAAATAAAAAAATGACCACTCGGTTATTATATAGATGACCCATAATGGTATTCACGCTAGCAAAGGTATGGACATTATAGGAATGACCACCTGGTCATTATGTAAATGACCAACACTGGTATTGAAGCTAACAAAGGTATGGTAAATAAAAAAAAATAGCCACCCGGTCATTATGTAGATGACTCATAATGGTATTCACGCTAGCAAAGGTATGGTCATTACAAGAATAATCACCCGGTCATTATATAAATGACCAACGCCAGTATCAAAGCTAACAAAGGTATGATAAAAAAAATGACTACCTGGTCATTATGTAGATGACCCACAATGGTATTACGCTAGCAAAGGTATGGTCATTACAAGAATGACCACCCAGTCAGACACTGGTATTGAAGCTAGCAAAGGTATGGTCATTACAGGAATGACTATTTGGTCATTATGTAAATGACCGATACTGGTATTGAAACTAGCAAAGGTATGGTCATTATAGAAATGACCACCCGATCATTATGTAAATGATCGACATTGGCATTAAAGCTAACAAAGGCATGGTCATTACAAGAATAACCACTCGGTCATTATGTAAATGACTGACATTGGTATTGAAGCTAACAAAGGTATGGTCAATGCAAAAATGACCATTCAGTCATTATGTAAATGACCAACACTTGTAAATGACACTATTTATATAAATATATAAAATATATAAATTACCTGTTTCTCTTCTTTAGCAGTAAAAGCCGACATCACATCATCAAACTTTATGTTATTGGCAGAGGTCAATGACAGCATACGCAGAACGGCCTCGATGTACTTGGTGATGAATTTGACTGCTATCATTGGGAGGATCTCATATGCCCAAATGAGTAAGGCATGAGAAAAGCCCGCAATATTGTAATGAACTTTGTTAGACTTCTTTAACGGTCTTCTCTTTGAAGACAATCTATTTTCAACTGTATTACAGATTGTAGCTTGGGTTGCCTCTCATGAAAGCAAGCCCCAAGGAAAAGCATTGAACTCAGCCAAGTTATTAGCCAGGGCAAAATACTTAGGGTCTACTTTAATGGAGTTTGCATTTGCAAGAGAAATGCAAAACATCATGTATAATAGGCTAAGCTTGACAACATCGTTGTCGTTGTTAAAGTTTGCATTCAACAGCTGTAGCTCCAAATGTTCTCTCGACACACCTTTCAATGGCAAAAAATATATTGTCATTAATCGGTTATTGACCAACGGTGCGAGATGAGTAGACCCAACACATTTCATGCCCTTTATTAGGCAGAACTCATTCATAGAAAATCTGCCCAGTCTTCACCAACCACAATCCATAGAGCATCACCCTTCCTGAGTGATCCGTCAAATGCATTACAATATTATGGAAGACCTACCCAGCCCAACTAAGCGTATTTATTTCAGAAACTATTGAATGCATGGTTAATGGATCACGCCCTCGTACTGTCAGGGTGACAACCACTCTTGCAAGTTATTACATGTCTACATAATGTTAATGAAAGTATCTATTTTGACCCGGGTAATTTCACTATCTGGTACGCATTGAACATATTGAACTTGTCGTAATGTTACGGGTAACATAAAAGAGTAGTTATATTTATGACCGAGAAGTAATCATAAAAATTACCTAGCAAAAAATAACAGAAATCTGAATAATTAATTCAAATAATTGATGACTAGCAAGTCAACACAAAAATGACCAATAAGTCATTATAAAAATGACCAGCCGAAAATAACATAAATCTGAATAATTTCTATTATGATCAGAAAGTCATTATAAAATTGACCATTACAAAAATTACAAGATGATCTCAAAATTTAAAAAACCAGCCAACCGCATTTTCCGATATCATCTACAATTAATCAAACATCAATAAAAACCCAAATACCAAACAAACAAACTTTGTGTTTATGTTACAAAATCAGATAAAAATACAAACTTTATGTATTTTATGTAAATTTTTTTCAACAAATCAATTAGAAATGTAGAATCTCATCAAAACACATATAAAAATGCAAACTTTTTTTTTTTACGTAATCAATAAAAACTGCAAACGTCCTCAAGTACAATGCACATTCTTACTGAATAATATTAAAAATGCGAACTTTTTAAACATAAAAACGAAAAAGCAACATTTTTACCTCTTCAGCTTCCGATATCTTCTCTTCTACAGCACTTTTCGGCTTCATTGATTCCATAACTTCGATTTTCCCCTACTTTCTCTTTAAACCTTCCTCGGCCACCCTTCTCTCATTCTCTAGTGCCAGTTTTTTAGAACTTTTCTCAGCCAGTGGCCTTTTATATGCCAAAGTCATTACTCGGAGAGACCTCTTTCCGGAAGTAATGTTTTTCTCAGCCAATTTAGTGGGTTTCGACATAGGTAGTTTTTGAAGATTCTCCGACATTCACAGACTTCCAAGTGGTTTATAGAGGGCTTTCGTGGTGGTTTCGAACTGCTTCCGAGCGGTTATAGAGCGGTTTTGGCCGATTGCAACTCTTTCTCTCTCTAGATTTCAGTTTCTCTCTTCAAAATATTGTAGATGCTGGTTTGACAAATTTTTTTAGGGCATACAAGGGAGAGGGATTTTTGGATGGGTGGGAGATGAGGGTAAACCTGAAATTTGGCATACATTAATGCTGCTCAGCCCCACATATTAGAGGCTTTGATGATGTGGCAATACTGGTAATAAAGGGAAAAAAAGTGGTGCCATTTTTAATAATATTTTTCTCACAGGTGCTATTAATAAAATTAACCCTAAATTTTTTTTTACACTAGTAAATATTAACTAACAAGTTGGGAACATTAATATTTACGATGGGGTAAATAAAAAGGAGAAATAAGTAAATAGCAGTTTTCAGAAAATAATTGTAGTGAATAACATATTTTTAAAATATTAGGAGTAAATAATAAATTTTGTCAAATTAATGACTTGTTTACATCAGATTAACAGGTAAATAATACATTTAAGTCTAAAAATGATTTATTTACATTAGATTAATAGGTAAATGATATATTATGTCTTGAAAAGATATCTTTCTCTTAATGAATTTTTCATAAAAATGTTATTTACTATAATTTTTCTAAATATAAGTACTCCTTTTTATATATACAATGCCCAATATACATACGTTGATTTGGAATTAGTTATGTATGAATGTTGATAGATCATATGCTATTGCAGTGTGGTTGGTTCTTTTCCAGCCAAAAAAAAAAAAATACAGTGTGGTTGGTTATCTTGCTTCTGAATATCACGTCATATAATGATATAAGGTAAGCATTGATCAACCATTGATTATGGATTTGCAATTACTTTTGTCCACTACAGTCAAAGCACCTCAATGTTGTTGTAATAATCAGAGAACTTTTCGTCAATTAACAAGAAACTAGGGACCTGTTCAGAAAATTAATTGGAGTTGAAGTTTTTTGAGTTTTTTGTTTTTTGTTTTTAATATTAGAAATGAGTGAATTTTTAAAAATGTGTGTTTAGTTAAAATTTGAATTTAAAAATAAACTGTGATATTTAAGTGGTGCAAAAAACCTGAAATGTATTAAAGAACAAAATAACAAGATGGCACTTATTTCATATGCGTGTCGTTTTGAGAATTTAGACAAAAAAATTATTTAATTTCGACTTGAAATAAGAAAGTAATGAACTTTAAATGTTTGAATTTTTTTTATAAAATAAAAAATAAAAAGAGATGTGGATTGAGAATATATATCACTGTAGACCTGATCTGGAATGTGTGTTTGAAAATGAGTTGGTCGGCCAACTTAATCTGGAAAACAAATTGAAAAAAATTTGGTTTCAATTGGAATGCCAAATTAAGCTCCTAAGTTTATAATGGAGAGACGAAACACATTAATGTTTTCAATATTACTTTTTGCACGAAATGATTTATTTATTATTATTATTTTTTTTTTATAAGCTTTTGCAGGAAACGATTGATGACTGAGAGATATTGCTTGACATGATTGGGACTATTTAGAATCCTATAGATATGAATAACAAGGTGCCAGACATCAATCAAGTTGAAATAGTACTGCTTAGACTTTATCAATATCTTGTATTTTTTAGGTGACTATGGAGGCATTTTATGGTGTAATTAACGTACGTTTGCCTCTTTGTTGGGACTTGCCAAAGTTGTCGAGGTAGAAATTCATTATATGGTGCTGGCTTCTACTAAATAAGAGTCCCACATTGATTAAGTAAATGGAATATGGATCTTTAGAGTCTTGTAAAAGATAATGCTCTCATATGGATCCAGGATTTAAATTTAATAGAGATACAAATCATGATAAAATTAATAGACTAAAATAATAGATGAGAGAGATAGAGAGCAGAGTAGAAGAGAGAGAAAGAGACTGAGCATATTAGATGAGAGAGAGAGATCGAAAAATAAAAAACAAGCTATAGGAAAGAGATGATGAAATTAATGGAGAAATTAAGCCGTCATATTCAAAAGGGAGAAAAAGATCTTGCACCAAATTTTCAGAATTTCATAGGCGATTTTCATAGGAAAGTCTTGGTTGCTAAATGTCCTTGTCTAAAATTTTTAATGGGTTGGAATACCTTACAGCGACTATATATATAAAAAAATAAATTGTTATATGTCTCTTTATGTAATAGTTTTCTTGTCATTGAAGGGTGAAATGAACCTTTAGCTTTTTCAAATTCTTACGGCGACAATTTTAACTAAGTTGTAGCTCTAAATATATATTTAGCGATAATATAAAATTAGTCACTAGTATATTTGCTTCTAAAAACTCTATTTCTTGTAGTAAGAAATCAAGTAAAATTACTAATATTTCTTTAATAAAACAACACATTATAATTATTCTCAATAAGTTCTTATATTTCAAACCATTGAATAATAACCTTATTATCTTGAAAATTTATATTTTAGTATGCACAATCCGAATAAAAGGATTGAGCTTAATTAAAATTTTCTATTTTAATACACACATCTAAAATAAATGAACGGGAATAGTGGTTTAAAAGAAAAGGAAAAGTCAATAAGGGGGCTGAAAATTAGAATAGTAATGTTAAAATATCAGAGAATTATAAAGTGAGCAAAAAAAAAAAAAAAAAGAGTAATAAAACTATGATAAAAAGAGAAAGGTAGAGAAACATGGACCAGTAAACAAAAAAAATTGTATTTTGCAAAAACAACAAAAAACAAAAAGCAAGACGAAAACGAAAAAAAAAAAAAAAAAAAAAAAAAAAAAGAGAGAGAGAGAAATTTTAAAAAATTCCAAACTTATCGACAAAAGAAACAAAACGAAAGGTGGGGCACAAATCTTGGGAAGATGGGGAACAAAAGAAAAATAATACTAATAAAACTATGATAAAAAGAGAAAGGTAGAGAAACGTGGACGAGTATACAAAAAATATATATATATATATATATATACTTCTATAATTGAATACTTTTTTTCACTTGTTCATGGGAACGTACCCCCACTATTGTATATATGGCTCCGTGGGTGCTCACATTGTTTGTTATCCACTTCATCAAATTTAAATATTGATTTATTAATATTTTCTCTTTAACATGGTTTATGATTAATTAAATGTTATCCAAAGTTATAATTTGTTTTTCAATTTTGTTCAATATACCACAATTAGGTGGATTAGTTCTGATATATAAATACCGACATTTAGGGTCCGTTTGGTTTGTTAGTTTGAGTTGAAATATTTTAGTTGTAATAGTAAATTTTTTTGAATTTTCAGAAAAGACAAAAACCTTTTTGAGAAAAAGATAAAAACTTTTAAAAAAAAAAAGACAAAAAAAATACAGTTTGAGTTGAAATGAGATAATGAGGCAAACAAAGTCTTAAATGTCTTTGGCACAGTATGAGATGATCATGAATTATTACAAGGATAATGGTTGTGAATTATTGTTATAATGGGAAATGAATGATAAAAACTTTCATTAATTCTATTGAAAAACAACATTATCTTTCACCGAAACGATATTGATCAACACATTCAATGTATTAGAGCAGGAGGTTTAGTATCAATTAGTTAAATATAATCGAGATCGGACTGTAAATCACAAATGGTTTGCTCTTTTTGCTTGTTAAGAATATTGCCGTGTGCTCCTTTTTCATGTCCTTGTGATGTGATTGTTTTCTCTATATTGCTTGTGCCCTTTTTTTTTTTTTTTTGTTTCTTGCTTTTGATTTATGCTTTTTGTAATTCAATTTTCAGTTATTTTGGGTCATTTGTATTAAATAGAGATATTGCTATAAAAAGATTGGAAAATTTCTGAATACTTTTGTAGTAGATCTACCTTGTGGGATATGTATGTGTGTACTTTCTTGTGTGTAAACTTCAAAAAAAAAAAAAAAAAAAAGATATTTGAAAACAAATTTAGAACTTGACATATTTTTTAGGAATTTATGAAACCCTCCAAACTTTAAAGTGGGCATAGTTCTATCATTGAGAGGGACCAATTATGAATTCATGTGTTCTTATCTCTTTATTCACTTTCAGCACTTTACTTTCTCGCTCATATGTCAGATGAACTCTAGACAACCACAAAAACAACTCAAAGCAAACTCCCATATCAACCGCTAACCTTAACAAAAACTTATTCTAGATTTTATACCCTTTACAAAATTCAAACCTTTTCACTTGGTAAAATTATCTGACTTTTTTCATATATGCTCTTGCTAAATCCCATAAAAAAGGTGATTTGTAGGATCGCTTCAAAAAAAAAAAAAAAAACATATATCTAGATTGTTGTCACAGTAACTATAACTTTAGTTTTTTGACATCCAATCAGATAAGTATAAATGGTCGAAAATTCAAACAAGCATTATCGAATGGCAAGCATTACAGAATGATAAAAACCATAAACAATAAAAAGTGGGGTACAAATCTCAAGATGACGGAAAACCCAAAAAAAAGTAATAACACTCATAAAAATAGAAACGGAGGGCCTGTTTGGTTGTGAGTTTGATTTAAACTGAATTGTACTTTTTTAATTATGGTTTTTGTCTTTTTCTGAAAAAGTTTTTTGTTTTTTCTGAAAAATAACTATTGAAACTTAAAAATCTTAAACTAAACTCATTCACCAAATACCCTTGTAGAGAAACGTGCGCGAGTATACAAATATATATATATATATATATATAGAAACGTGCGCGAGTATATATTTGTATAATCCAATATATTTTTTTCACTTGTTCAGTGGGAACGCACCCCACTATTATTTGTTATCCACTTCATCCAATTTAACTATTGATTTATTAATATTTTCTCTTCAACATAGTTTATGAGTAACTAAAAATTATCCAAAGTTGTAATTTGTTTTTCAATTTTGTTCAATATAACACAATTAGATGGATTAGTTTTGATATATAAATACCGACATTTAAATGTCTCTGACACATTATGATATGGTCATGAATTATCACAAGGATAATGATTGTGAATCTTTGTTATAATGGGGAAATGAATAATTAAAACTTGCATTAAATTCTATTGAAAAACGACATTATGTTTTACTGAAAAGATGTTGATCAACACATTCAATGTATGAGAGTAGGATGTTTAGTATCAATTATTCAAATATAATTGACATCGGACTGTAAACTAATCCTATTAAACTTTGTAATCAGATGATAATTATATGATTAATGAGTAGCACAAGTCCAATCGGGTGATTTATATGTCACTTGGGAGTGTTTGAGTGCTATCAAAACCAAAAATAATGATAAGGAAATCACAAATGGGTTGCTGGATTTAGGGTGTCCTTTTTTCTGATTTTAAATAGAAAATTATTATATTTTACAAAGTTCTAACAAGAAGTTACATATAAATAAACTAGTTGTTTTAAGTTTTTAAATACAAAGTTACAGATATCTGACGCTATAGAGTACTAAAAACCAAACATTTTTTAGATGTATATAAATAAAAAAAAAAGGTTTTTGACATAAGGATTAGCATTTATTATATTTTCTTTCAGCTCTATTTACACTCCATTTGGTAAGAAAGAAAGAAACTAGAGGGAAAGGAAAACTATGATGGAAAGAAAATTATAACGAGAGAAAAGATTTTGATTTTCTCTTTAATTGTTTGGTACGAGAATGTGGAAAGAAAATGATTTTACCTTCTCTTTGTTTGGTGTTGTAAGTAAAACTGAAGGGATGAAAAACTTCTATTGCCAAATTACTATTTTACCCAATACTATAAATCATTTTTTGTTGGAATTTTCGTGGACAAATACAATTGTGTAATTTTACTTTTATGCATTGTGCGAATCTTTTCCCTCCAAAAATCCTTCCATAATTGGGAAGATTAATTTTGATGGTACCAACTACATTATTCTTCCACCCCGACTCTCTTTTCCTTTCCATCCAAAATTTCATCCTAACAAACACTCCAAAAAAAACCAATTTCCATCCTAAAATCCATACTACATTTTCTTTCCTTCTACTTTTCATTTATACCAAATATAGCATTAATGTCCTTTGGTTAAATTACTTTTTACGTGCCATCTGAGGTCCATATTTGTCAAACATATTCGTGAATCATTCTTGTATTTTCACTAGTCTTGTCAGAAGCATTATGAGTTCTCTTACTATTCGAGTGTTCATGATCGATAATTATTTGGATTTACAATGCAGACATATACATGGTGACTAAACTTATAAGTTGGATCCGGACTGATATGTACCGAATCTTAAAATGTCTAATTATTTGGAGTTAAAAGTAGCGTTGGTTTGATCTTTTTGCTTTTGAAGAATATTGCCGTGTACTCTTTTTTTCATGTCCTTGTGATGTGATTGTTTTCTCTAATATTGCTTGTGTCTTTTTTTTTTTTTTTTCCCCTTGCTTTTGATTTATGCTTTGTAATTTATTTTTGGGTTATTCTGGGTCATTTGTATTACATAGAGATATTGCTATAAAAAGATTAGAAAATTCCTGAAAATTCCTGAAGGTTCCGTCAATGGCAAAGCCACGCTTTCTTCTCGTCGTGTTCCCGACACAAGGCCACGTAAACCCCGCCCTACAACTCGCCAAGCGCCTTGTTCTCATCGGCTGCGAAGTCACCTTCGTCACCACGGCCCTTGCCCACCACCGCATGATCACCAAATGCGGCGGTGGCCGCAACGACAACGACAGGAATAACAACAATTTCACTCCACCAAACGGCATGTCGTTCGCCACCTTCTCCGACGGCTACGGCGACGGATTCGGTCCAAAGCCTTTCGACTTCACCGCCTATTGTACCGAGCTCCGCCGCCGCGGTACTTAGGCTCTCAAATACTTCGTCCAGTCCGGTCAGAAAGAAGGCAGTCCGTACACTTGCATGGTCTACACTCTCATCATGCCGTGGGCTGCTGACGTGGCGGCGGAGCTCGAGATTCCGGTGGCGCTCTTCTGGGTTCAGACGGCGACTTTGTTCGACGTCTACTACTATTACTTTAATGGCTATGGAGATCTCATCAGGGACTATATGGTAAATGATTGTTCAAGTCCTCCAACATTTCCAGGGCTTTCACTTGATCTCACTGTCCGTGACCTTCCCTGGTTCTTGGGTCCTTCTAGTGAAAAGGCTTATTTGATCAAATTATTTCAAGAACAGTTTAATGTTCTTAACAAAGACAGTCAGCGTCCCAAGGTATTAATCAACACGTTCGATGTGTTGGAGCCCGAGGCCTTACGTTCAATTAGTAGTACTAAGTTGAATGTGATTGGGATAGGGCCGTTAATCAATCCGATTGAACTGCGTAAATCGGATGATGGGGACGTGATTAGTGAATGGCTAAGCTCCAAGTCAAAGGGGTTCGTGATTTACGTGTCGTTTGGGAGCGTTGTGGTATTATCAAAGCCACAAAATGGAGGAAATCGCGAAGGGTTTGTTGGATTTTGGCCGTCCTTTTTTGTGGGTCATTAGAGGAAACGACAACAAACAAGACAAAGAAGAAGAAGAAGAGAAAGTAAGTCGTAGAGAAGAGCTAGAGAAGCTTGGGATGATAGTTCCGTGGTGTTGTCAAGTTGAGGTTTTGAGTAACAAAGCTTTGGGGTGTTTTGTGACGCATTGCGGGTGGAATTCGACGTTGGAGAGCTTGGTTTGTGGCATGGAGTGCCCGTTGTGGCATTTCCACAGTCTGTCGACCAAATAACCAACGCCAAGTTGATAGAAGACATGTGGAAAATGGGGTCAGAGTGACGGCCAAAGATGAGGGAGTTGTTGGGGCTGAAAAGATAAAGAGGTGTTTAGATTCGGCTATGGAAGCTTACAAGGAAGGTGGGTCATCGGACATAAATCTCAAGGCCTCTGTGAATGAGGTGATCGGAGAGAAGACCTTTTCTTATTATTAATTAAAGACTTGACTCTTTGGAGTATTGAGAAGGCGTTACTCATGAACTATTCTGTTTTTTTTTTTTTTTTTTTTTCCCTATCATTTTTAGTGTCGTTTTGTTAATTAGTAGTTCTAGGTCGTGATTGTACTGAGGTCCATGTTTCTCCTCTTTTCTAGTTAAGTCACTCTTGTTAGAAGTATTGCGCTAAGTCTATTCCAATAACAATTCGTGATTGATTGCAATTTGACCGGATTATTAATTACATTTGTTTGAGTAGAATTACATTGTTTGCGTTTAATTAAATCGCGTAATTCTTATTCTAGTGATTGATCCAGAGAATTTAGATGAATAGGAACGAAATAACACTAATAATTCTTCAATTTATTGCAGAAAAAAATCCAGCCAGTGACATGAACCACACCGTTATCGCATACCTGGACAAAGTGTTGGCTTCTTGTGGCTATGAAGGGGCTCCATTGGAGTGCCGTGCATATAATTGTGGTCTTCATATTTCTTTTTGTTATTTATTTTATTTTATTTTATTTTTGCTAAAGGTGGACTTTACTTGTTTAGTTGAGAGGGATAGCATGAAAACAACCTCATCTGTGGAAAAAATAAATAATTAATGAAGGAAAATATCACGTGAAGAATCTTATACCGTCAATTTCATGTCAAAATGAAATTTAGAATTTTGCTTCCTTGCATTTATTTATGATTATGACAGGTCGATCATAAGTAATTTGCCAATGCTGTTGATGGATGGAGAAAAAACTCGAGTTAAACGCCTCCCTTATTTAAAAGATTAACATTAAATATTGAGTTAGAATTATAGATCGGATCACAACATGAGATTCTAATTAGGACACGAAAGTGTATATATTTTTTTTATTTTTAGTATTATATAAATGATAAAATATTTAAGTTTTGATTATACATTTTCATGATTTCTATTCAAAATATTTTAATTGAAAAATGTCTAGTTTTTTTTTTTTTTTGGCTTAACTATTAACAGATTTAGAATAAGTACAAAAATTATACACAAAAGGTCATGTTACTTAGCTGTGGAAATTATTCACAAAAGCAACCACCAAGCCAAAGCCAGTTGGAGCCAAGCCCCATTAGCCAATTAAAACACGCCATGCAGCATCCCCATGTCAGACCAACAATCGCCTGGGCCCCATCAACTCAGCACACCCCCGGATACCTCTCCAGCGCAAAGAGAACTATCGTACAGTGTACATTGAAAGATTAACCCTGTTTGGAAGATCTATCCAACTTCAAAATTTGGAAAACTTTTACAAAAAATAGTATTTTTCTTAATGTTTTCCACCATTCTCTTACTTTTAAAAAAGAAATATTATCTTATTTTTAAATTTAATTTATACAGTATTTTCTTAGAAGAAGAAAATAAAATTTTTTAAAATTTTTTCACAATATATTATTCTTATTACCATTTTTTCTCATTCCAAACAACTTTTTATTTTTAAGAACAAAATTTTTTACGCATCCAAATACCATCTTATTCTTAAAATAAAACGACTTTTTCATTTAAAAGAAGAAAATTTTTTTTTCCAAAACGGATCAGCCTAACATTGCTATAAATAGTGTACATTGCCACATATTTATAAGAAAATTGATCTTCAGCTCCGCACAAACTCCGTCCTATGTGGCAACCTTTTCTCCACTGTACACACGCGCCTGGTGAGAGGAGGAGTTTGTGCCCTTTCGTTAACACCCAAAAAAAAAAAAAAAAAAGTTTTCTTAAGTGCCAAGAATCTTTCTTTTAAGCATGTGAGACTAATTTGTAAAACTAAAAAAATAATTATTGTTATGTGAATGCGAATCTCAATTAACTACTCAATGAAAAAACCATTGTAAATTAATTATTCTACCAATCGATGAAGGTCTAAGTTTTCATCTTCCATAGGACATGTAGAATGTAGCCTCTTTTTGTTTTTTGAAATACAATTTGTCATTTTTTATTATCAGTGTGTATTGATACTTAAGTCGTTAAGTTAATTTTATCAATGCTCTGATATGTAACTAAATGATGTTCTAATAAGATTTTAATGAATATTAATACATAAGACAATAAAAAGAATTAATCCAAGGAGAAAAAATTCCTATTGATATTGAAAAAGGAACTGTTTCTTTTAGGACAAAAAAAGAACAATTAATATAATAGAAAATTTTCTTTTCTTCAGCGAATGGGATTTTTTTATTTTAAAAAAAAAAAAAAAAGGTGGAAAGCTATTGTATGATTTTATTTGTGACCCTTTGTTTGGATGGGATGTCCAAATTCTGACATAGGAAAATTTTTATAAATTAAATATTTTTCTCAACTTTTTTCATATTTCTTCTCATTTTGAAAATGAAACTTTATCTCATTTTCAAATATACGTTGTATAGTACCATTTTAAAAAACGAAATGAATCTTTTTAAAAATCGTCTCACAATAATGTACTATTCCTAATATTTTTTTTTTTTCATTCAAAACAACTTTTTGTTCCAAAAAAGGAAAATATTCTACACATCTAAATACCATCTTAAATAAAAAAAAAATTCTTTTCTAAAAACAGACACGTAATAAATAAAATAAAATGACAAAAGAAAGAAGCAAGACACATGGGACGCTAAGCATCAATGGAGAGCGAAAAAAAGTGTAAAGATGGTCCAGCTTTATTGAAATTGCTGCCGTGGCCCGTGAAGTTCTCCCTTTGTAGGAGAGTTAAGCGGAACCGTCATGTAATGGTTGTAAGCATAAATCAACGGTTAAAGATGAAGGGAAAAAGAGATTAGGGACTCCTCAACTTTTGATTTTTAAAAAAATTATTCCATAATTTTAATTAAACTTTTGTAGTAGGCCCTAAAAATACAAATTTACACATAATAACTCTTTTATTATATATGATATATAGTTATTAGTCCCATTTAAGAAAAAGTTCTAACTTCATGTTACTAACGATGATATCATAACTAACTACATCTAAATGTATAGAGTTCAAATCATTTATCTTAAATTCAACAAAAAAAAAAAAAAAAAAAAAAAAAAAAAAACGGGCGGAGTTGTCATATCACGGAGACTAATATTAATTCTGGATTTATACTTTCAAGATACATGTGGACAGTTGTTTCTTATTTTTGTCGTTTGTCTTGACATTTTCGTTGGCCTTTTTGCGCCTAATATTTTCATTGGCGTTTCTTCGAGTTCTTCTCTCCATTATCTTTGTTCTTCACAAGCTTTCAAGAAATAGATCACATTTTCCTTGTCCATACCCTCAAGATTTATTGAACTCACTACAAGCTCAGCTGATCAACCTGATGATGGAGTATGACCGGAAAGGAGAACTAAAGGCGTTCGACGAATCGAAAACCGGAGTAAGGGGTCTTGTAGAATCCGGAGTCACTAGAATTCCAAGGATTTTCATTCACGGCCAAAAGAAGCTCAATGAATATAGCTTGGCTTCTGAGGAGTCCAATTACTCTATTCCAATCATAGACTTGGAAGATGTCAACAAGTGTGGAAATAGACGTAAAGAAGTAATTGAAAGAGTTGGAGATGCCAGCCAAAAATGGGGCTTCTTTCAGGTGGTCAACCACGGAATTCGATCAAGCGTTCTGGAGGAGATGATCGACGGGGTTCGGAGATTTCACGAGCTCGATCCCGAAGTTAGGAAGAAGTTCTACACGCGCGATGAATCGCGGAAGGTTATGTACAGCACGAACTTTGATTTCTACCAAGCTCCGGCTGCTAATTGGAGAGACTCTTTGTTTTGTGCTATGGCTCCTAGCCCACCCAGTTCTCAAGAGTTGCCTCATGTTTGCAGGTATTTTTTTTTTTGTTCACAAATTTTGCATCTTAAACACTACTAATCTAGGCTACAATTAGTGTATCAAGAGCAATTACCCATTTGGATTTGAACAAAATCACAGAATTTTCCCATATGTATTTGTCATTTTTTAAGGAAAAATATTAAAGGGCACTAGAATGCTAAGCATCACATTTCATTGTTTATCGTGTGCATATTTAGGATATATTTTCACCATGACAGTGTAGTTTTATCGGCTTTATATGAACATGATCAACAATTGCAGGGACATAACAGTGGAGTACTCAAACCAGGTAATGAAATTGGGGCAAACTCTGTTGGAATTGCTATCAGAAGCTCTAGGACTTGGTCCAAACCACTTGAGAGAAATGGGATGTGCAGAGGGGCTCTATTTAATAGGCCAATACTACCCAGCTTGTCCCCAGCCGAACCTAACTTTGGGTTGTACAAAACATACTGATAGTGCTTTCATGACCTTTGTTCTTCAAGACCAACTTGGTGGCCTCCAAGTCCTCCATCAAAATCAATGGGTCAACGTGACCCCTATTCCCGGAGCTCTTGTAGTCAACTTGGGAGATATGATGCAGGCAAGTTTCTATTGGTTAAATAACTCAAATAAATTGTGTGCTTTTATTGTCATCACCAAGCATCCGTTTTAGTTCGACGGTTTGAATTGAAATTTTTAGATTTAGTTTAGAATGAGTTGAGTTGATGATTTGAGTTAAGCATTTAGTGTTCAAGTTACGATTTGAAAATTTTATC
>CM046387.1:4063218-4099218 GCA_025413485.1 Ficus microcarpa
TTTTAAAAATTTTGCATTTTTAATAGATATTTGGTGAAAATGTGCATTTTTAATGAAGACATTTGCACTTTTTATTGATTATATAAAACAATTTTGCATTTTTATATGTGTTTTTAATAAGATTCTGCTTTTCTAATCGATTTCTTGGAAAAAGTTTGTATCAAAAACTTAAAGTTTGTATTTTTATTTGATTTTGTGATATAAACTAGAAGTTTATTGGTTTGGTATTTGGATATTGAGAGGAAAATTGAATATATTGGTTGATATAAATTTTTGATTATTGAAGGTGTTTGGGTTTATGTTGATGTTTGGTTTATTGTTGATGACATTGAAAAATACGGTTGTGTGGTTATCTATCTGAAATCATGTTGTAATTTTATCCATAGGTAATTTTTATAATGACTTGCTAGTCATTAATTTAATTACTCAAAATTCTATTATTTCCTACTGATCATTTTTCTGATTACTTGTTAGTCATAAACATAATTACTCTCTTATGATACCATTACTACAGGTTCAGTATGTTCGACACACATCAAATACTGAAATTACCCACATGAAAATAAATGTTTTCATTAACATTACAGAGACTTGTAAAAACTTGAAAGAGTGGTTGTCACCCCGACATTACAAGGGAGTGATCCGACAACCATACATTAAGAAATTTCTAAAGTTGATGACGCTTGGCTGAGCTAGGCAGGTCTTGCACAACATAGTAATGCGTTTGACGAATTACTTAAGAATGGGTGTTGCTCCGTGGTTTGAGGTTGGTGAAAACCTAAGCAAATTTTCCATCAAAGAATTATGCTTGATAACCGACATGAAATGTGTAAGGTCTGCCTATCTTTGCACTAGCGGTTCGATTAATAAGTAGATATTTCTCTAAATTATTGTAATGACCCGACCACGTAGAGCCGTTACCATGTTTACACATCACGCTTACTTAATTTATATACTTAACTTACTTAAACATACTCTTGTATTTCGTAAAAATATGGAAAAAAAAAATTTTTTTGTTTATTCATTTTAAATTTAAATTTAAAACCTATCTTATTTTCATATTTATTTATATGTACTCAATCGAGTACAGAGTTATAAAACCATTTTAACACGTTTGATAAATCATATTAATTACCGTCGTGATAAACTTTAAATACTGTCCCAGTACTAAATATTTTAAGTACTGGTATCATTAAATTATCATATCATAACATAAACATATTTAACAAAACACGTGGTGGTGTCCAACCCAAATTTCAGAGTCTGCAATGTCATCTCTCGAAAGTCTTGCATTAAGCTATTTAGAAATGTCTATTAAGACATGGTACTTTCTAACATGCAATCCAGAAAGGATTGGACATGTGAAATTTATAGACAAATGATTTGTCAACATGTGATTAGTTAATTTGAATTTTGAAAATAAGATTGTGTTTGAATTTTGGAAAACAAAATATTTTCTCTCCTAATTAAAAGAGGTGCACGTTTTTTTTAATTGCGTGGAGAGAAGAAAATTTTGTTTCAAAATTGTTTAAATATATTCCTAACATTTAATTATTAATTGGTTTAAATAATGGATATTATTTCATGGATTTTTCTTTCCTAATTAAAGAGGTGCACGGTTTTTGTGAGGAAAGAAAATTTGAAATATTTCATTAATTTAAATTAATTAATATGGATAATGTTTATGGAAAATATTTATTCAAATATGTGAATCTTATTTAAATTCGAAAAGGTTTAAAAGAAGTTTGAATCTAGATAGGACTAGGATCTTTTGACTAGTCTAGATTCTTGATTTAAAATTTAAACCACCAATCATGATTTATCTCTAAGTGTGGCCGAATTTTTGAGTAAGGATTTCCTCTTGAAAAATTGTTTTTAGGTTCAATGAATCTAGCCCTAAAGTTGTATGATCTTTTGGTTCAAGATTTCTCCAGAAAAATAATTATTAATTATTTTTCAAGAATGAGATAAATTTTGAAAAGGATTGGAATACTATATAAAGGCTAGGAGTTCTTGAAAAACCAATTTTTGATAATTTTTAAATTAAAAAACGTTTTTTGGAAGAAAAAAAATTTTTATTTTTTTGGTTTCTTCCACATTAAAAATTCGGCTATCTTATGAGAGATAAAAGAAAGAAAATTCCGTTGAATCAAAACTATGAGGAATGTTAAACTGAGTGATAATTTTTCATAGGAGGTTAACCGGTTCCTGTTTTATAGTTTTGAAGAAAGAAGTTGGATCAAATTCTCAACGAAGATCATCAGAATTGAGAAGGAGGGATCTAGACTTCGGAAAGTATTACCAGTCACTTGGATTCATAGAACGTGTGCCCACACACACTCTGAGACGTGAAACTCGAGAATAGTAGAGAAGACACGTTGGTCAAACGCTCTAGCAATTCCAAAATCCAAGAAATAAGGTACGCTTGATCATGAATTTGGTTTATTGTTATATGCATCATGAGCTTTTTTTCCGGAAACGGCATAAAATTTTAAAACTTCCGCTGTGTCATAACTCTGATACCTTATCCGATTTTTCCAACACAGCTTTACTTGGTGGGCCATGGAGACGATACAGTAAGTGAAAGGCGGTGTGAGATACCATTACGCTAGATTTTCTGTAAACTTTTTAAGTATGAAGTTGTATATGTATGATCAAGAAATATGTACTATGTTATGTATGAAATGTTTCAGAAGTCCGATTTAAAGGGTTTATGTGTGACCTTATAATCGGCACAACAAGTAATGGATAGGCATGATGAGGTTTACCCGTAGGTATAAGTTTATGTATGTATGAGATGTTTTCAAGTTGTAGAAAAGGAAAAAAAAAATTTCACTCTAGAATTTTCAGTAAGTTCTAGCATTAGAAACTAGGAAGTAAGATAAGTAAGCATGGTCGGCCCATGTTTACGTAGTCGGCCCTACATGGATGGTCGGGGCATTATAGTTGGTATCAAAGCGGTATCCTACCAGCCTACTTCACTTCACTTCACATCGTTTCTGCAAGTGCCCAAGTAAGTTAATTTATTTTCCTTTGATTAGAATTAGTTAAGATCTTACGTGTGTAGTAAGTATCCCTCGCTATTGATCATGTTGGAAAATGATACTCCTGGTGCTTGTAAAGGACTACTCCATCCCGTTATGATGATAGCTGGGAACTCTTGTCCACATAAGGAAAATATTGGATACGGGGATGGATAAGCTTACGATGTGATATGAAGATTGTTGGAAAAATCGGATCCGGTATTGGAGTTACGGCGCAGCGGAAGTTTTAAAAATTTTATGCCGTTTTCGGAAAAGAAGCTCATGATGCATATAACAATAAATTAATTCATGATCAAGCATACCTTATTTCTTGGATTCCGGAATTGCTAGAGCGTTTGACCAACGTGTCTTCTCTACTATTCTCGAGTTCCACGTCTCAGAGTATGTGTGGGCACACGTTCTATGAATCCAAGCGACCGGTATTTCTTTCCGAAGTCTAGATCCCTCCTTCTCAATTCCAATGATCCTTGTTGAGAATTTGATCCAACTTCTTTCTTCAAAACTACAAAACAGGAACCGGTTAACCTCCTATGAAAATAATCACTCGGTTTAACCTTCATCGCAGTTTTGATTCAATTGTTCTTTCTTTTTCTCTCTCATAAGAAAGCCGAATTTTTGATGTGGAAAAAACCTAAAAAATATTTTTTTTCTTCCAAAAACGTTTTTCCCTTGAAAAATATCAAAAAATTGGTTTTTCAAGAACTCCTAGCCTTTATATAGTATTCCAATCCTTTTCAAAATTTATCTCCTACTTGAAAAATAATTAATAATTATTTTTCTGGATAAATCTTGAACCAAAAGATCATACAACTTTAGGGCTAGATTTATTGAACCTAAAAAACAATTTTTCAATAGGAAATCTCAACTAAAAATTCGGCCATAAGTAAGATAGATCATGATTGGTGGTTTAAATTTTAAATCAAGAATCTAGACTAGTCAAAAGATCATAGTCCTATCTTGATTCAAACTTCTTTTAAACCTTTTCAAATTTAAATAGGATTAACATATTTGAATAAATATTCCCATAAACATTATCCATATTAATTAATTTAAATTAATGAAATATTTCAAATTTTCTTTCCTCATAAAAACCATGCACCTCTTTAATTAGGAAAGAAAAATTCATGAAATAATCTCCATTATTTAAACCAATTAATAATTAAATGTTAGGAATATATTTAAATAATTTTGAAACAAAAGTTTCTTCCCTCCATACAATTAAAAAACGTGCACCACTTTTAATTAGGAGAGAAAAATTTTGTTTTCCAAAATTCAAACACAATCTTATTTTCAAAATTCAAATTAACCAATCACATGTTGACAAATCATTTGTCTACAAATTTCACATGTCCAATCCTTTCTGGATTGCATATTGGAGAGTACCATGTCTTAATAGACATTTCTAAATTCCATTTATAATTTACCGATCTCATTAGGAAAAAATCCCGGGACGCTTCGTGAAACTATATGAGCTAATAGAGGGACCCGATGGAAATATGTAAAGAGACTCCTATAATTGTGAAAAATTAATCCCAGATTAATTATCCATCAATTATCAACTTCAAAACTATTCCACTAAAAGTTTGAAGCTGAACTCCTGTTTACATACCATATTACGAAAGCTCTATCACGTAGTGCTTCTTCCATGATTTATTCATCGCTTGCTTAATCCCCATATGTTATCCATGATTGAATTAAGGACTTTTTTCGTTTTACCTTTTCAATCATTTTAACTTAAAGTTCAATTATTCTTCATTGAAAAAACCACCAATTGTAAAATCATACAATTGGTAAACCACCAGAGAACACAAAGTAAACCGATGGCCAAGATCTTGTTATACTATCTTTCAATCCCCGAATAATACCTTTAAGTAGATAACATTTACTATCGTTAAGATAGCTATGGATTCCGTATCTATGAATCTTGATTTCTCCATCCATAAGTCATGCACCCAAAACACAAATATGTTGACCATGAATTAACAGTGTCTCACCTTTAGTGCATCAAAGTACATAAGTCATGAATGCGAACTCAAGTAATCATTTCAGGATTAAGATTAATGCAGAATGATAATCAAAGCATCATTGATTCTTATAAACGGAATTATTAAACCGAATCAAATAACACTTTAGGTCCAGTCCAATGTTATACCTCAATACTGGTATACATTAAAATTTCTACTTGGAACCTATCCGATGGTCAAGACAAACCATCCCTCCAAGGAAATAGACAACCTTTACAATCTTATCATGAATAAGATCCCCCAATCTTATTCCGTTGATTGCGGACTATTTATTTAGACTGTTATCAAATTACCACGTCTTCTATGCATACCCCGTATACATATGATAATTCGATATATTACCAACAGCCTAGGAGTATTTTATATTTGCTCAGAATAATTATATAATCAACAAATGAAAGTAAATAGGACACTACTTATTAAACATGAATAACTTCTTCTTATTAATATCAAAATGTCATATTTACAGAAAATCCCTAATATTGATTTTCTATTCTTAGGGCACATATAGATCCCAACAAAGATATCAGGGTAAGTTATGATGTTTCCAAGATAAGACATGATAAGATATAGAGGAAAGAATTGGTATTAGAAATGTGAGAATTAAGAACTAGAATTAGAAAATGGTTCGCCATGTGTATGAACGAGCCAAATTTCTGCAAGAGCCTAATCTTGCAACTGTAGTAGCTAAGTTATGATTGCTAGAGTAGCAATAAGAAAGAATAGGCTTCGAGATCGTATAGCCTATCGCCTCATCTCAGGTATAGTGATAGTAAGGAACTTTTCCTTCTAAGAAATGGATCAATACTATGGAAATTAAGTTTCCTAGTTGTGACGCCCTCATCCTACGTAGGGCCGTCACCTTCATACTTGACTATACTTTACTTGAAAAATTAGGAATATTTTTTTTTTCATCATACATATGTATAAAAAGGTTTGCTCATAGGAACTTATCTTACATACATACTGAAATAAAAGATTGTTTAAAGTCTTTAATACCAAATATACTATGTAATATAATTTGTTTTCATAATACATACATATATACAAAAACTTCTTAACTTAAAAAAAGGGTTGCAGAATCTATACGTAGTGGTATCCATACCGCCTTTCATCCGCCGCACCGTCCGCACATAACTCATCATTTATGCTGCAGGTTTCTTACCTATAATATGAAATATAACTAATGAGCTTTCGCCCAATAAGCACAAACTTTATCTCACAAAACATTTTTTTTTCTTTGAGACATCTTGAAAACATACAATCATCATAAATATATGCATGAACCATTTATGTTCATTTATGCCTCCATTTTTAACTTGAACTTATTATCTTTCATATGGGCCCCATAGTGTACGTACCATAAGCGCACCTCTAGATAGAGTTAGGGGTTGCAAGGTCCCTAACAATTCTGGGAAACATAAACTTGAACATGAAAAATCCTCTACCTTTGGGAGATTGATCCTCCACCTTTGGGAGGTTGGTACGACACTTTACTTGTGTTCTCTTACCATGTTGTTTATCTTTAGTGAACATGCCTTATGATGTCACTATATCATAACATAACTTTCATCTTATTCATAACATGGTATGGCATTTTACAATTATAGTACTTTTGAAAACATAATATTTTTTTGCAAATATAGCACTTTTGAAAACATGACACTTTGCAAAAATAGCACTTTAGTAAACATAGCATTGCGTTGAACATAGCACAAAACATGTAATAGCATTTTTCAAAATAGCGTACTATTTTTCATACTACAGGTGAGGTTTGTACTTACCTCTTGGGCCGTGTTCTGAGTGTCGCCTCCTTAATTCGGTTGGCAACAGTAGGTCACTTCCTGCTAGATGAAAAATATAGGATCAGAATCCTATCATAAAATGTTGGTGACCTAACCAACATTCACACCTACTCTTACATCAAAATCATTGGGTTATCTCCATTAACCCTTAGATCCTAGCCTAATCATATATTTTGTGTATCTCTTAGGGTTATATTGGATAACTCTTAAGGTCAACCTTAATTCAATATTGGGTCAACTAAAGTCAACATCTAGTCAACTAAAGTCCACCCTTGGTCATCCTTGGGCTTGATCCTGTAACTCGGATATAATATCCGGTTACCGTTCGTAGTCGGCTTGATTACCAGTTTTTACCTTAAAACCCCATTTCCTTACCTTTGGAAAACATTGTGTAATTATCTTCCAAAGATCCTTTAGTTTGCTTGTAAAAATTCTTACTTCTTTGACTAAAATTTTATAAAACTATTTAGGACTTAAACCGCCTGTTACGTTCATTTTGCTTTATCTTGGCTTAAAATTCTACTTTTTCTTTGTCTTGAAGACTTTTGGTTTAAAATCCCATTTTTCTTACTTTTGTGAGTTTTGGAAATTTCACATCCGAAACCTTAAAATTCATGGTTTTTGAAATGGAGACTTATAAAAATTCTTGTTTTCGAAACAGATCTTTATAAAAATCATTTAGGGCTGGAAACTGCCTTTGGAACAGTTTCCATAGTTAAAACAGTGGGCTAAAAGAAAAACAGTTTTTCTGAATCAATTTTAGAAAATCCTGTGCAGGAATTTTCGGTTCCCTGCACAGTCCTTGGGAAAATAGTGTCAGTTTAAAAATCTACTCCGAATTTGGAAAACTTGTCTTCACAAAAGTTGTAGATCTCAAAAAGTTCTAAAACTTTCATGTTTTGTGAAAAATCCCATTCGGCTTGTATTCTTGCCAGCTTTTGTTTGAAACGGGCTGATCATTAAAACTGGGTCTGGGCAGACCAGCCACGGGTTTTTGTAAAATGGAGGCCATTGGAGTCTTATTTTGAGATTCTGCCCATGTTTCTCACTGGGAAAAATCCTTCCGAACAACTTTCGTGTTTTGAGTTTTACCCAGTTCGGCCTCTAAAGGCCTTAAATTTCCACTTTCCCGAAACTGGCCAGTTTTGAATCCGAACTGGCAGTTTCGGTTGCTTAGTCCGGTTTACGTCCTATTTCGCGGATTCTATCTCGACCGATCACTTCGGGAGCTTACACATCTAACATGCAGCGCTTCTAACGTCCCATACATTCAATCAAGCAAATCGCATGTGCCCATGCAGCCCTAAACCGTAAGCCCTATTCTTGGATTGCATGGTTTCTAGCCTAGCATCATGATCAAGCATCCACCAACACATTCACCATTGAACTAGCAGCCACACAAGTACTGCCTAGGGCAGATTTTGTGACCAAAAATCGGGGGACATACCAATCACATCTAGCATGCATCCTAATAATTTTTCAAGCACAAATCAAGCAAGCAAACATCATAAATAAGCCAACCACACCCTAATCCCTAACCAAGCACACACTAACAAATCTAGGGCTGAAAATTAATTGTGGACTTATGTCCTTATAAACCAACTTGAACCACAATTAAAAGGCTAGAATTGAACTTAATTGAAGGATTGGTTCAAGAGTTTATCTTAAACCCAAGTTAGGGTTTGAAATCATAAATCTCCTTTGGTCCTCCTTGCTCACGGTTTTGGCTCTAGGTGGGATACCCAAAATTTTTCTTG
The DNA here is from genome assembly GCA_025413485.1 of Ficus microcarpa. NCBI lineage: Eukaryota > Viridiplantae > Streptophyta > Magnoliopsida > Rosales > Moraceae > Ficus > Ficus microcarpa. The sequence goes on from CM046387.1 coordinate 4,071,849, forward strand.
GCTCCTTGGTAGATCTACTCAAAACCGAACACTCACAAGCTTTTTCCCCTAAAATATTTTAGTTTTTCCTTCCCTTTTTCTCCTCCCAAACCCACGGCCACAGCAGCCAAAAATGGGTCTCCAACTTCTCAAATTTTTTTCTTGTTTCTCCCTAGCAAACCCGAGCAATCTACAAGCAAAAGCCTTCAAGAATTTTTGGTTTTTCTTTCCTCTTTCTCTCTCCCAAACCCACGGATTTTCAGCATAAAAATGACAAGAGTTTGGCTATGTTTTGTGAATAAAAATGGGTTTTTGGGGCATCTATATATAGAGGGGGGGTATGTGGCCGGCCAAGGAAGAGGCTAGAAGGTTCATGAATCTTTCCAATGCTTACATAAGGTTAATGACATCATACTAAAAAAAAACACATGAGGTCATCACCCTTAAAAACAAGGGCCTTGTTTGGCCATTCTCCAAAAATCCATTTTTTTGTGCCACATAGATATTTCTAATACTGTGCTCAGTATTTTCATACTGTACTTCGATCCAAATTTTTTTTGTGTAAAATCAGACCGTAAAAATATCTTTCTTATTTTTCGGAGACCTTTTTGCCCTTAATCCTAACTCGGTGTGCTTGATTTTCTATGGTGGTTTTACGACTTATTCGTACTATTTTGATCATAAAGAAGGTATTTGCAGTCTTTTTTCTACACTGCCTTTCATCATACTGTAAAGTCAATTCTTTGACTTTTCTTAGTCAATGTCGACTTTTTCGGTCGAACCTTTGACTTTGGTAAAATCACATCCTTTTTCGTTCTTTTCGACTCAAAAAGGCTATTCGCTAATCTCGGTATTCTATTTTGAGTCTTTTAGTTGATTTAAAGAGAATTCAAACATTAAGAAATAAAATTATGAATTTCTCATTAATATTCATAATTTTTCATGAAACATCTTATAAACACATATTGTGGACTTTTAATTTCTTATGAATAAGGAAATCATAAGTCCATGAAAGTTCAGGTCTTACAACCTACCCTCCTTAAAGGATTTTCGTCTTCGAAAATTAGAACAATTCGGGGTAGCTTCTCTTCATGTCCTCTTCTTGTTCCCATGTCGCCTCCTCAATATCGCAATTTCGCCATAACACCTTCACTAAAGGTATGACCTTGTTTCTTAGCACATTTTCTTCTCGTGCCAATATTTGGACAGGCTTCTCCTCATAAGTCAGATCTTCGCGAATCTCAATTGGTTCGTGATCCAGTATGTGTGACGGATCTGGAATGTACTTCTTTAGCATTGACACATGAAATACGTTGTGCACATATGCTAACTCTTGGGGTAAAGCCAACTTGTAGGCCACATTACCAACTCTTTCGAGTATCTCGAATGGCCCTATATATCTTGGACTCAATTTCCCATTCTTTCCAAATCTCATGACTCCTTTGAATGGAGTGACTTTGAGGAAAACCAAGTCTCCTACTTGGAATTCTAAAGGCCTTCTGCGTTTGTCGGCATAACTCTTTTGTCGACTAAATGCAGTCTCCATCCATTGACGTATAAGCTTTATGGCTTCAGTGGTTTTCCGAATGAAGTCCGTAGACACAAGTTCCTTCTCTCTTGTCTTGTACCAATGGACTAGAGATCTACATCTTCTTCCATATAAGGCTTCATAAGGAGCCATTCCAATTGAAGCGTGGAAACTGTTGTTGTACGAGAATTCAATCAAAGGAAGTTTCTTATCCCACATTCCTTTGAAGTCCATCACACATGCTCGTAGCATATCTTCTAGAGTTTGGATGGTCCTCTCTGACTGTCCATCCGTCTGAGGGTGGAAAGCTGTACTAAAAGTAAGCTTTGTACCCATCGCTGCATGTACACTTCTCCAAAATTTGGAAGTGAAACGACCGTCGCGATCCGAGATAATCGTCTTCGGGATCCCATGGTAGCGAATGATCTACGCAACTTATAGTTCCGCCAGTTGTTCCACTGAAAAGCTAAGCTTAATGGCCACAAAGTGTGCGGACTCTGTCAATCGATCCACGATCACCCAAATAGCATCGTTGCCGTTAGGAGTTCGGGGTAGACCAACCACGAAATCCATCATCACTTGGTCCCATTTCCATTCTGGGATGGAAATTTTCTGCAGTTCTCCTCCTGTCCGTTGGTGTTCCACCTTCACTTTTTGACAAGTAAGGCACTTACTAACAAATGTAGCAACGTCATTTTTCATTTTGGGCAACCAAAAGCTTTCCTTCAAATCCTTGTACATTTTCGTGGCTCCGGGATGAACAGAATACGGAGTCTCGTGAGCTTTTTTCATGATTCGTTCCTTCAACTCGTCCTCATTAGGAATGCATAGTCTATCTTTCTGATAGAGTATGCCTACATTAGACGCGTTGAAGTCTGACTCATTTCCTTCTAAAACTTCATTTTTCGTCCTAAGCAGCGAGGCATCTGCTTCTTGACATTCTTTCATACCATCCAAAATGGTAGGTTGGAAGGTTAGGGCAGCTAATCCTCCCGTAACAAGCTCGATTCTGGCTTTCACTAGCTACTTTTGAAGAGGCTTGGTCAATGACTGAATCGACATTAGCGAGGAAGACGACTTCCGACTAAGGGCATCGGCTACCTTGTTAGCCTTCCCAGGATGATATCGGATGTCTATGTCGTAGTCCTTTACCAATTCGAGCCATCTCCTTTGTCTCATGTTAAGCTCCTTATGCGTGAAGATATACTTCAAGCTCTGATGATCCGTATATGCTTCACACTTAGTGCCGTAAAGGTAGTGTCTCCAAATCTTCAAGGCAAATACTACCGCCGCAAGTTCCAAATCATGCGTCGGGTAGTTCTTCTCGTGTTCCTTAAGTTGTCGAGAAGCATACGCGATCACTTTTCCGTTCTGCATAAGTACGGCTCCCAACCCGATCTTGGAAGCATCGCTGTATATCACGAAGTTCCCTTCCTCCATGACTAGAATTGTAAGGATTGGAGTGCTCTTCAGCTTACTTTTGAGCTCTTGAAAGTGCTCTTCACACTTAGCCGTCCATTCGTACTTCTTTCCTTTCCTCATGAGTGCGGTGAGTGGCGCCGCGATCTTGGCAAATCCTTCGACGAATCTTCGGTAGTAGCCTGCTAAGCCGAGGAAACTACGTACTTCAGTGACGTTCTTCAGAGTTGGCCATTTACTTACTGCTTCAATCTTGGCCGGATCTACGGATATGCCTTCCTTACAGACCACATGTCCTGTGAATTTTGCATAAAGCTGGTTTTGCCTCAAAATCCGTAGAGCAATCCTTAAGTGCTCTTCATGTTCCTCCTTTGACCTTGAATAGATCAAGATATCGTCTATAAAGACAATGATGAACTTATCCAAGTAGTCCTTGAACACTCGATTCATCAGGTCCATAAAGGCGGCTGGAGCATTTGTTAGTCCAAACGGCATAACAAAGAACTCGTAGTGCCCATATCGTGTACGAAACGCCGTCTTTGGAACATCTCATTCCCTAATTCGGAGCTGGTGATATACTGATCGCAGGTCAATCTTCGAAAAGACTGAGGCTCCTTTCAACTGGTCGAACAGATCGTCGATCCTAGGCAAGGGGTACTTATTCTTGATGGTGATCTTATTCAATTCCCGATAGTCGATGCACATCCTAAGAGTGCCATCCTTCTTCTTAACAAACAGAACTGGGGCTCCCCAAGGTGAATAGCTCTGACGGATGAATCCTCGATCCAGGAGCTCTTGCAACTGAACTTGCAACTCCTTAAGTTCGGCAGGCGCCATCCTATAAGGTGCCTTGGACACTGGTGCTGATCCAGGAAGTAACTCAATCTCAAAAGAGATTTCTCGCTCTGACGGTAATCTTGGCAAATCTTCCGGAAAGACTTCTATGAACTCCTTGACTATCGGTACTTCTTCCGGCTTACTCTTGGTTTCTTACGTCTTATCCACCATGTTGGCTAGAAATCCAGTACATCCTTCTGTCAATAACTTTTTAGCCTTTAGTGCAGAAATAAACATCTTCGGCTATTTTGGGGTCGATCCTCTAAAGATAAACTCCTTGTCTCCAACTGACTTGAACATGACAGCACGACGTTGGCAGTCTATAACTGCGTTGTACTTTCCCAGGAAATCCATGTAATACCTGACTTTTTCTATGTTATTCTTTTTTCTTGAAAGAGCTTGAATGTATGCCATAAGGGCATTTTATGAAAAAGTTCGATTTAGAACTTTATTATGTGTGATGAGTTCTTATAGCTTTATAAGACTCAAAGATGATTGTTTAGAATAGAAAATAGTCTTTTCGGAAGAAAAGGGATGAGATTTGCATGATTTTAGGTCGGTCAAAGGTTTGACCGAAAAAGTCAACTTTGACCCGGGAAAGTCAAAGTTTGACCAGAATAGTCAACGTGATGACAGTATAGTTTTGTGACATGCAGTATGGAAGAAATACTGCGATAACCCATTTTTATGAGTAAGATAGCATAGATAAGATCAAAAACCACCATAGAAAAATCAAGTACACTAAGTTAAGGCACAAGGCAAAAGGGTTTGAGAAAATAAAGAAAAATTTTTCCAAACCAATTTTTACACAGATGAAATTTTTACTGCAGTATAAAATATTAATACTGTGTATTAGTACAACACAATATTAGATTTATCAGTGTTTAGTTTAAATTAGACTGTTTTTACAAAAAGTAGCCAAACAAGGCTTTTTAATTATGACATCATCACCATTTTGAATTATGACCTCATAAATATTTTGAGAACAAATCTAAGCAAGACAAGTGTCTTGTTCTAGAAAAATCTTTGCTTCTTCACCAAGAAAAAAATCCGGCCACCTAAGGGGCTTAAATGCCAAGATTTTCATTTTTGGGGCAAAAGTGCAATTTTAAAAATTTGATGATATAAGCCATGATGTCATTTCCTTGTTCTACAAGGCTTGGCCGGCCACCTCACCCCCCAAAAAGTGTGAATTTCCGAAAATTTAGGGACTAAATTGCAAAGTTAAAAAGTCCCACATTGCCTATAAATAGGGGTGTCTTCCACCCTTTTTAAATCAGAAATTCCAGCCATATTCTGCCCATTTTTCAGCAGCCCAAACCGAGAGAGAGATAGGAGAGGAACAAGAGAGAAACCAAAAATTTTCTTGAGCCAAATCCTTGGGTGTGTTCGGTTTTGGTGTAGGAAAGCAATAGGGAGAGTTGGAAAAATTTTTCCAGCCCATCCTAGCTGCAGCTGTGGGTTAGAAAGCAGGGGAGAGAAAGAGAAAAATCAGATTTTTTGAGGGAAAACCTTAGGGGACAATTTCGGGTTTGAACCAAGCAACCGAAACCAAGTTAGAAGTAAGTTTTGGAGTCAATTTTTCCCTTAGTGCAGCCCACGGGTTTGAGTGGAAAAAGGGAAGAAAAAAATTCAGATTTTGGGTGCAATCCCTTGGTGTGGCCGAGCCATAGGTGGAGGGCCAATTTGAGGTCAAAAGCCAAGATTTGGAGCCACTTTGGTGTGTGGAGAAACCGGTTCTAGGAGTAGAAGCCAAGGGTGAGAATTGTGATCCAAATCCTAAAGCCAATCCTTGAAGTAGTTCAAGGTATTTTTCAAAACCCTAAACCTATTTTCATTTAAGCTTTTAAAGTAAAGTTTAAATGTATTTCAAGTTATGGTTTGTAAGAGCATAAGCTCACCATTTAATTTTGTGCTCTTAGCTAGTGCATGGTGCTTGATTTGCTAGCCTAGGGGGTGGTTGGTTCCTTTATGCATGTGCTTGTGTGATGATAGGTTGCATGCTAGATAAAGGTTATATATCCCCAATTATGTGTTTAAGAATGTGAATGCATGTTAGGATGCTAGATGTGATGATATGGAATGAAGTGAAGTAGTATGGCATGAATGGTTTGATGGATGCTAGGATTAGAACCATACAGCCAAGGTTTAGTGTAACCGGATTTATAGGGCTGCATGGGTATGTTGGGCTAGCATGGTTGAACATGCGGGACGTTAGAAACGTTGTATGTCTTGTTATTAAGCTCCCGATGTGATCGGTCGAGTTAGAACCCGCGAGTTAGGACGTAAATCAATTCTAGTAAGCAAGGCTGCCAGTTCGGGTTCCAAACTGGTCAGTCTCGGAAATGTGGTAATTGCAGGTCTTTAGAGGCTGAATGGGCAAAAATGTAAAACATGAAAGTTGTAGATTAGGGTTTTTCCTAAGGGGCTGCGGGGATCATTTTTCAAAATAAGGCTCCAATGGCCTTCGTTTTTATGAAAAACCGAAGGTGGTCTGTTCAGACCCAGTTTTACATGACCAGCTTGTTCAAATTAAAACTGGTATTAAACTAAGCAGAATCAGATTTTTTATAAAACACAAAAGTTTTAGATCTCTTCGAGAGTTAGAACTTTCGTGAAGACAACTTTTTCCAATTCTAAAAGGATTTTAAACTATAACTTGAAATCTGAAAACCGTGCAGGGAGCAAGCAATTCCTACACAGGATTTCCTAGAACCAGTTAGGAAAAATAGTTTTTCCTGTCTTAAACACTGTTTTGAACACATAAACTGTTCCAAAGACAATTTCTAGCCTTCAAACATTTTATAAACCATGTTTTAAAATTCAAGGATTTTTAAGGGGAAGTATAGCAGTTTTTTGGCTTTTAAGCCAAAAACTTTTTCAAGGATAAAGAAAAGATTTAAGAGTTTTAAGTTCAAGATTTGCTACGTAGATAGTGACGACACGTAACCGGGAATTACACCCGAGTTACAGGGCTTAGCCCCAAAGTCCGAGGTTGACTCGAAGAGGGTTAACTTTAGTAACCTTAATGGTTAACAAGGGTTAACCTAGTAAGATGTAGGACGAATTATCCCATGGGTTAGTGTAACCCATCAGGTTATGGGATAAGGGTATAGTAGAAAAGGTTATCCAACGTAACCTACTAGATCATAGTATACAATTTTATGGGGTTATGAGATATAACCCAAAGTGATAAGGTTACTCAAGGTAACCACATATAATATGAGTTTTAGTTAGGGGGACATATAACCAAAGCATTGCATGGATGTTGGTGGAACACCAACATATTATGATCTAGATTAGAAACCTCACCTATGTCCTTCGATTAAGCAGGAAGTATCCTGCAGCAGAACCCAGAAGCGGAGCAGTTTAGTATCGGACGTAGACGAGGTAAGTACAACGCCGCCTACAGCATAGGCTATTAGGGTATTTTTACCTAGACAAAGTTGATGTACTATGTGTTATGTGATGTGCTGTTATGCCAAGTGTTAATTGATATGCTACGGGGCATATCAAAACATGATTTATGCTTATGCTATGAAGTATGTTATGATATGTATGATTACATGTCAAGTTAAGAATGTCAGATGATTATGAAATAAGAATAAGTAGCATCACGATACATGCTCACTAATTCTAATAAGAATGACCAGAGTAAGTATGACATGGTAAGAGGATCAGTAGGTAGACGGCAAGCAGGTTGCTGGTGTCGTACCCCCCGTCACAGGTCGGGTCGGACTATGGCAAGAGTAAGTCCATGGTTGCGCGCCGGGTACGTACACTCAAGTAAGGGCTCATAGTTAAAATAAGTTAAGGAAGTAAGCTCAGATGAAATAAGAAAGCATAAAATGAACATAATCGGTTCATACATGCATTATGTAGTATGTGAAGTTTTGATGATGACATGTTATGATGTAGCTAAGTTATGATGTAGTTAGTTTATGTGTTGCGGTATAGGAGTTGTACTTGCTGAGCGAAAGTTCATTGTTTTAAGTTTATGCTGTAGGTAAACTACCTATCAGCATTTGATGATACAAGATGGAGGAGCGTGGCCGGACATTGTGAAATGTGGGGAATGGAAGCCGCTACGCGTTTTGATCTTCTAGATATATTATTTGAAATTGTTCCTTCAGTTCAGTTAAGTGCAAGTTAGCACCGTATAAAAAAAAAAAAAATTTCCGCTGTGTTTCATGTACTAAGTAAGTAAAGTTTGTATGCATTCCCTTAAGTACTTAAGTAAGTACGAGAGGAAAGATAAGTAAGTAGATAAGTAAGGTAACGGACCGTGCTAGGCGGGGCGTCACAATCCATACCCAGGATTACGTCGTAGTCGTATAGATCAATGATGACCAGGTTGACATACATCTCTCTACCGCATATAATTATTGAAACGTGACGTATTCAATAATCAGACAACAAAATTTCCCCGAAGGGTAATGCAGTTCGGAAAGTTCTTTCAATTTTATCGTTGTCTCTACCTAGTTTCTTAGCAAACTTAGGTGACGTAAATGAATGCGTAGCTCCAGAATCAATTAACACATAGGCATCTTGTTGGGCAAAAGGAAGCTGACCTGTCACCACCGTGGATGGTCCAGCTTGAACATCTTCCTTGGTGTAGGCATAGATGCGTCCTTGTGGTTCTGGAGCTTCAAGTCGGCCTTGAGAAATTGCCGGTCCTTCAACCTTCATCTGCGCTGCGTGCAGCTGACTTCCTTGACCCTTCTGATAGTTCTGCTGGTTCTGGAAGTTGGCATTGCAATTCCTTGCATAGTGGCCTTCCTTGCCACATAAATAGTAGCGATTGGTTCCGGCTCGGCAGTCTCCCGGGTGGTTCTTCCCACATTTCTGGCAAGTAGGACTCCCATTGTTATCAGGAGCATTCTTCTTCTGGGGAAAATTCTGTTGATTCCCCTGCCCTCTAGCATTCCATTTCCTCTTCTGGTGGTTGTTGCCATATGGCTTGTTGTTGCCGTGTTGGCCAGAAGATCCTGCTTAGCCCTTCGGCTGCGAGGTTTGGCCTGGTCTGGTCTGGTTCTGCTTGGCTAGGGCCATCTCTTCATTCTTCTCCTTAAAGAACTTAGCCCGTTGAGCCTTGTTCTGTCCTACCCAATATTCAGCTCGAACTGCTCGGCTTACACATTCGACCACAGTGAGTGGTGGGTGGGGGCCACTGCTAATTACCACGGCCAAGTCTGAGCGGAACATCCTCATCAATCATTTTACTTTATCCCTCTCGGAACTGATAAGGTGAGAGAAAAGACGTGCCAGCTGCTCGAACTTTCTCATAGCTTCAACTACCGACAAATTTCCCTGACGGAAATTGTTGAACTCATCCTGCTGAGCTTCCATGACCTCAGTGTTGAAGTATTTCTCTCTAAATTCTTCAACAAAGTCTTCCCACGTTATCTGGGTAACGTCTTGGTGAATCTGAATTGTCTCCCACCATAGGCGAGCGTCTTTCTTCAGCATGAAGGACGCACAGAAGACTTTCTCCTGATCGTTGAGCCCGAGGAAGTTCAGGACAACCTGAAGGCCTATTAGCCAATTATCAGCCTCAATAGGGTTTGTAGACCCTTCAAACTCCGGTGCCTTCATGCGCCGAAATTCGTGATACAATTATGCCGGAGTCCGAACTCGAGGTGTCGGTGGAGCAGCTACAGGTGCCATAGGTACTTCAGGGGCCGCTGGGTGTTCTGGAATCACCGGGTCCACATTAGGAATTTCCGGTGTTGCAGGCTGATTCTCATGTGCCTGTGGTACCCTGGCCTCAGGAGGTCCCTAATTTTGCTGGGCTATTTGAGCCCTAAGCCCACCTATCTCTTGTTGTTAGGCTAACATCATCTCCCTTAACTCGTTCAGCTGGGCTGCGAGATCGACGTTTTGGGTCTGTGCCGCTTTACGCTTTGGTGGCATGGTTCTGTATAGAAACAAAACAATGGGTTTCTTGTTTTTCAAAAATTTCATGAAATCATGTCTCTTATACAGAACCATAATCTTCATAAATACATGATCATAGCTTTTTAGGAAAGTTCATAATTTCCTCATCATGGGTATACATTACTTAATTACCACCACCAAGCTAAGGCACAACCCAACGTCATCCTTACACCCAACATTCTTCAACCAACTATCGATGAGAGTTGCGTACATACGATCTTAACTAATTCTAAGCGTAAGAAAATAATTTAACTTACTTGGGCTATTACGGAACGATGTGGAGCAAGATGAAGTAGGCTGGCAGGATACCGCTCTGATACCAAACTTTGTGACACCCTCATCCTACGTAGGACCGTCACCTTCATACTTGACTATACTTTACTTGAAAAATTGGGAATATTTTTTTTTTCATCATACATATGTATAAAAAGGTTTGCTCATAGAAACTTATCTTACATATATACTGAAATAAAAGATTGTTTAAAGTCTTTAGTACCAAATATACTATGTAACATAATTTGTTTTCATAATATATACATATATACAAAAACTTCTTAACTTAAAAAAAGGGTTGTGGAATCTATGTGTAGTGGTATCCATACCGCCCTTTATCCGCCGTATCGTCCGCACATAGCTCATCATTTATGCTGCAGGTTTCTTACCTACAGTATGAAATATAACTAATGAGCCTTCGTCCAGTAAGCACAAACTTTATCTCACAAAACATTTTTTTTTCCTTTGAGACATCTTGAAAACAAACAATCATCATAAATATATGCATGAACCATTTATGTTCATTTATGCCTCCATTTTTAACTTGAACTTATTATCTTTCATATGGGCCCCATAGTGTACGTACCATAAGCGCGCCTCCAGATAGAGTTAGGGGCTGCAAGGTCCCTAACAATTCTGGGAAACATAAACTTGAACATGAAAAATCCTCCACCTTTGGGAGGTTGATCCTCCACCTTTGGGAGGTTGGTACGACACTTTACTTGTGTTTTCTTATCATGTTGTTTATCTTTAGTGAACATGCCTTATGATGTCACTATATCATAACATAACTTTCATCTTATTCATAACATGGCATGGCATTTTACAATTATAGTACTTTTACAAACTTAATATTTTTTTTTTACAATTATAGCACTTTTGGAAACATGACATTTTACAAATATAGCACTTTTGAAAACATGACACTTTGCAAATATAGCACTTTAGTAAACATAGCATTGCGTTGAACATAGCACAAAATATGTAATAGCATTTTTCAAAATAGCATACTATTTTTCATACTGCAGGTGAGGTTTGTACTTACCTCTTGTGCCGTGTTCTGAGTGTTGCATCCTTAATTTGGTTGGCAACAGTAGGTCACTTCCTGCTATATGAAAAATATAGGATCAGGATCCTATCATAAAATATTGGTGACCTAACCAACATTCACACCTACTCTTAGTGTGTCACGCCCCCACTAGCCTCCCTAGAAACCACGTGGTGACTGACCACGCGTACTTGGGATTGGGTTTGTCACATTACTACTTACTTGCTTGCTTGAAAATCCTTTTTACCCAATTTCTAGAGTAAATTTTTTTTTTCTTTTCTAAAATCATGACTAGAAAACTTCTTTTGCGGCAATCATAAAACTTTAAACTCGATTAAAGCATAACTCAAAACTGCTTTTCTTTTATAAAACTCTAACTTTTTTTGATGTACTCACTCGAGTACTGAGCTTTCACCTATGAGGAAAGCTCCATACTTACATACATAATCTGAATCGTAGACCAGACACGACCTACAGCGGACCGGTACAACATGTGGCAACTTGCGTGCCATACTTACTGAAACTGAAACTGAACATACATACTGAAAACATAATGAAAACACACTTTTATGTTAAACTAATTTCGGAAAGCCCGTAGTAGTCCATTCCCACGTTTCACAATCTGCTGCGCCATCTCTCCACAGCTTGTATCATGTATCGCCGGTAGGTAGCTTACCTACAGCATGAACGTAAGTAATGAGCTAAAAAGCTAAGTAAGCACAACATCCTATCCGCATGCAACTAGATGCACGAAAACGTGAACCAATTATGATTTATTATAAAATCAATTATGGTCTCTTTACTGATCTTATCTTACTACTATAACATGTGTGTATGTACTTAGGTACGTAACCATGGAGTGATTGAAGGCGGTCCGACCAAACCAACTCAAACCATGAAACACACAGTTTAACATGGAGTAGTGGAGGCAGCCCTTCCATATCAAGTCAAACCATGTAACATGCCGTTTGAACTTACCACGAGGGCAAGCTAGTACCACACAACATGTCTTACTTGACTTAACTCTTGCTTACCATGTGACTTATTAATAGTGGACATGCTTCGTGATGCCACAAATCTAACATAAAACATAACATGCTATACATACTAACTTATTACTTAACGTGGATGACATACGGAATCTTAACATATCAACATACTGCATAACATGAACTTACTGCATAACTTAACATACATACTGCATAGCTTAACATAAAACATACTGCATACTGAACATGAACTTACATGGCATACTTACTGCATAACATAACATATAACATACTGCATACTTATCATGAAACATACTGCATGACTTAACACCTAAACATACTGCATACTGAACATCATAAATCATGAAATCCCATTCATGATTTCTTAAACACATCATATGCAAACAAACATGTGTTCATGCTGTAGGCGGAATTGTACTTACCTTTCGTTCCTACATTCTTGACTGATTGTCCCATCTAATGCTGTTCCATTCTTGGTTCAGCTGCAGGTTATGCCTGCTTAACAAGGACATGCTCTACTTAAACTTGTGAAAATGCTGGTAATCTAACCAACATGTTTACATGATCTTGGTTGTATATCCCTTATGTGCAAAGCGTCTAACTTGGTTACCAACGGTAACCTGGCGTGCTAAGCCAAACAAAACCTTTAAGGGTTGCTCATCTAAAACTGAAATATCGGGTTATATCTGATAACCCTTTAGCTGAGCTTAACGGTATCGCTTATGTAATATCTGGTTTCCATGTTGCTAATTCTTGTAGAGAATTAATACATGTGTGGTTATGAGATTTTATGAGTAAAGTTCAGTCCAGAACTTTCAGATGTGTTTTGTGGGTTTTTATAGCCTTAAAAGGCTTAAAACTGATTTTTCGGACGATAAGAAGTGAAAACTGATCATTTTATGAAAAGTTAAAATTTTGACCGAAAAGTCAACCGTTGACCCGAAAAGTCAATGTTTGACCAAAATGGTCGAAATTAAGAATTATGAATTTTAAGATCAGTTTTTCACGAAAAAGATTGCCGAAACTCATTTTTATTAGCAGATAATGAAAATGAGACTTCGGTTATTCGTTTTTCAAATCCGACGATTTTTCTGAGCCATAGAGCAAAAAGGGTTTGAGAAAACGAGAAAAAGATTTTTCGACCCGAATTCTCGACGGTATGTCAAAAATCCAAAAACTGTAAAATAATATTTACAGTATTGAAATTTAAATTTTTGAACTCGACGTTTCAAGATTTTCAGTCAAAAACCAAAGTTTTGGTTCAAGAATTTTCTAGATAGCTTTTGTTCTTATCCTCATGATGTGGTGGCCCAATTAGCTCTTGCCATGTGTCCAAGCCAACTCATTAATAGATGGCTTCCACTTTCCCCCTTGCTTGGTCGGCAAGCACAAGAAATTAGAACCAAAAAATTGGTTCTTGGAAGCTCATTAAGAGCTCTATAAATACCCCTTCACCTCCTTCATTTTTATTCACAAAATACAACAAAACTCTTGCAATTTTTCAGCAAGAAATCCGTGTGAGAGAACAAGGGAAATCAGAAAATTTTTGAGAGCCAAACCATCCACTTGCTTCGGGTGGCTTAGGAAAAACCGAGGGAGAGGAAGAGAAACTTTTGCAGCCCTTTGTGAGCAGCCTTGCCGTGGGCTAGAGTGCAGGGAAACCAAGGGAAAAGCCGAAATTTTTTTGAGGGAAATTTTAGGGCCAAACCTTCGGGTGAGCTAACCAAGCCAAGTGAGTGATTTAGGTGAGTTTTGGGAGACTAATTTCCCCACTAGTGCAGCCTCGGGTTTGTGAGGAAGAAAGGGAAAAAAAAATTTTCAGTTTGGGCCAAGTGAGCTTGTGTGGCCGAGGGTAGCAAGGAGCAGCCAAGGGAACCAAAAATCTTGGTGCTTGGTGCACTAGGAGCTGCAGCCGTGAACTAGGAAACCAAGGGAGACCATAGGAGCCATTTCGGTTTGTCAAATTCTAAGGGCCGAAATCCACCCACTTGAGGTAAAACCCTAAAACGATTTCTCAAGCTTTTAATTGGTTTTTAAAGCTTTGATTATGTGTATTTGTTTCAGCCAAAAAGTTGTAAGGGCTTAAGCCCATGTGTGGTTTATTTTTCTGCCTATGTGCTTGATTAGCCGTGTGTGTGTGCATGTGTGCAGCCGAGTAGTTTGGCTGATTTGTGCATGAGTTGTGTGCTCGATTTTATGCTTGATTCTTGTTAGAATCCATGCTAGGGTGTAGTAGGCTATTTGTCCCCATTTAGGTCAGATTTTTGATGCTTGATTGGCTCGAATGTATGATGCTAGGTTGCTAGAAAGATGTTGTTGCATGCTTGGTTAGTAGACCGTGCAGCCCCTAGGCAATTTAGGCTCGGTTTGACGGGTTGCATGAGCACGTGAGTTGGCTTAGTTAGCCGTGAGAGAACGCTAGACGCGCTGCATGAATTGAACCTAACTCCCGCAGTGGGCGGTCGAGCTAGAACCATCGACTTAGGCCGTAATCAATGAACCTAAAAACCGAAACTGTCTCTCGGGTTCCCTGGGAGCAGTCTCGGTAAAACGTCCCAGTTGGCTGATAGAGGCCGAATTGGCCAAAACGTAAAACACGAAAGTTGTAGACTAGGCTGTTTCCTAGGGGGTAACGCGGGCACTTTGCCCAAATAAGGCTCCAAAGGCCTACTTTTACACGAAAAACCGTAGGTGGGTCAGAAGACCCAGTTTTCAAGTTAAGCTCGGTTTGGATTTAAAACTGACACCAAACGGTAAGGAATTAGAAAAAGTGTAAAACACGAAAGTTTTAGAACTCTTCGAGGGCTAGAACTTTCGTGAAGAAAGTTTTTCCCAACTCGGAACGGATTTTTAACCACAACCTAAAATCTGAAAACGGTGCAGAACTCAACAAAGTCCTGTGCACGAATTTTATAGAACCAACTTAGGAAAATTTATTTTCGAACATAAAACGTTATTTTAAGCACGGAAACTGTCCCAAAAGCAGTTTCCGACCCTCGACCATTTTATGAAAAATTAAGCCAGAATTCACGAAAGTTTTAAGAAGACAAGTTAAGAAAGATAAGTTTTAAGCTAAGTCTTTTATGAAAGGGTTTTAAGTTCAAGTTTTCAAAGAAAGAGATTTTAAGTTAAGTTTTCAAAAGAAAAATGTAGAACGTATGGTAGCCGGGATTCAGCACCCGAGTTACCGGGCCTCGCCCCAAGGCCCAGAGTTGACCCGACAGGGTTGACTTTAGCTCACTATAAGGTTGACTTTGGTTGACCAACAAGATATCGAGTTATTATACAAGCCCAAGGGTAGGTGTTCGACCTAACCCAATGTTTTTATAAATGGGCTAAGTATACGGAAAAGTTTTTCAAACGTAACCCTATGGGTTACAAGAGGCTTTACATTAGGGGGACATATAGCCGAAAACCCGCATGAATGTTGGTTAGTATCAACATACAATAGAGATGGACTTGAAGTCTGACGTACGACTTTCAATCGAGCAGGAGGAGTTCTGCAGCGAAGGCTGGACAAGGATCTGCGTAACAACTAAGTATAGACGGTAAGTACAACACCGTCTACAGCACAAGCTAATAGGATTAGACTATTAGACTCGATGATGTGCTTTGTGTGATGTGCTATGTGTTCATGAATGCAACATGAAAAATGCTAAGTGTGTAGGTATATGCTAAGAAAAGATAAGCAAGAAGCTAAGTAGAAACATGACATAAGAAGTGTTTGTTCACACGTAAATAAGATTAAGTAAGAAAATAAGGACCGTGTCGATCCACCCGCATCAGGTCGGGTCGGACTGTGGATTGATCTGGATTGGTTTGGCCGCCCCAGACAATTCATTAGTCGCGCGCCGGATTCGAACACGTAGATTAAGGGCCCATAAGATATAAAGAAAAATAATAAAGCATAAGATGGTCTTTGCATGCTATGTGCGATATGTTATGTATGCTATGTATGTATGCTATGTATGTAGGTATGTATGTATGCTATGTATGTATGCTATGTATGTATGCTATGTATGTATGTATGTATGTTATGTTAAGTAGTAGGTTATGTTATGTTAGGTTATGTTATTGTGTGTTTTAATGTTATATTGCTGTTATTTGTTTTACGGCCTAGGAGTTGTACTTACTGGGCCTCAAGCTCATTGTTTTAAGTTTGTGCTGTAGGTAAGTCGCCTGTCAGCTGATGATGATGCGGTGGGGAGTAGCGGGTCAAGCAATGTAAAATCGTGGTATATGGAGCCGCTACGCATTTTGTGTGGTATACACTTATATAAGACAAGATACTTTTTATAAATAATAATTAGTATATTATGTACAGAAACAGTATTTTAAGTAATGTACATAGTTTTGTGTATTAAAAAAAAAAAAAAAAAAATCCGCTGTGTTTTCCAAGCTAAGTAAGTAAATAAGTTTATGTATGAATGAATGTATGTACGCAAGGGTAACGGCCTACGCTAGGTGGGGCGTTACAGCTTAGGGTTACTTTGGATAACCCTTAAGGATAAACTAAACCCATACAATTAGTCAACCAAAAGTCAACCATGGTCAACTTTGGTCAACTACGGTCAACTATGGTCAACCCTCTACGGTCAACCTTTTGGGTCTCGGGCTTGACCCGGTAACTCAGGTGTAACTCCCGATTACCATTCGTGAACTAAACGTTGACTATAAACTTGCTTGAAAACTCTAATTTCCTTTCTTGGAAAACACTTAGGGAAATAATCCCAAAATTTCACTTTTCGTGTAAAAATTCTTAACTTAATTCATAAAATCCAAACTCATGGATTTATGCTTCGTAAAATCATTTTAGGTTGAAAACCATCATTGGAACGATTTTCCGAGTCAAAATACTCGTTTAAGGTTGAAAAACCATTTTTCTAACAACACTTGTAAAACTTGTGGTGCAGGAATTTCGGATTCCTTGAGCACCCTTCATAAAACAATTTTAAATTTGGTACGTAATCTGAAAAAGTTTTCTTCACGAAAGTTCTAACTCTCGAAAAATGCTAAAACTTTCGTGTTTTACAAAACTCCTAATTCGGCTTAGAATCATACCAGTTTTGAGTTGAAACTGGCTGACCCCTGAAACTGGGTCTGGGGTCGTAAAAAGATTTAGTCACGGGTTTTGGCATTTTTGAAGGCCATTGGAGCCTTATTTTGGAAAACGACTCATGTAACCCCCTAAGAAAAGTTGTTCTGGACAACTTTCGTGTTTTACGTTTTCCCAAATTCGGCCTCTAAGGGCCTGTTATTTTTTGTTTACGAAAACTGGACAGACTTAATCCGAACCTGCTAGTTTTTCGTGTTACTTGATTTTACGTCTCCTACTTCGGAAACTAACTCAACCGATCACTCGGGAGCCTAAATGAACAACATGCACGTTAACTAACGTCCCACATGTGTTGACATGTCATCTCCTCGTGGCCATGTAAACCAAATCCGGAACTACTAAACCTTAGGTTTACATGTGTTCTAAGGTTGCATAACATGGATTGAATCAAATTAAACCAAACCGAAGCTAGGTCTAACCTCCTAGCACATAAGTCATACACAACTGCAACTAGGGCAGGGACAATACTAACCAATTTTTCATGCAAACCATGCATTCATGCAAGCATAAATCATAGCACAACAAACATAAATCATGCATAGCTAAACTACTAACCATACACCCTAATCAAGCATCACACCCCTAGCTAGGCATTAACCAAAATTAATTGAGCTTAAGCCCTTACGATCTTGCTTGGAAATACATCATAAATTCCCAAATTAAAGCTTGAACCAAAAGCTTTAAGGTTAGGGCTTTACCTCTTAAAATTTTCGGAGTTGGTTCACCTAAGGGAGCCGAACCTCCTTGCTTCCTCTTGGCTGCCTTTTGCAGCCGAATTACTCCCACCAAATGGGCTCCAAATTTCCAGTAATGCATACACAAACATAATCATAATTATCCATCCAATCTTGCATGGAAAATTTACTTAAAATTGAAGGGCTTACCTTGACTTACCCTTAGCTTAGGTTAGGGTTCATGGACTGAAATTCCATCTCCCCCTTTGGCTGCCACTGTCATGGCTTTTGGCTCCCAAATTACACCAAAATTTTTTTCACCATCTTGGTGAATCCTTGTAGACAAAGCCAAATTCTTGGCTGCCCACACCCATAAAAATTCTTCTCCAATTTTCTGCACACCAAGGCCGAATTCAAGCACCCACCAAGGCACAAAAATCCTCCTTGGCTCCATGGTTGATTTCCTCTTCCTTCTCGCTCGGCCACACCTTGGGATTGCACTGCAATTTTTTTTCCTTTTCTTCCTCCCTTCTCTCTCGGCTGCTGCCCAGAAAATTCTGGAAAAATTTCCAGATTTCATGCTTGCTTCATGCTCAAAAAACCGAGCACTCCTATGGTGGATCACATGAGATTTTTCCAACTTTTTCTTGCCCTTTTTCTCTCCTCTTTGAGTCTCGGATTTTTCTGAAGAAATTTGACCATAATTTGGCTGCTTTTCTTCAATTTTTCTGCACCAAAAATCTGTCCAAATGGGTCTATTTATAGGCATTTTTCAACTCTTGAAAAATTGCATTTTGACCCCTAAACTTTCCAATCTTTTGGCTTGTTCCCCAAGGTGGCCGGCTGTCCATTGATCAGCAACAGCTGGGCATGGTGATGTCATGGCTGATGTCACTTTGCTTAGCTCATGGCTTACCTCGCAATTTTCTAAAATTACACTTTTGCCCCAAAAATGGAAATTATTGCAAAAATGCCATCTAGGTGTCCGATTGTCCTATAAATCAACACACCCAACTTATTTTATGATGTCATCATCTCGGTGACTTCATACGCTCATATCGTCAAATTTCTAAAATTTACACTTTTGCCCCAAAAGTGAAAATTTTTGCATTTATGCCCCTAAACTTCATAATTGGCCATAATGCTTGCTTTTCAAGCAAATATCACTTTTTTCATGATTTTATGTGATTTTCTCATACTTGAATCACATATTTTCTAAAATTACGTTTTTGCCCCGAAAGACAAAATCCTTGCATTTTCACCCCCAAAAGTGGCCGGTCCTTATTCTTTTCTTGCAAGGCAAGTCATTGCCTTATTGTGACATCATCTAACGACGTCACTTTGCTTACTTCGCATATTTTTCAAAATTTACACTTTTGCCCCAAAAGTGAAAATTTTGACATTTATGCCCCTGACTTTGACCGGGTCCTTTTGGGTGACTTGTTGACTAAATCTGGCCCTCTGGCCCTTGACTAATGCTAGGGATGCTTGATTTCTAGGGTGGCTCTACTGTCTACTTGGGCTATCCCGCCCATACTGACATATTTTGCAGTATTTTCTCATACTGCATCATTTTTCACTGTCGAGTCAACTGTTGACCACTCTTGGTTAAACTTTGACTTTCTTGGTCAAAGTTGACTTTTTCGGTCAACCTTTGACTTTTTCGAAACTGCATCCTAATTCGTCCTTTTCGACCTGAAAGGGCGTTTTCTATCCTTAAAAATCTATTTTGAGTCTTATTGAGCCATAAGACTTCGTAAAACGTGTGAAAAACTCTTAACTGAGTTTTTCCGTAAACATCTCAACATATGCTCATAATTCCTCTTTTAGAAGGAAAATGGCAACATGAAATTCTAGGTATCACATTCTACCCTCCTTATAAAATTTTCGTCCTCGAAAATTCTGATACTTCTAGGTGACTTTTCTTCAAAAATACACCAGAAAATCCATAATGGTTCGTTCATTTTCCCATTTTAACATTTAATGGGATCGTATCTCTTATACTGAACCATAATCTTACTTTCATATCTTCATACTTATCATACTTATCATACTTATCATGCTTACTGGCTTACATACTATTATGCTTAACATACATACTTACATACTGCTGAACTTGCTTACTTATCATATTGATCATACTTATCTTACTGCATACTGTCATACTAACATACTTTCTTTTCCTACTGCATCACAGGAACTGTTTACATAAAAAGTTGGACAAGTATACCAAATAACTCGTCATACTTTGAAAATATAACTCATACTGCTTGTTCTTGCTTGAAAAACTTACTGAAAAATCATTTCCACTCTTGGAAAACATATCGTATCATACTTTAATACTCTTTCTGGAATATAGTTTCTCTCTTGAAACTTGATCCTATGCTACTATAACCCTTTTACTCTGCGTAAAGGCCCCCCTTTCTTGGTCTTGTCCTCAAGGTTTACGACATTTCGTAATCAGTTTCCTAACTCGAAACTTCATACGTGTGACAACCCCTATATTGGAATTTCTTCCTCAAGGATTTGGTCGTCTTTCTAACGTGAAGGGGTTCCATTAACATAAGATCATAGCTTAATCATTTCTACTAAAAATACTGTCTTTGAAACTTTTCAAAGTTTATTTTGGAAAATTCATAATATCGTTTGAGTGATGCGTTGGAAGGCATACTAAAATATCCAACTACTGCTTGGATAAAAGAAGCTCTTCTAATCGCTTCAACTTTTCCCTTATAGCACAAGGGCATAATCTTAATTCTTAGGAATATCTATACTCCTCATAATCTCATAATCTCCCCTAACCGGGAATCAATCTTACCTCTTATTGCTATTCTAGCACTTATCTTTGCAACTTGGGCATAACAGTTGCAAGATAGACTTCTACGAAATTTGGTTCCGTCGTACCCATGACAAACCAATTTCTAGCTTTTACTTCTATCACTTATACTCTTTCTTATCTTAACATATCTTACTAGAGATTTCTCGCAATCTCTTCATATCATATCATAACATAGCGTCTCTACTACGCTCTTGCTGCGCAACTCTGATCCGTTGGCAGTACTGATCCATGAAATCCTCTAGGTAAGCATATCAAACTGCTACATATCTGATCTGACTGATTTGAGGAGTCACCTCGTCTGGTCGTTGACTGGCAACGTAACGTAACTGGGAAATGCGTCATTGTAGCGCGTAATCGGAGAAAACTCTCCATTCTGGGTGTTGTCGAAGATGCAGAGCTGCTCCTCCATTCCTTGGAATGCCGACGAAGCCTTGCTGCTCCTTTCGATCATAATAAATCTAACCTGGGTTTAAAACCAGGTACATGTCTTTATGCTAATCTTACAACTACACAGAGTAAGAAAACAACTTACAAGACTGTGGCGCTGGCGGCAGAATTATGAAACTGGATGGCAGAAAACCTTTTTGCTCTAATACGAAAACCCTTTGCTCTGATACCACCTCTGTCACGCCCCCACTAGCCTCCTTTAATAACCAACATTTTATGAATACATGTTTTCCTTTTTAAGGAGATTCAAATTTTAAGTGCATAAGTTATGTGACGGTATATGTTATGATTAATTGCACATTCTTGAATTTTTGAAAGTCTAAGATTCAAAAATTTAGTATGAATGTATGATTCGAGCCTTTTATAGAAGGAAGGTGAGATTGGGTTTTTGAAAACCTATATAAGTCAAGGATGAATTAACATGAACTAAATTATGATTAAGACAATATGTAGAAAAGCTATGAGACCATTATGTAAGTTAGAATTAGATAACAAACCACATTTGGCTTTATGGGATAATAATTGGTTTTATAAGGAATGACAAAAGATGGAATAAGGGCAAGTGTCACTACTAGGGGCCGGTTAGCTCCTAGGGGCCTACATGTAGGAAATGTTACCTTTTGGGTCAAAATGTAAACTTAGGAAAAGTTTTAAGTTATGAATTTTAATAAGTCATTAGGTGTGTGAATAGGCAAGGAATAGGTATTCCATGACCTTACTCAAGCCGAATGTTACACAAGGATGAAAATGTGACAACCTTTGCTTATGTGGACCAAGGTGCACACATTTTATCTCTAAGGAATTTTTGGTAAGTTTAGGAAAATTATGTGTTCATTTTGAGGTATAATTATTATTGGAAATCTAGATTTAGTAACTAGATTCCAAACAAGCTGAAGATCAATCATATACTTAGTTGGATTAGTTACTTTAGTTAGAAATCAATGAACCATCTAGTTAGAGTTAGAGTGCATGATTCGGTTTAGACACTTGGCTATCTAGAAGCCTTTCATCTTATGATTTAGGAGGTGAGAATTCGGTTCTATGAACCTTATATCAAATGAAGGAAAAGTGTAGGACTTATGAGAACTTGACACCTCACACTAGCTAGGAGTATAGGTACATAGCTATACATACTTAGCACCTAAATTGATTCATGAGTGACAAGTCATGGCCGAGCTTTCTTGGGAAGTAGACACCTCAAGGGGAGCTGTAAAAGCAAGAGTATAAGGCTTGCATATGGCTAACAAATTCATGCAACCATCCCCCACCCATAACCGGACATGCAAGAGTTGACAAACCATGCATCATAATTTAGGAGGTCCAATCATAGAGCTTAAATTCTTGCCAAGACATGCATGTAATATGCACCTCATAAACAACCATTCAAGGAGGGACACATAGCACCAAGGAGCCTTAAGAATGTAAGAGCAATCTCTTGGTCGGCTGCCACCCTAAAAGGACTGCCACATACACACCAACCATTTTGGTGGAGTAAGCTTACTTATGTCTCACTCCATGGGTTGCATAGCCACCGAGTGCTCCAAGGGTGACACCTAGCCGTTGCTTACTCTAGGGAGGACACCTCAAAGACTCTAAGAATCACAAGAAAATTTTGAAGGATTACTTGTCAAAGGACCAAGCTTGCACGGACACTTCATGAAGTTCATGCACCATTATGATGACACATTGACATCTTAAAAGCTCATGGTTTCACCTATAAATAGGTGAAAGTTGAACCTTAGAGAGACTTTTGAAAAGCTTGTGTGTGAGCTGTAGTATCTTTATTTCACTTATATAAACCAACCCTTGTAAGAAGAAAAACAAAGAGCAAGAGTGAGCTTAGAGTTGAAGGAAACCGAAGGTAGCATCCAAAGTGTGTCTAAAGGATTCTCGGTCTTAGCTCTACTTGATTTTCTCAAGAACCAAGGTAAGCTTTGTTGCTCTATACCCTTTCTATTAGGTATTAGGTTAAGCTTTGAGATTATGAGTAAGCTTAAGAATGCCTCTTAGATTGCATGCAAGGTTCGGCTAGTATGAATTTCGGTTGTAGTAAATTGTATGGTCTCTAGTTTTGAATCTATGTAAGTATATGATTTTGGTTTGAAATAAAAAGTAGTAGGTTATGAGAAAAACCTATGATCTGATTATGCATGTCTATGTATGTTGAAGAAATGTGTCCTATGAAAGAATAAGAAGTAAAGAAAAAGTTATGTTACAACTAGGGATAGGAGAATAGTGAGAATCTAAGTTGATCTAGTTCACTATTCTTATGTGTATGAAAATGCTATGATGTTGGAATGACTTTAGGTTTTAAAAAAAAAAAAAGGGGAAAGGAAACACCCTGCAAGCTATGTATGAAGCACGGTTTGAACTATTTTGATCTAGAGTGCACATAAAATTTTGTAAGAGGTTGGATAAGGAAATCTGCCACTCTCGGAGTAATAGAAACAGTTTTTCTGGAAACATGATATTGAGGGTCTTAGAGGCCGAATTTGTAAAAAGTTAAAACTACAAAGTTTTTCAGAAGAGAAAATCCTAGGGGACTCCGCGGCCAGTTTTTAAAAATAAGGCTGCTAGAGCCTCTGTTTTCATCAAAACCCGAGAGCAAACTTTTAAGGTTCGTAAATGTGATTTCAAACTTTTTCCAGTAAGAAACTAGAAGGATAGAAACCGAATTAGGGTTTTGGCCAAAAATAAAAGTTGTAGTTCTAGATGTTGTCTACAACTTCTCTGAAGAAAGTTTTGTAAAATTCCAAACCAATTTTTAAGTACACACAGAATGCTCTAAGCCGTGCAGGGTGTGATCTTAACCTTGAGCAGATTTGTAAGAAAAGAGAAGAGGTTACTTTTACCTCACACATTAAGGACCAAACTTGTTAGTTAGGGTCAGTTAAGAGTTAGTCAATTAGTTAAAGCAAGTATGGGAAACTTATACTGTGATTTTTATGAACAGGGAAGTAATCCTGTTGAGGTTTTGTGACGGAACCTATACTTAAGGTTTTAGCTGAAAAAGAGTAAGTACAACTCCACCTACAGTATAGATGAAAATGTTTTCAATATTCGTATGTTTACAAGTTTCATGCATACACGTTGATGTGCATATGATGTATGTTTATGTTGTAGCATCACGAAGCATGCTCACTATGATCAACTCACTTGATGAGAATAAGACTAAGTTTTAAAGCAAAACTATTCTTTATAAGAAATTGTTTTCAATAAAGAGAATGTTTTTAAGTATGTTTATGAAGTAAGTTTTTCGTGTCGTATCGACCTGCGTTAGGTCAGGTTTGGTTCATGGTTTGAGTTGGACAGGGCTGGCCGCCCCAACCACTCCATGGCAGCGCGCCACGGTACGTACACTTATGTTTATGTAAGGATCCTATAAGTTATGTTAAGAAAAGTTAAGCCAAGATAAGAAAGCATAACAAAAGCATAAGTGGTTCATGCATTATGGTTTGTAAAATGTTTTGTGGTATATATGTTGTACTTGCTGAGCCAAAAGCTCACAACTTACATCTATGCTGTAGGTAAACAACCTATCGGTAAGCTTTGATGCAAGACGGTGGACTCGGCAGGGCACGTTGTGAAATTGTGGGAATGGAGCCATTAGTTTTAAATGTGTATTGCTCATTTTGATTTTCTTATTTATTTGGTATGTAAATATTTTTATAAGTATGAGACATCTAACTCAAGGATGGAAACAAAGGATATTATATACGTAAGTAATTAAGTAACTAAGCTACTAAGTATATTTTCCTATGTTGATAAAAAAAAATTTATTCCGCACTTTCGCTAATATAAGATAAGAAAGAACTATATGAAATGTAAGTTTTAAGTACGGTAACGGTCTACGCTAGGTGGGACGTTACAGATTTGGTATCAGAGCGGTTTCCTGTCTTCCGATTTCACAATTTGCCTGCCAGAGCCACAGTCATTGTAAGTAAATAGTACTTTGTGTATGTATTTTATTCATTAAAATATATTATGTAGATTTGTAAGCTATGGACGGAGACCGAGCCGCTGCTTATGCCTTCTATGAGATGATGCCGTTGATTTTTGATGGAACGGTACGGACAGTGACATTATCAGCCTGGCTTCATGACATGGAAGCCATATTTAGAATCTGCCATATTGAAGATCACTTACAGGTTCCCCTAGCTGCTAGGTGCCTAGCAAGGGATGCGAGATCTTGGTGGAGATCAATAGGGGAGCCGGCACTACTTGGAGGCTCGTGGGAGGAATTCTGAGTATTGATCATCGGACGATACGGACCGATACTCGATGCGGATGCCGCTATGCCTTATCGGGATGAGACAATATACGACAACATGAACTTCGAACGCTATCTGAACTTCGTCGTAGATTGGCATGCGTTCACTAACGAGTCAATGAGCCATTACTGTAGACGCTTCCAGGAAGCAATGCTGCCCCATATTCCAAGTATAGGAAATCCAGAATTTAGGGCCTTGCAAATAATTCGAGATGGTGTACCGTCGGGGATTAGGGCCCATGTACCACCGCCTGTAGTAGGAATGACCTTAGAGGAAATGATCGATAGGATCATGGAGGCAGAAGTTACGAATCATATGCAACAAGTGGAGGCCTTGCAACAACTTAACGAGGTAGTACCGGCAAATAGAGATCCGGTATGGCACGAGGATGAGCCTATTAATGCAGTACCCCTTCAAATGATTCCTCCACCTGAAAATGGTGTTGGTATGGAGGCTCAGGATGAAGAACAATTGGACCCTCCAATCAACGAAGATCCTCCCGAGGACGATGAAGAAGATATCATATGGGGGGAGGAGGAGGAAGAAATGGAAGATGATGAAGAAGATCCGGAAGAGTTTCCCTTAGATGAAGAGGATTTAGACGTGTTTTTGGGTTTGGCTAGTGATTAAGATAGGTTGTTTGAGTGTGTTTGTTTTAAGTAACAATTAATTGTGAGTTCGTTTGAACTAATTCTAGTAGCTTTAGAATATATGTATGACATGTTTTAAGTGTGAGATGTTTGTATGAACAAGTTTGATGTATGTATGCAATTAAGCTATGATATTTATGAAATCTTATGGTTTTAAGTATGAAGATATGAAGAGTCATTACATGGTATGTGATGGCATTATGTTAAGATAGAATACAATGGTATGTTATGCATCTAAGTTAAGGTGTGGAGATTATGATAAAGTTATGAGAATGGAAGTATGAAGGAACCATTGCTTAGTATGGGATGATATTATGTTAAGTCTAGAAGTAATGGTGCACAAATAAAAGGAAAGATAATTGTAGAATAACAATATCTTTCTTGTAATTAGAAAACGTTAAAAGATGTCGAGATCACGCTCTAGATCCGGTAGCCGTCAACAAGAGCCTGGCCTCGCAGATGAAATAGCTTCCCTACGACGTCAGTTGCAAGAGCAACAACAAGAAAATAACCAGTTACGGGAACAAATGGCTCAAATTAACCGAGAGCCAAGAGCCGAGGAAGTACCCCCACCAGAAATCCCTGTACCCCCTATGGTACCTCAGGCACCCCTAGCACAACCTGAAGTACCAATAGCTCCCGTCAACCTACCCGGTGCTAGGGAAGACTTGCTCTACGAAAGGTTTAGGAGAATGAAGGCGCCAGAGTTTGAAGGATTGGCCGACCCAATTGAAGCAGACAACTGGCTAATCGACATTCAAGTAATTTTAGATCTCATGGGACTTACGGAGCATGAAAAGGTCCTATGTGCCTCATTCGCTCTAAAGAAGGACGCTAGACATTGGTGGAGAACCCTACAAATGCGTCGTAATGTTGCAACGATGAGCTGGCAAGAATTCGTCGACGAGTTTAGGGCGATGTATTATAATCTTGAAATCCTAGCGGCGCAACAGGATGAGTTTAACAATATGACGCAAGGATCGATGACGGTGCTGGAAGCGGTCAAGAGGTTTGAACAATTAGCTCGTTTGTGTCCGGAGCTTGTTCCCAATGAAGCTACAAAGGTTAAGAGGATGATGAAGATGTTCCGTACTGACATAGCTAAACAAGTCAGTGCGGGTAGTAGCCCACCGACTCTAGTATCGGACTGTATTAGTCGTGCGTTAAGGGCCGAGTACTGGATCAACCGCGATAAGGAAGCACGGGCTTAAATCTTCAAGGCTAGAAAAGAGGAGAAGAATGTGGGCAAACAGTTACAGCCAAGGCCGATCCAGGAGACGCACCAGAAGGGACAGGCGAATTATAATACCTGACTTTTTCTATGTTCTTATTTCCTTTTAAA
>CM046387.1:4103885-4126885 GCA_025413485.1 Ficus microcarpa
GGGCCTAGATGTAAGGAATTTTACTTTTTGGGGTTAAAATGTGAGATTCAAGAAAAGTTTAAGTTATGATTTTTAATAAGTAAAGAAAGCTTTGAATTCTAGATTTTATTAGCTAGAATCCAATCAAGCTGAAGATCAATCATATTTGGTTGATCTAGTTAGAAGTCTATGCATCATCTAGTTAAGGTTAGATTGCATTTTTCGGTTTGGACATATGGCTGCTTAGGAGCCGTCCATCTCATGATTTTGGAGATGAGAATTTCAGTTTTGTGAACCATAATATAAGCAAAAGAAAATGTGGAATGTGTAAGAATTTGACATCTCACGCTAGCTAGAAGCTATAGATATATAGCTATGCATACTTAGTACCTAAGTTGGTCCATGAATGCCAAGTCATGGCCGAGCCTTCTTGAGGAGCAGCCACCTCATATAAAAGCTGAAAACAAGAGTGTAAAGCTTGCATGTGGTTAGTAAATTCATGCATCAATCCCCCACCCATAACCGGACACACACAAAGGGTTGACAAACCATGTCTCATAAGCTTGAAAAGTTCAATCATGAAGCTTAGATTCTTGTCAAAAGCATGCATGCATTATGCACCTCTTAATCAACCATTCAAGGCATGACACCTAGCACCAAGGAGCCTTAAGAATGAAAGTTTAGTATGTAATAGCAACCACTTGGTCGGTTGTCATCCTAAAGGATTGCCACATTTACACCAACTAGTAGATTAGTAGGTAGTGTTGTCTTGCTTATGTCTCACTACAATGGCTACATGTTTTAACCTTAATCACCGACTATTCCTAAGGAGACACCTAGCCGTTGCACATCCAAAAAGGAGACACCTCAAACCCTAACAATTATAAGCAAAAGTTTGGAAAAGATTACTTGTCAAATGATCAAGATCACAACGGACACCTCATGAAATTCATGCACCATTTTGATGACACCTTGACATCTTAAAGGCTCATGGTTTCACCTATAAATAGGTAAAAGTCTGAACATGGAAAGACTTTAGAAAAGCTTAAGAGTGAGCTGTTATACCTTTATTTCACATTTAAAAACCGAGCCTTGTAAGGAGAAGAAAACAAAGAGAAGAGTGACCTTAGAGTTTGAAAAGGAAACCGGAGGTAGCATTTTTAAGAGTGTTTAGAGGATTCTCGGCTTTAGCTCCATTTGAGTTTCTCGAAAGACAAGGTAAGCTTTGTTACTCTATGCCCTTTTGAGTAAGTGTTAAATTAAGCCTTAAGATATGCATGAGCCTAGTGTATCCCTTAGAATTGCATGCACAAGGTTCGGCTAGTATGATTTTCGGTTGTAGTAAATTTTATGGTCTCTAGCTTTAAAGATGTGTAAGTATATGATTTTGGGTTGAAATAAAAGTTAGTAGGTTATGAGAAAACCTATGATCTGATCCATGCATGTATGTATAAGTTCAAAGAAAATCTGTTTGATGGACAAATAAAAAGAAGGGATAGATTATGTTGCATCTAGTGTTGTAGAAATTTTAAGGAACCTAAGATTGGTCTAGCTTACCATTCGGTTTATGCATGAGAATGTTATGGTTATGAAATGAATTTAGGGTCTCAAAGAGAATAGGAAACACCCTACAAGTTATGAATGAAGCACGGTTTTAATCATTTAACTTTGTATGCACAAAGATTTTGTTAGAGCTTGATAGGAAGAAAACTGTCACTCTCGGTTTAAAAGGAACGGTTTTTCCGGAAACGTGATTTTGAGGCTCTTAGAGGCCGAATTTGTAAAAAGTTAAAACTACAAAGTTTTTCAAAAGAGAAAATCCTAGGGGATCACACAGACAGTTTTTAAAAATAACGCTGTTAGAGCCTCTGTTTTGATCAAAACCCGAGAGCAAAATTTTAAGGTTTACAAATGTGGTTGTGAATTTTCAAAGTAAGAAACCATTAGGATAGAAACTGAATTAAGGTTTTGGCCAAAAATGAAAGTTGTAGTTTTACCTGTGGTCTACAACTTTTGTGAAGAAAGTTTTGTGAAATTCTAAACAGATTTTTAAGTGAACACAGAATGCTCAAGACCGTGCAAGGTGTAACCTAATCTTAAGCAGATTTTTAAGAAAAGGAAAAGAGACACTTTTATCTCACATACTCATGACCAAATTTACCGGTTAGGGTTAGATATAAGCTAGTTGCTTAGTTAGTGTCAGTGTGATACTTATATTATGATTTTTATGAAATAGGAAAGTAACCTGTTGTGGTTTGTGGCGGAACCTATAAGTAAAGGTTTAGCAAAAAGGGTAAGTACAACTCCGCCTACAGTATGGATGAAAATGTTTTTGAATCTTGTACGTTTTTAAGTTCATGCATACATGTTGATGTGCATATGATGTATGTTTATGTTGAAGCATCACGAAGCATGCTCACTATGATCAACTCACTTGATGAGAATAAGACTAAGTTTTAAAGCAAAACTATTCTTTATAAGAAATTGTTTTTGATAAAGAGAATGTTTTTAAGTATGTTATGAAGTAAGTTTTTCGTGTCGTATCGACCTGCGTTAGGTCAGGTTTGGTTCATGGTTTGAGTTGGACAGGACTGGCCGCCCCAACCACTCCATGGCAGCGCGCCACGGTACGTACACTTATGTTTATGTAAGGATCCTATAAGTTATGTTAAGAAAAGAATGCATAAAGAAAGAATAAATGATTCATGCATTATGGTTTATGAAATGTTTTGTGGAATGTATGTTGTACTTGCTGGGCATAAAGCTCATAACTTACGTTTATACTGTAGGTAAGCAACCTATCGGTAAGCTATGATGCAAGACGGTGGATATGGCAAAGCAAATTGTGAAATGTTGGGGATGGAGTCTATCAGCTGCTATATGTATATTGTTAATTTTAAATTTTACTGGTATGTAAGAATATGTGTATGTATAAGACATCTAGACCAAAGGTCGAAACACAGAATACTATATGTGTAAGTAAATAAGTAAGCTACTAAGTAAATCTTTTTCAGTTAGTTAGTTATATAGTTAGTTATAAAAAAAAAATTTATTCCGCACTTTTGTTACTATAAGATAAAGATAAGATAAGATTAACTGATATGTAAGTTTTTAAGTATAGTAACGGTCTACGCTAGGTGGGGCGTTACAGGTTTGGTATCAGAGATATTTCCTGTCTTCCGATTTCACAATTTGCCTGCCAGAGCCACGGTCATTGTAAGTTGAAAGTATTTATGTGTATAGATTTTATTCATTAAGATATATTATGTAGATTTGATAGCTATGGATGGAGATCGAGCCGCTGCTCATGTTTTCTACGAGATGATGCCGTTAATCTTTGATGGGACGTCACGAACAGTAACGTTGTCAGCTTGGCTTCATGACATGGAAGCTATCTTTAGAATTTGCCACATTGAAGACCATTTACAAGTTCCCTTAGCTGCTAGGTGTTTAGCAAGGGATGCAAGAACTTGGTGGAGATCCATAGGAGAACCGGAATTACTTGGAGGATCGTGGGAAGAATTCTGAGTATTGATTATTGGACGATATGGACCAATACCTGATGCGGATGCCGCGATGCCTTATCAGGATGAGACACTTTATGAAATCATGAACTTTGAACGATATTTGAATTTTGTAGCTGATTGGCATGCGTTCACTAACGAGTCAATGAGCCATTACTGTAGACGCTTCCAAGAAGCAATGCTGCCACATATTCCAAGTATAAGAGACCCGGAGTTTAGAGCCTTGCAACTAATTAGGGATGGAGTACCACTGGGAATTAGAGCCCTTGTTCCACCACCGGTTGTTGGAATGACTTTGGAGGAAATGATCAATAGGATCATGGAGGCAGAAATTACGAATCATATACAACAAGTGGAGGCCCTGCAACAACTTAACGAGGTAGTACCGGCCAATGGAGGTCCGGTATGGCACGAGGAGGAGCCTATCAATGTAGTACCCCTTCAAATGATTCCTCCACCTGAAGATGGTGTTGGTATGGAGGCTCAGGAGGAAGAACAATTGGACCCTCCAATCAACCAAGATCCTCCCGAGGACAATGAAGAAGAAGACATATGGGGGGAGGAGGAGGAAGAAATGGAAGATGATGAAGAAGATCCGGAAGAGTTTCCCTTAGATGAAGAGGATTTAGACGTGTTTTCGGGTTCGGCTAGTGATTAAGATAGGTTGTTTGAGTGTGTTTGTTTTAAGTAACAATTAATTGTGAGTTCGTTTGAACTAATTCTAGTAGCTTTAGAATATATGTATGACATGTTTTAAGTATGATATGCTTGTATAAACAAGTTTGATGTATGTATGCAATTGAGTTATGCTATCTATGAAATCTTATGATTTTAAGCATGAAAATATGAAGAGTCATTACATGGTATGTGATGGCATTATGTTAAGATAGAATAGAATGGTATGTTATGCATCTAAGTTAAGGTGTGGAAATTATGATAAAGTTATGAGAATGGAAGTATGAAGGAACCATTGCTTAGTATGGGATGATATTATGTTAAGTCAAGAAGCAATGGTGCACAAATAAAAGGAAAGGTATTTGTAGAATAACAATATCTTTCTTGTAATTAGAACACATTAAGAGATGTCGAGATCACGTACTAGAACTAACACCAGTCAGCAAGAGCCAGATCTTGCGGAGTTAGTAGCTTCCTTGCAACGTCAATTGCAAGAACAACAGCAAGAGACGAATCAGCTACGAGAGCAAGTAGCAAGGTTTAATCGGGAACCGCGAGTTGAAGAAGTACCTCCACAAGAGATCCCCGTACCTCTTGTGGCACCTCAACCTCAGGCACCACCAATGCAACCTGAAGTACAACAAGCACCGGCAAATCTACCCGGAGATAGGGAAGATTTGTTATACGAACGGTTTAGGAGGATGAAAGCACCGGAGTTTGAAGGACTCGCGGATCCGATTGAAGCTGATAACTGGTTGATTGATATCCAAGTAACTTTGGATTTTATGGGACTTACTGAGCACGAAAAAGTTCTTTGTGCCTCATTTGCTCTCAAAAAGGATGCAAAGCATTGGTGGAGGACCCTTCAGATGCGACGTGATGTTGCAACAATGAATTGGCAAGAGTTCGTCGATGAGTTCAAGACAATGTACTACAATCAAGAAATACTAGCAGCTTAACAAGATGAGTTCAATAATATGACTCAAGGCTCAATGACAGTGCTAGAAGCGGTTAAGAGATTTGAACAGTTAGCTCGTTTGTGTCCAGAACTTGTTCCGAATGAAGCTACGAAGGTAAGACGAATGATGAAGATGTTCCGTACTGATATAGCCAAACAAGTCAGTGCAGGAAGTAGCCCGCCAACTTTAGTTTCGGATTGCATCAATCGTGCATTAAGAGCCGAATATTGGATTAACCGAGATAAGGAGGCGAGGGCTCAGATTTTTAAGGTTAGGAAAGAGGAGAAGACTATGGGAAAGCAGTTGCAGTCGAGGCCAACTCAGGAAACGTACCCAAAGGGCCAGACTAACAACGTTGCTCAAGGTTCCAAACCGCCTGGGAAAAATAAGAGGAAGGAGAATGCTAATAACCAAGGCCAACAACGGAACTATCCCCAAAAGAGAAACAATCGGGGAAACGGGGGAAATAATGTTGATTTTCCAGTATGCGCACAATGTGGAAAGAAACATTTGGGTGTATGTAGATCGGGGACCAATGCTTGCTTTATCTGTGGCAAGGAAGGTCATTATGCGAAGGGTTGTACTCAGAATCGGCAGAATCCGAACCCTCAGTACCTGACTAGGAACAGTAATGGCCAATTTCACGCGGTTCAAGCCAGGATTGAAGGTCCGTCAATTGCCCAAGGTAGACTAGAAGCCCCCGAACCACGAGCTAGGATCTATGCTTATACAAAGGGAGATGCCGAAGTTGGGACTTCTCATGTGGTAACAGGTCAAATCTCTGTCTCCACTCGTAATGCGATTGCTTTGTTTGATTCTGGTGCCACCCATTCATTTGTATCGATGGGATTTGCCCGGAAGTTAGGAAGAAGTGCTGATAGGTTAGAACAAACCTTTAAAACCTCTCTTCCGTCTGGAGAAATATTGTTGTCTGATTGTTGGATACGAAATGCTTCGATAGCTATGTGCGATAGGGAATTGTATGTAGACCTGATTGCGATTAAGCTACAAGATTTCGATGTTATTCTCGGAATGGATTTCTTAAGCAAGTACAACGCTAAGATCGATTGTAGAAAGCGTTGTATTAAGTTTAGCCCCGATGGTAAGGAAGAATTTAGTTTTTATGGCCAACCCCGAAGGTCAACAACTAGACTAGTCACGGCAATGAAAGCTTGGAGAATGTTAGCTAAGGGATGCCAAGGATATTTAGCTAACATGGTAGACAAGGATCGAGTGATGGAATTATCACCAGAAAACGTTCCCATTATAAGAGACTTTGTAGATGTTTTTCCGAAGGATTTGCCTGGACTTCCGCCGGAGAGAGAAATTTCTTTTGAGATAGAACTACTACCTGGAGCTGCCCCAATATCAAAAGCACCCTACCGTATGGCGCCTGCCGAATTAAGGGAACTTCAAGTGCAGTTACAAGAGTTACTCGACAAGGGATTCATCCGACAAAGTCACTCACCATGGGGAGTGCCAGTTTTGTTCGTCAAGAAGAAGGATGGATCGTTACGAATGTGCATTGACTACCGTGAGCTGAACAAGATTACCATTAAGAACAAATATCCTCTCTCGAGGATTGATGATCTTTTTGATCAACTTAAGGGAGCCGAAGTCTTCTCAAAGATTGACTTGCGATCAGGATACCATCAACTTAGGATTAAGGAGGTGGATATTTCTAAGACAGCTTTTAGAACCCGTTATGGGCATTATGAGTTTCTCGTCATGCCATTTGGACTGACTAATGCCCCAACTGCTTTCATGGATCTTATGAATCAAGTATTCAAGGAATACTTAGATAAATTCGTTATTGTATTTATTGACGATATTTTGATTTACTCGAAGTCGGTTAAAGAACATGAACAGCACCTCAGAACGGTTTTGGAGATATTGAGAAGGAATCAACTTTATGTCAAGTTCACGAAGTGTGAGTTTTGGTTAGAAAAGGTGCACTTCTTGGGTCACGTAGTTTCAAAAGATGGAATTTATGTTGATCCTGCTAAAGTAGAGGCGGTTAGTGCATGGCCCGTGCCTAAGAATGTTACGGAAATACGAAGTTTTCTTGGATTAGCTGGATATTACCGACGTTTTGTGGAAGGATTTTCTAAGATTGCAGCACCACTTACGGCTCTTACTAGGAAAGGAAAGAAGTATGAATGGACGCAAAGGTGTGAGGAAAACTTCCAAGAACTAAAGAGGAAGCTTACTAGTGCCCCAGTACTGATAATTCCTGATGTCGATGCGGGAAATTTCGTTATTTATAGCGATGCTTCTAAGACCGGACTCGGAGCTGTCCTAATGCAAAATGGAAAGGTGGTCGCTTACGCCTCACGTCAACTCAAGGACCACGAACGAAATTATCCAACCCATGACTTAGAGCTTGCGGCAGTAGTTTTCGCTCTAAAGATATGGAGACATTACTTGTATGGAAATAGATGTGAGATTTATACAGATCATCAAAGTCTCAAATACATCTTTACCCAGAAGGAGCTCAACATGAGACAGCGTCGATGGTTGGAATTGGTAAAGGATTATGATTGCGAAATCCTCTATCATCCTGGAAAGACAAATAAGGTAGCAGATGCTCTAAGTAGGAAGTCAACCGGAATGCTTATGTCCCTTGAGATGATATCCAAGCCACTTCAAAAGGAAATTTCGGATTTTAACTTGGAAATGGTCACTGGGAAATTGGCTGTATTGACACTCCAGTCCAATCTCCTAGAATCTATTAAGCTTCACCAAGGACAAGATCCCTTTTTGATAAAGATACAGCTTTTTGAAGGAAAGAATAAGGAGTTTAAGACTTCTCCGAATGGATTGATGATGTTCAAAGGAAGGATTTGTGTGCCAAACTTTGAGTTTCTTAGACGGCAAATCATGTCTGAAGCACATGAGACACCATACTCGGTTCATCCCGGAGCGACGAAGATGTATAAGGATCTCAAGGAAAGCTATTGGTGGCCGAATATGAAAAGAGAAATTGCTGAATTCGTGTCACAATACCTAACTTGTCAGAAAGTTAAGGCCGAACATCAACATCCTGGTGGAGATCTTCAGAAAATTGAACTTCCAAAATGGAAATTGGAGCAAATTATGATGGATTTTGTGGTTGGATTACCCAGAACTACGCAAGGAAACGACATGATTTGGGTGATTGTGGATAGGTTAACCAAATCAGCCCACTTCATTGCCATCAAAGCTACCTTCTCAGTTGAAAAGTTAGTCGAAATTTATGTCTCCCAAATTGTTAGGTTTCATGGAGTGCCAAAGTCTATTATCTCAGACCGAGATGGACGATTTACTTCTCGATTCTGGAAGGGTGTTCACACGGCTATGGGATCAAAGTTGAAGTTCAGCACAGCTTTTCATCCACAAATCGATGGTCAATCGGAGTGAACTATCCAAACGTTGGAAGATATGTTGAGATCGTGCGTCATGAATTTCAAAGGAAGCTGGGACGAGAAGCTACCTTTGATTGAATTTTCTTATAATAATAGTTATCATGCTTCGATTGGTATGGCTCCATTTGAAGCATTATATGGAAGGAAATGTCAATCTCCCATCCACTGGCAAGAGGTCGGACAGAAACAACTGCAAACTACGGATTTTATTCGAAAGACTTCAAAAGACATCAAGGTGATTAAACAACGACTTGGCGAAGCCTTCAGTCGACAGAAAAGTTATGCAGATAAGCGCCGAAGGCCCTTATAATTTCAAGTAGGAGATTCGGTCTTTTTAAAGATTGCTCCTATGAAAGGGATTATGAGATTCGGTAAGAAGGGAAAACTTAGTCCGAGATACACAGGGCCATTCGAAATTCTCGAGAAAATTGGAAAAGTGGCATACCAGCTAGCCTTGTCGCCAGCATTAGCCTCTGTGCATAATGTTTTTCATGTTTCTATGTTGAAGAAATATGTCCCTAATCCTTCCCATGTGTTGAGTCAAGAACCGGTTGAAGTAGAAGCGGATTTGACTTATGAAGAAAGCCAATTCAGATTTTGGATCGGGAAGAAAAAGTTTTAAGAAACAAAACCATTCCCATGGTTAAGGTGTTATGGCGGAACCATAATATTGAAGAAGCAACGTGGGAATTAGAAGAAGAAATGAGAAAGAATTATCCCAACTTATTTTAATTTTCGGGGACGAAAATTTTTAAGGAGGGTAGATTGTAATAACCAACTTTTCTGTAGCTACATGTTTCCTTTTTAAAGGATATTCAAGTTTGAAATGCATATGTTATATGAGATTTATGTTATGATTTAATTGCACATTCTTGAATTCTTAAAGGTTTAAGATTCAATGATGAGTTATGTATGTATGATTTGAGCCTTTTTATAGAAGAAAGGTGAAGTAGATTTTGAAGACTAATATCGGTCAAGGTTAGTTTAACATGACCTAAGATATGATTAAGGCAATAAGTAGAAAAAGTTATGAGACCATTATAGGAAAATTAAGCATAAAGTAGATAAAAGTCAAGTAAGGTCTTATGAATGATATTCGGACTTTAAAAGAATGACCAAGTATGGAAAAGATGACAAATGTCACCATTTAGGGCTGGATAGCTTTTAGGGGCCTAGATGTAAGGAATTTTACTTTTTGGGGTCAAAATGTGAGATTCAAGAAAAGTTTAAGTTATGATTTTTAATAAGTAAAGAAAGCTTTGAATTCTAGATTTTATTAGCTAGAATTCAATCAAGCTGAAGATCAATCATATTTGGTTGATCTAGTTAGAAGTCTATGCATCATCTAGTTAAGGTTAGATTGCATTTTCGGTTTAGACACATGGCTGCTTAGGAGCCGTCCATCTTATGATTTTGGAGATGAAATTTTCAGTTTTATGAACCATAAAATAAGCAAAAGAAATTGTGGAATGTGTGAGAGATGACATCTCACTACTAGCTAGAAGTTATAGATATATAGCTATGCATACTTAGTGCCTAAGTTGATCCATGAATGCCAAGTCATGGCCGAGCCTTCTTACCACCTCATATAAAAGCTGAAAACAAGAGTGTAAAGCTTGCATGTGGTTAGTAAATTCATGCATCAATCCCCCACCCATAACCGGACACACACAAAGGGTTGACAAACCATGCCTCATAGCTTGAAAAGTTCAATCATGAAGCTTAGATTCTTGTCAAAAGCATGCATGCATTATGCACCTCTTAATCCACCATTCAAGGCATGACACCTAGCACCAAGGAGCCTTAAGAATGAAAGTTTAGTCTGTAATAGCAACCACTTGGTCGGTTGTCATCCTAAAGGATTGCCACATTTACACTAACTAGTAGATTAGTAGGTAGTGTTGTCTTGCTTATGTCTCACTACAATGGCTACATGTTTTAACCTTAATCACCGACTATCCTTAGGGAGACACCTAGCCGTTGCACATCCAAGAAGGAGACACCTCAAACCCTAACAATTATAAGCAAAAGTTTGGAAAGGATTACTTGTCAAATGATCAAGATCACACCGGACACCTCATGAAGTTCATGCACCATTTTGATGACACCTTGACATCTTAAAGGCTCATGGTTTCACCTATAAATAGGTAAAAGTCTGAACATGGAAAGACTTTAGAAAAGCTTAAGAGTGAGCTGTTATACCTTTAATTCACATTTAAAAACCGAGCCTTGTAAGGAGAAGAAAACAAAGAGAAGAGTGACCTTAGAGTTTGAAAGGGAAACCGGAGGTAGCATTTTTAAGAGTGTTTAGAGGATTCTCGGCTTTAGCTCCATTTGAGTTTCTCGAAAGACAAGGTAAGCTTTGTTACTCTATGCCCTTTTGAGTAAGTGTTAGATTAAGCTTTAAGACATGCATCAGTTAAGTTCATCTCTTAGAATGCATGCACAAGTTCGGCTAGTATGATTTTCGGTTGTAGTAAATTTTATGGTCTCTAGCTTTAAAGATATGTAAGTATATGATTTTGGGTTGAAATAAAAGTTAGTAGGTTCTGAGAAAACCTATGATCTGATCCATGCATGTATGTATAAGTTCAAGAAAATCTGTTTGATGGACAAATAAAAAGAAGGGATAGATTATGTTGCATCTAGTGTTGTAGAAATTTTAAGGAACCTAACTGCTAAGAACTTTTGCATATTATTAAATAAAATATAACCAAAAAATAAAATCTTTTTTTGCTAGTCAAAATTAACAAATAATAATTCTCCCATACATGAATTGTTTCGCAAAAAT
Source organism: Ficus microcarpa (assembly GCA_025413485.1). Classification (NCBI taxonomy): domain Eukaryota; kingdom Viridiplantae; phylum Streptophyta; class Magnoliopsida; order Rosales; family Moraceae; genus Ficus; species Ficus microcarpa. The sequence continues at coordinate 4,115,218 of CM046387.1, forward strand.
GAACGGCGTTGCTATACTTTCTTTCCATCGGTTGACACGCGTATAGTTGTATTCTTGCCGACAAACTACATAATTTATTGTCCTTACCGTCTGCATTATCTCAAGAAATAAAATACTCAAAGAACAGATGAATTTGATGCTTTTATGCATAGAAATTATTCGGTTGACCGCTGTAATAAAGTGATACATCTGTTTAATAAAAAATTAACATTTAGAATAATTTACTATATCATTGTTATATAGTTATATTTCTCATATATCATAATCTTCTGGAAAATTTTCTAATAATTAAATAATAATTATCTTATAGAAAAATAAAAGATTATTTATCTTAGCATACATTTGGTATGCGGGATTGAATTGAATATGTATTTGGTGAGACGTTTAAATTATTGGAATAAAAAAATATAAAAATTTGAAATGTGTTCTTAAAAAAAATTACTGTCGAGCTTGTTCTGCCCATCTCAATATTCTATGTAATTTAAAAAAAAAATATGTCTCATTTGGATTTATATATGAAAAATTATGAACTTTTAAAATTTTAGTTATAAAAACTATGAATAATGAAATTAAGGTTGATTTTTCTAAAAAAGACAAAAATGAATTAATTTTTTTTATGTACTATGCTTCTTTATTTCCATTGGTGGAAGACTCATGGCTATTACACAGACTACGTTTATCCGTTTTTTTTTTATTTATCATTTGTCGTTCTCTTATTTCAGATGATTAGGACAACTACTCCAAATGGTAAAATATTATTTGATTTTAAATTTTTAACTTTACCTCAAACTTTCTTTATTTTTCATTTTTAAAAAACTCAAGTTTTTTTATTTCAAATCAAAATAGGATGATTTTTATATCAAAATGCTCATAACGACAAGATGAAGAAGATAAAATTGATTTTGCATATTTTTTTTTCTAGCCTATTTTAAAGTTTTATACTATTTTATATATCACATAATTTGTTTAAAAGTTTTCTCTCCAAACATAGATTTTTAACTTAACCTCCAAAACGTCATATCCAGATATCACTCCAATTGGGCCCTTAGTTTTAATTTTTAAGTAAATATTCTTTTCAAAAAACATTTCCATTAAAAAAAATAGAAAAACCAAAATCTAAACCAAAACCAAAACCAAAACCAACAAAGCGGTGGATACTTTGGAAGGGAAAAAAAAGGCTGGCTTGTAGAAACAAGTAAACAAAACGTTCGATACTTAAAAACCAAAAAAAAAAAAAAAAGAGAATTTCCCAGAGCTATTCAGTATCATGACAATGTTAATCCATCCAATAAAATGAAACAGGGGATATTTAAAAAGACTGAAAAGAACGAAAAAAAAAAAACCGTTAGATTTAATTGGTGACTGAAAAAATGTAGGAGAAAGAACTTTGTTTTGGTGAGTGAATAAAGGACTAAAATTGTAATTTGATTGTAGGGTTTTGTATAGAATAAACAAGAGGTATAATAAGTAATAATTAAAATTAAAAATTTAAATGTTGGACGGTTTAAGTAGAGGTGTGAGAAAAACAAAAAAGATTCTTAACAGACCAAAAAAAAAAAAAAAAAAAACCAGTTCTAATATTAGCCTCCTCTATTCCACTATAAGTGAGAACAATAACAAGTGTGAAAACTCGAGAGCTACCATAGAAAGTTATCCATCTCAACTAGAGGACTCGGCTTCTCCAAGAGCTAACAGCCACTAGCTGATAGAGCCCATCAACAACTAGTTGCTAAATCGATAGACCTGCATGATGCATGACTCAAATCCTTGCCTTAATGTACAGCCTCTTACCAAATACCAATGTTTAAAATTGTGCAATCGGGTATTAAGACGTTTTCTGTTTGTGAGTTAAGACGTAAGTCTTAATGCAGTTTGAGGCATAAGCCTCGAAATGAAACCATAAAATAAGTCGAAAAATATGAAAAATCATATAGTAGGTAAAAATCATAACATAAAGTAACAAAGGAGGAACAACCAAAACGATGGTTTCTGTCAAACAGGATTGTTGAACACATTTAGGGTTTTCTTAAGTCCTAAATATGGGTTTCTTTGGACTGGAAAAAGCCTCGGAAAAATTGAGGCTACCGCCTCATTTATTGCGCAAAAGCGTGCTTTTTTTGAGTATGCCTCAATTCAGAGTGGCGCACGCAATTTAGTGTGCACTTGAGGCTTAGGCCTCATTACTTTTTTTCCCGCAATTCACTGAGTTGCGCCTCAAATTGCGGAATTTTAAACACTACCAAATACTGGGATTAGTTAAGAGAGAGAAATATTAAATCAACAACTGAGCAGAAAGGATCATAAAAATTGCAAAGAATTGGAGTAATGCCTGAAAACTATACAATTTGCAAGATAATATCCACAAATCAGTTCAATTTGAGTTGATAATTAACAACAAAGCAGAGTATATTAACAAGAAAACAATGAATAGTTATCTTTTTTATTTTTTTATTTTTCTAGGTACAAAATGACAATCATCAAGACGGACACAATATTGGCGGAAAAAGGATGTCATAAAATAAGATTGTACACAAATATAAATTCTAGAACACTTCACGCAAACCGATGTAAATGTGAATTCTCAAGTGTCACCTGATTGCTCCAAGTAAATTGGCACCATCAAGCTTTGCACCTTCTAATTGCTGAACGAAAGAAAAAACGGGGGTTACATCTTGAACTGAACACGGTTAGAGTTACAAACTACGCTCCACCACTTTATGTTTGAATAATAGCGACAGAAAACAAAACAATTTCTGCAATAACTTCACAACGAATATTTCAGTCAGGGTTTACTTACGGTATCTCTCAGATTCACTTGTCGTAAATAAGCTCGTTGGAGGTTTGCACCCCGCAAATTGGTATTACTCAACTTGGCACCCTGAAACACAATTCATACAACAATAATATACACATAGTCGTTTCAATTATTACCCTTAACTACCTACATCGCATGAACCTCTAGATTAATATAGTCGCTCCTGATTTAATATCGTAGGCCAAAAGATTATGACAAAAGAGAGCATCACAACTAGTTACAACGACCATATGTCAACCAGAATGGTTAAATTTATTCAAGTTACCAAATGCTAGCTTTTGGGCAAAGGAGCTTCTAGCTTCATTCTTTGACTAGGCCTCTTTAGAATAACTTCAGTTTGTGCAACATTTTCTTTGGCTGTAGTTCCCTTCTAATGCAATTGTTTTCCTCAACTAGTGACAGAAGTTCAATTTTTTTTTTTTTTTTTTTCTTCCTTCGATGTTTCTAATACGCAATTATAAAGCTAAATAATATTTACCTTCAAATTGGCTCCTTCCAGTATAGCTCCCTCCAAATTGGCATTTGTAAGATCAGCATTCTGAAGGAAAAAAAAAAAAAAAAGAAATCAGCAAGCAAATTTGTAAATAACGATAACCCGATAAAGGATTCCAAAACATTTTGTTTGCATCTGAAGTAAACAACATTTTTCCTTTCGAACAACAATAATAAATAAACAATAACAGATTTTTTATTTTTTATATTTTTACTCATGATAAGTTTTCTTTTTTTTGTTTTTTTTTTGAAAAATAATTTTCCTTTTATTAACTAAAAGTAAACCATATTTTAACAAAATATCTGAGAAGCTCCACTGTCTTATATTGCCTAAAATATTTTAGTAATTAACAGAAAATAGGTTTACATGTATGCCTGTAATAACAGGACTTTTCTTCATCGGATTATTATTATTATCATCACTATTATTACTACTATAATTTGAAAAGAAACTCAAATTTGATTAAAAAAGGTTTTTTTTTTTTCGTTCTTTTTTAAATCAGAAAAAATACAAAGACGATGGGGGTCCTTCCATGAAAACGAAAGAAATAAAAAACAATTATATAATCGTATTTACACAACTTAACCAGATCTGACAAATTTAAATTAAAAAAACCTTTGTCCTCAGAAAACCAAATAGCAACAGTGTTTCATGTATCTACCAACATTTTTCTGAACAAACCAAGTCTTTGAAAATCCTTCAATTTCTTTCCAACCAAAGTGATCAACACAGCCCCAATATAGCAAAGTTTCTTTATCAGGTTATTGGTTCTTCAGAAAGACTAAATTTAATTTAATTCATGAAGGTGAAAAAGATCGATATGAATTCACAAAAAACGATAGACAAACAAACAACCTACCATTCTATGAAGATATTCCACACCTAAACAACTCATAAGACATAATAATTGAGCAAGATCCCAAAGGTTGAAGTTTGAGTTTTTGATTTCTTTTCAAAAAAATTAAGTCCATTACATCCCTATTCAACAAAAAGAACATCTAACGAAACATCAAATAAAGATGATGACATCTATAAATATTCCCCATAAGAAACCAACTAGGGGAAAAAAAAAAAAAAAACTGTTGTCACAATTAGTGCCCAAAGGAAATCAATTTCTGAGGATGTTTAATTTGTGAAAAGCAATATGTTTTGGACAATCCCAAGTACAAGAGTGCCAAATCCGTGGTATTCTCTTCTAGCATTAAGTTCATGTCCAGAAAACATTTTTTTTCTTTTTTCTGGAAACACTCATTATTCCATTAAGGCGAGTATGGAAACCTAATCAAGGTGAGTATGGAACAATAAAACTCTGTAATTCAAGATATATGAATTCTACACCTGTAAATGTGCAGAACGGAGATCTGCTTGGCAGAAGCTACAGTCTATCAAACATGCATCTGCAAAACAAAAAAAATAAAAAAAAGAAAAGAAAAGAGACACTAAGCACAACATCCCAAATAACCTAGGACACATAATCTTGCATAAGATGGTTAGGAAAAATACTTCAGAAGTATTATTTGACCTCCAAAAAACTTTGAAGAAAAATAAACTGTTGAAGGTACTACTAGAATAGGGAAAATCAATAGTGCTGAAGGAAGCCATGGTTAAAAAAAGTCGAAAAACAACAAATCCTCAAATATCTTTCGATCCAGTTCATTGTGATCTGCATCCGATGTAGTTCTCACTATAACAAGTTAACAAGAGAAACAGATTTGGTATAGTTTGTCATTGACCCATACCTTTAACTCAAAAGAAAAAGAATCACTGCTTGAATGCATTACTCAAAACTTTGAGTGTGCACAATAGACGTTGTAGTTCTTTTTAGACCCCAAGGTACAATAAAACAACTTAAAAGAAAAGTAGAAAACAAATAATTCCAAAGCTCACAAACTTTCAGTACATCAGTCTTTCAGAAGACAGCTAAAAACTTTTTTGCTAGAAGCAGACAGCTGAAAACGGATGCTATGATATTCCAACAAAGTATTTAACACATTAGAGAAGAAATGAATTCATCCTCTTTTGGAAGAGCCCAGATTCCAAATGAATGAAAATATGACTGAATTGGTCCTAGTTACTCTCTGGGATGGAGTGGAAGAAGGGAAGAGTCCAAACTTTGATTGGATTTGTGCTCAGCGTGAACCAATTTCTCAGTGGACATTTTAAATTCTCAAAAGAATGACACAAAAGGGTGAAAATTTGGTAACATGAAATTATAGTCCACATAAACAAAACATTTCCTAGGAATAAGTGTACAATAGGATGCAACAAGAGATATGATACAAAGTCTTAAGCACTAAAACAGTTAAAGATGATAAGACAATTACTCAATTATGGTTAGAAGTAGAAAATTTTGCCTTGTAAGTTTGCACTCTGAAGATTAGTACCAGCTAATAAAGCTCCACGTAGATTGGCCCCAGTAAATTCACATCTTTTCTAGACAAAATAAGACCATTAAGAGGCTTAAATATAAAATATTAAAAAATGAAAGAGAGTAACCCTTGGAAGTGTCTTACTCTCGCAACGTTGCGTTATGGAAGATTGCTCCCTCAGCATCCACATCCTGGACCAGAATTGGTGCAGCAGAACATTAAAAAGAAGAACACTCAAAGAAATTGTATACAACTGTGTCAATATTCATGATCATCTGATAACTTCTCTCAAACTAGAGAACTATGGGCATAAATAGAGACTTTAGCCTAGATATAGGAAACCAAATCAAATGGGAAACCTAGAGAATTACAAAGAAAATACTAAATAGAAAACAAAGAAATATAAAAACAAGGAAAGTCTAGAAGAGGAAATCTAGAATAGTACGCTATTGACTATTGCTTGTCATACGTAAAGAACACATGTAGAAATAATTCAAATGTGATGCAAAAGGCATAAAAAGAATGGACAATTTTATATGCCACACACAGATAAAGCTTTTAAAGATGCTCCTCTTTCCCTTATTGTTCTTAACTGGGGGGATGTGATTGGACATTTGTTTTCGTTTCTACTGCCTTTTTTCTTTTCCTAGTGTAATTTTCTTTTTGTAGGTTTGCTTACTTGCCTTTTAGGATACCTCATCTTCCTTTCCTTTCTATTTGATCCATTTATCAATATAAGTATTGTTTCTTAATAATATATAAATATATATATGTACGTATGTATGTATGTATGTAAACCACCCAGGTATAATCACTCAAAGACGTCTAGCTTTAACAATGGAAAAAAAAAATTAGAGAAAAAAAACATTTTCCATGTTGCACTCAAACACTAAGATAATATCTGTTATTCTGCTTTTAGCTTAAATTATGATTGAAACATAACCCACCCGGAACTTAGCACACTGTAGGTTTGCTCGTGAGAAGAATACATTTCTAATACACGCATAGCTGAAGTCTACAAATGATAGATCCTGCAGTTCAATGACAAGATAGAATTAGTAGAACATCATAAATGCAGCATTGTATGAACCCCACCAGCTAAGTAACGTAGCTGTTTGTATCATATTCATATGAGCTAGGAAGTACAAGGCTCTGAAAAGATACCAGTTTCGAAAGGTCAAGACCAGAAAGATTAACGCCTCGAAATCTAACTTTCGCAGATTGAATACATTTGATGATATCTGTACGCGTTAGCTCGGTAGTTAATTCTTCATCTGCCTTCCTTTTACTCATAACTGCATCAAGCCCCTCTATAAGACCCTGTAATTAATAGGGTCAGGCAATGATATATAAAACATCCCAACTTACTGGTGATGGGAGTTAGAAAACCATATAAATGGGTTCTCATAAGTTAATGTTTAATTATGAGAGGTTCTGTCTAACTATAACATCATCATTCAACATAATTACAGAGAATAGAGACCTATTACTGTCAGCATATGAGGAACAATGAACTGTGAAAACCTAGACTGAATTGGTTTATTTGTTCAGTTTTTACGGACAAGAAATTCAAGAAGCTTAGGAGACATCTTTGTAGCCAAAAAAAAAGAGCTTCATCTACCAAAGGAGCGTAGCATAAAGCACAAGAAGAAAATCTGAAAATCCGTCATTCAAGGTTGTTGGATAGAGAGACGAGATTTCAAAATTTTGAATATAACACAAGATATCAGTTACGATTCATATTCAAAACTAAAAACCTGCCTCAACAAATGTGAGATTACAAACTAGCAAACCATAAACCAAGGCATCTTTGGTCCATGTTAATGTTCTACCCATATTAATATCAAATAAGAAATTAGCATTTTGAAATACCATGAAAGACGGCCAAAATGGTGATGGAAGAGAAAATTCATTAAAACCTTTGTTGTCTGAGACTTTGCCCAGACTAATCCACGGGAACCATGCAAAGCACCCCTCCACATGGATGAGGTATATGTCGGGCATTTGGCCGTGGGTGTGACCCCAAGGAATTGGTAGCACTCAATGGAAATCAAGCCTTATAGATCTAATGCCTCGTGAGGCACTAAGTCCAGGTTAGAATTCGTTAAAATTTTGTTGTTGCTAAATATCTCTTTTGTTAAGGGCAAACACAAAACGCCAAGTACCAAATCTCAACATACCAGTAGATCAGCTACTGGTAGAATTTTATTCAGCCTCCAGTAGGAAGCTCTGACCATTTAGAGTCTTTCAAAGTGGTAACAACACCATCCACTAGAGTGCACTTAAAATTGAACATACAGCAATAGTTAGTTGCAAACACAAAAATGTAAAGTACAAAACTCCACTTACCAGTAGCTGATAATATTCTGCCTCCCGCAGAAGCTCTGAATATTCAGAGTCTTTTAATGTAGGGACAACACCATCCCTTAACCAATTAAGAATGTGTCGAAAATGCTTGCCATCTCTATCAACAAACACAAACCCCTGTAAGAATTCAATAAGTTTGAGGAACTGATTTTGTTCTTATGTGCTTGAAAGAAGTAACATTCCACTTATCATCCATATATAAAACATCTTCTAGGACATCTGTGCTTATTGATTACTAGCACCACTAATGTAGAAGTTAAAACTTACATGCATACAAATGTGTGTGTGTGTATAACACATGACATAAGCTGCGTACGCCAATGTATACACACACCCTTACACAAACACAAGCACATGTGCAGATACAAACTTAATGTAACTTCTTATTTCATTATACAGAATCACATAGTCGCAAGCATAAATAGTTATTGAATTATCCCTCCCCCACCCACCACTCTCTCCCTCATGCATTTTCTAGTGAAGTTCTACAAAACAAAACTAAACAAGACGACAAATAACATAGACGACACAATAATCCACTAATGCATGAGAATAATGTAATCAGGGATATAAATATTAGTAGTTTAATCAACCATTGAAACCATAATAATTATTTAGCTCTCCTTTAATAATTAATAGTATTTAAGAAACTGAACATTATAGGCTGTTAACATCGTCATATCACTGCCAAAAAGAATAAAAGAGAAATAAAACTGATATTATATGGGCAAAGGCTAAAAAACGAAGTAAAAAAGTGAAGGATTTCAGTAAAGTACAGATGAAACAAGCGGCTGACTACAAGCAATCTTGGCATTCACATAATCTAATCAGCTTTGGAATTTAGTAACGTTGGTTTTATATTATCCGGAGAGATTATAATTTCCTACGGATATGGCGTCAGTCTATCAAGGGAATCGAAAGAAATGCAGAAAGTATGTAACCTAACAAAAGGAATTAACCTTTTCAGGGTCCTGGCACACGGTATGCCTGCCACTGAACATTGCAGCAAGCATTGAATGTGGCTCTCGCTGAGTCAAAGTATCAACCGTAGTCCAATATTTCTTCCCTCCTGACCAAAAAAGAGAAAGAAAAGAAAAAAAAAAAAAAAACAATAGATGAGCTTTTGAAAAAAAAAAAAAAAAAAGAGATATTCACTTTAATGATAATCAAAAAGTTACAAGACAAAAACATAAAGAAAGGACGAGGAGTCCTCACAAAAAACCGAGTGCAATAGACTAAATAACTGCAAAGAAACTTCTCCTGTAGAAACAACAAAAACGGACCCCAGCCTCTAACTATATCGCACAAAAACAAGCAGCTTTCTTTATCATGATGAACCCGGATAGCTACCCAAGATTTAACTCTATCATATATCACATCACTAGTTTCCTCAGTATCTTTGAAAATTCTCCTGTTGCGTTCCCTTCCAAATTCCCCAAAAAGATAGCTAAAACAGCTGTGTCGCAAATTCGGTTGATGAACATAAACAATCAAAACAATTCCAAAAAGTTAGAACTACTATGACTTCATTGGAATAACCATAATAAGTACCAAAAACAAATTATTTACTAATCATTCATGTCGTTTCAAGTATTATAAAGGAAACTCTCCACAAGTTAAAAAACAAATATTAGCACCCCAAGATAATGAAAGATAAGATCCACATTGCTTCAGGTACGACTGAATATAAAGGAATTTTCTTTTCTTTTGTTTCAGAGATTGTAAAAAAGTAGCGAAAGCATAGACCATCTCCAATGCAAATGCCAATGCCACCACTATATTTGGCATAAAAAAGTGCGCAAATAAAATAGTTAGTATGTTGTTCTATCATGTACTCTCCAATGCACAATGCTAATCCAAACGTTGAATTTACTTTTTGTAACAAATATTAAGTTTTAGAAGTAAACTTCTAATTTTTAACATAAATTGAAAATGATAATCTTGATGTGATTAAATGAAAAGGTAAATACATCAACAAATAGAAATATAAATGCCAAACTTTTTCATATCATTTGCTTGGTGCCGAATTCGACAAATTAGAGAGTGAGTTTACGACCCAAATGCCAAAATGTTAAATTGGCATAATAATTTGGCTCTATATTATAGATGCTGTAAGTTATTTTCATGTCAATCTAGCAAATTACAGCCTTACAAACGATGCCCCCATGATTCCAACCAACTCTAGAGCTCTGTTTGGTTGCTGAGAATCGACAACAGCATAACCAAAACAGAAGAGCTCCTAGTCAATGAAAGGACAAATGCTACCACGCTTTTCAACCAAAAAAACAAAAAAAAAGGAACCGGAGCACCAAGGATTCTCTGTCGTTCTAAAGAATTTTTCTTGGGAAACAAACAAGGAATAGAGTGCAGAAATTGGAATAAGAGATAGGCTGCAGAAATTTAGGGATCGAAGTTCGTTGTAAAGAAATCGATTAGAAGAGAAGTGAAAGGATTAACTGAATTTGACTTTGCACAGAATGGGAAAAAACTTTGTACCATAGAAAGAGAGAGAGAGAGCGCTGACCGATATTAAGGCGAATAACAGAGGAAGAATCAGAGTTCGTCATCGTCTGACCCTCAAAGCAGACTCAGAGAGAGAGAGAGAGAGAGAGAGAGAGAGAGAGTTTAACAGCGAAGGTATCCACCGAGTAGGTAGCTTTGACTGGCGCCTTTTGATTAGGGAAAGAAAAAAAGGAGAATTTTGATGAATGTCCAAAAAAATATAAATAAAAAATAAAAAAGGGGTACAAATTACTTTTTTTTCCCCAAAATTTTAAGTTTATTATAAAATGTCTCAAAAACTTTAATTCATACTATTTATTTTTCTTAAATTTTGAAAATATTTGTGAATTTTTTCCTTCAATTAAATCATTAACAAAAAAACACACGACACTCATTGAAAAAATGAGTTCTGAATATTATTTAGGATTAATTTCAAAAATAACACTTATATGAAAAATATTATTAAAACTAGCAATATTTTTATTTCATTTTATTGCTAGCACTACTACGTCATTTTTTCTCCTGATTTGTGGGATCTAGAAACTTTTAAGGGATGCCAGATTCTGGGATAACCCCTGTCTTCCCGCCCACCCAAATTTTCCTATAATGTCCTGACTTGATTTTCAAACCATTTTCAATATTTTAGAGAGAGAAACTCTCATTTAAAGAGAGGAAGATAGCAAATGAGAGAGAGAGAGAGAGAGACATATCATAAGAAAACCATCGGAAACCACTCCAAAACTGCTCAGAAATCATCGGAACCACCACCCACACCCTCTATAAAGCTTTTTGAACTCTGTAATGGGTGAAGAATATTCAAAAACCACCCAAACCTAGTTAAAAAATCTTGAGGCTCCCACGTCCAAACCCACGAAGTTGTTGAAGAGAAACATTACCCCCAAAAGTACGTCTCCTCAAATAATGGCTTCACAGAGAAAAGGCCACCAGTAGAGAAAAACCCTAAAAAACCGACACCAGAGAAAAAAGAAAGGCGCCCGAGGAAGGTTGAAGAGAAAGCTGCGGAAAATGAAGTTAAGGAATCCACAAAAGCAAAAAAATAAAACCCTAGAAGAGAAGAATGTGCATGCTGAAGAGGTAAAAATTTTACATTTTCGATTAATT
>CM046387.1:4126985-4216395 GCA_025413485.1 Ficus microcarpa
GACTGGCCGCCCCAACCACTCCATAGTTGCACGCTGGGTACGGACACATATGTAAGGGGCCCATAAGCAAGATAAGATAAGGCAAGATGTAAATCATGCTATGCAAGTATAAGAAACCATAATGAAGCATAAATGACTCATGCATGATTAGATATACTATGCAGTTATGTTGTGAAATGTTGTAATTTATCATGTTAAGTTATGTGTCACGGATGTATAGTTGTACTTGCTGAGCCAAAGTTCACGTCTTACGCCTATGCTGTAGGTAAGCAACCTATGAGCAGCGGCTGATGCAAAGATGGGGAAGCGTGGCGGAGCGACTGTGAAAAAGTGGAAAAGTGACCGCTACGCGTTTTTTGTCTTTATAAGTATTTTATTTCAAACAGAACAAAGTTATTTAATTATTGTATATGCGTACGCAAAACATCTTAAGTCAGTTAAAGTAGGTATGTACATACGCTTGTGAAAAAAAAAATTTCCGCTAAATTATGCTAAGTCGATAAGTATGTAAGTACGGTAACGGCTTGTGCTAGGCGAGTCGTTACACATAAATCATGAATTTTATAAAGCCTTTTTCCATAAAAGGCTTCATGCATGACTAAACAATTACTTATTGAGTCTCATAGCCAATTGAATGAGAACTCAAACATTTACTAATAAAATCATGAATTTTATATTGACATACATAATTCAATCTTAAATTTTTCTTTGTCTCAAAGGAAATCATAAGTCATAAAAATTCAGGGTATTACATTCTACCATCCTTAAAAGATTTTCGTCATCGAAAATTCGAATAATTCTAAGTGACTTTCTTCAAATTCACTACCAATCCATAGTAACTTGTTCATGTTCCCATTTTAATACTTTAATGGGATCATGTCTCTTATACAGAACCATAATCTTACTTCCATATCATCATAATTCATACCTTCATATTCTCATACTTTCATGCTTTCAGGCATACTTTCATTCTTTCATACTTATCCTCATACTTTTATCATACTTTCATTCTTTTATACTTTCATACATACTTTCATCATGCTTTCATACTTTCATCCTTTTACATTGCATCACAGGAACTATCTACATAAAATTTGTTAGCAAGTATATCATATAACTTGCCATATTTGAAAAACATATATAACCTTTCCATACTTGAAAAGCTTATTGTATCTTATATTTAAGATACTTCTCTTTAACTTTGTTTGAGGGCTCAGCGAATATATCATATTGAAAAATATTTTTCTTTCAATTTAGCTGAAACTGATGACCCTCTAGTACCATGTTAATCTTGTGCTGTTAGAACCCTTGACTTTTCATGATGGCCCCTTTCTTGGAACTTTGTTCCTTAAGGATTCAGCCCTTTACTTGACATAATGGCCCATTTCTTGGAACTTTATTCCTCAAGGTTTTCGGCCCATAACATAACATAACGTAACATAACGTAATGTGAGTTGGTTCTAATAAGCATAAGATCAAGCACCATACATAAAATAACTTCTTTGAATCTTTTTCCAAGTTAATCATGGAAAACAATAATAATAGTATTATTGAAAACATATTACTGTTCGAGTGATGCAGTGAAAGGCATCCTTGTATCAACTAGCTACTTGTTAACTAGTAGAAACTTCTCTTTTGCCTTTAGCATTTCCTTCAAAGCTCAAAGGCATAATCATAATTCTTAGGAATATCTAAAACTTCACATCATCATATAATTTCTATTACTTAAAATGTCGTATATAGTCGACCTTAGTGAAATCATCATATGTCGACTCCAAGGTTGTTGTCAATCTCAACCTCATTAACTTCATCATCAGTCTTATAGCCATCATCATTATTATGGCCTAATAAATTGTTGTTGGTAGCATCTAACTCATATTGGCATATTGCCTATTTGCTACTCCCAAACTAAGGCATCCTCAAAATTTTTCCCATATCTAATATTACTCTTATGGGGCAAAAGTTTCACAACTAGTGTAAGACCCGAATTTTCATGGACTTATGATTTCCTTATTCATAAGAAATTAAAAGTCCACAATATGTGTTTATAAGATGTTTCATGAAAAATTATGAATTTTAATGAGAAATTCATAATTTTATTTCTTAATGTTTGAATTCTCTTTAAATAAACTAAAAGACTCAAAATAGAATGCCGAAATTAGCAAATGGCTTTTTGAGTTGAAAAGAACGAAAAAGGATGTGATTTTACGAAAATCAAAAGTTCGACCGAAAAAGTCGACCTTGACTAAGAAAAGTCAAAGAGTTGACTTTACAGTATGATGAAAGGCAATGTAGAAAAGAGACTGCGAACACCTTCTTTATGATCAAGATAGTACGAATAGGCCATAAAACCACCCTAGAAAATCAAGCACACCGAATTAGGATTAAGGGCAAAAAAGTCTCCGAAAAATAAGAAAGATATTTTTACGGTCCGATTTTACACAGAAAAATTTTGAACCGAAGTACAGTATGAAAATACTGAGCACAGTATTAGAAATATCTATGTGGTAAAAAAAAATGGATTTTTGGAGAATGGCCAAACAAGGCCCTTGTTTTTAAGGGTGATGACCTCATGTGTTTTTTTTAGTATGATGTCATTAACCTTAAGTAAGCATTGGAAAGGTTCATGAACTTTTTAGCCTCTTCCTTGGCCGGCCACATACCCCCCCCCCCCACCTCTATAAATAGATGCCCCAAAAACCCATTTTTATTCACAAAACATAGCCAAACTTTTGCCATTTTTATGCTGAAAATCCGTGGGTTTGGGGGAGAGAAAGAGGAAAGAAAAATCAAAAATTCTTGAGGGCTTTTGCTTGTAGATTGCTCGGGTTTGTTAGGGAGAAACAAGAAAAAAATTTGAGAACTTGGAGACCCATTTTTGGCTGCTGTGGCCGTGGGTTTGAGAGGAGAAAAAGGAAAGGAAAAACTGAAAAATTTTAGGGGAAAAAGCTTGTGAGTGTTCGGCTTTGAGTAGATCTACCAAGGAGCCAAGAAAAATTTTGGGTATCCCACCTAGAGCCAAAACCGTGAGCAAGGAGGACCAAAGGAGATTTGGGATTTCAAACCTTAACTTGGGTTTAATGTAAACTCTTGAACCAATCCTTCAATTAAGTTCAATTCTAGCCTTTTAATTGTGGTTCAAGTTGGTTTGTAAGGACATAAGTCCACAATTAATTTTCAGCCCTAGATTTGTTAGTGTGTGCTTGGTTAGGGATTAGGGTGTGGTTAGCTTATTTATGATATTTGCTTTCTTGATTTGTGCTTGAAAAATTATTAGGATGCATGCTAGATGTGATTGGTATGTCCCCCGATTTTTGGTCACAAAATCTGCCCTAGGCAGTGCTTGTGTGGCTGCTAGTTCAATGGTGAATGTGTTGGTGGATGCTTGATCATGATGCTAGGCTAGAAACCATGCAGTCCAAGAATAGGGCTTACGGTTTAGGGTTGCATGGGCACATGGGATCCGCTTGATTTAATGTATGGGACGTTAGAAGCGCTGCATGTTTGATGTGTAAGCTCCTGAAGTAATCGATCGAGATAGATTCCGCGAAATAGGACGTAAACCAGACTAAGCAACCGAAACTGCCAGTTCAGATTCAAAACTAGCCAGTTTCGGGAAAGTGGAAATTTAAGGCCTTTAGAGGCCGAACTGGATAAAACTCAAAATACGAAAGTTGTTTAGAAGGGTTTTTTCTAGGAAGAAATGTGGGCAGAATCTCAAAATGAGGCTCCAATGGCCTCCATTTTGCAAAAACCCGTGGCTGGTCTGCCCAGACCCAGTTTTGATGATCAGCCTGTTTCAAACAAAAACTGGCAAGAATACAAGCCGAATGGGATTTTTAACAAAACATGAAAGTTTAGAACTTTTCGAGATTTACAACTTTCGTGAAGACAAGTTTTCCAAATTCGGAGTAGATTTTTAAACTGACACTGTTTTCCCAAGGATTGTGCAGGGAACCAAAAATTCCTGCACAGGATTTTCTAAAACTGGTTCAGAAAAACTGTTTTTCTTCTAAAGCCCATTGTTTTAACTGTGGAAACTGTTCCAAGGGCAATTTCCAGCCCTAAATGATTTTTATAAAGATCTGTTTCGAAAACAAGAATTTTTATAAGTCTCCATTTCAAAAACCATGAATTTTAAGGTTTCGGATGTGAAATTTCCAAAACTCACAAAAGTAAGAAAAATGGGATTTTAAACCAAAAGTCTTCAAGACAAAGAAAAAGTAGAATTTTAAGCCAAGATAAAACAAAATGAACGTAACAGGGGGTTTTAAGTCCTAAATAGTTTTATAAAATTTTAGTCAAAGAAGTAATAATTTTTACAAGCAAACTAAAGGATTTTTGAAAGATAATTACACAATGTTTTCCAAAGGTAAGGAAATGGGGTTTTAAGGTAAAAATTGGTAATCAAGCCGACTACGAACGGTAACCGGATATTATATCCAAGTTACAGGATCAAGCCCAAGGATGACCAAGGGTGGACTTTAGTTGACTAGATGTTGACTTTAGTTGACCCAATATTGAATTAAGGTTGACCTTAAGGGTTACCCAATATAGCCCTAAGGGATACACAAAATATATGATTGGGCTAGGATCTAAGGGTTAATGGAGATAACCCAATGATTTTGATGTAGGAGTAGAGCCCAAAGGTAGAATGATAAACCTAAACCCTAATGGAAGGATTAAAGGCTTAACACCAAAAGAGGTTATCCAACGTAACCTCCTATGGAATAATCAAAGATTGATATTCGTAAACAATAGGGTGACTGATTGAGACCAAACAAGATATCAAGTATCGGGGACATACCACTAAGAGTAGGTATGAATGTTGGTTAGGTCACCAATATTTTATGATAGGATTCTGATCCTATATTTTTCATATAGCAGGAAGTGACCTGCTGTTGCCAACCGAATTAAGGACGCAACACTCAGAATACGGCACAAGAGGTAAGTACAAACCTCACCTGCAGTATGAAAAATAGTATACTATTTTGAAAAATGCTATTACATGTTTTGTGCTATGTTCAACACAATGCTATGTTTACTAAAGTGCTATATTTGCAAAGTATCATGTTTTCAAAAGTGCTATATTTGCAGAATGCCATGTTTCCAAAAGTGCTATAATTGCACAAAAAAAATATTATGTTTGCAAAAGTACTATAATTGTAAAATGCCATGCCATGTTATGAATAAGATAAAAGTTATGTTATGATATAGTGACATCATAAGGCATGTTCACTAAAGATAAACAACATTGTAAGAGATCACAAGTAAAGTGTCGTACCAACCTCCCAAAGGTGGAGGATTTTTCATGTTCAAGTTTATGTTTCCCATAATTGTTAGGGACCTTACAACCCCTAACTCTATCTGGAGGCGCGCTTATGGTACGTACACTATGGGGCCCATATGAAAGATAATAAGTTCAAGTTAAAAATGGAGGCATAAATGAACATAAATGGTTCATGCATATATTTATGATGATTGTATGTTTTCAAGATGCCTCAAAGAAAAAAAAAATGTTTTGTGAGATAAAGTTTGTACTTACTGGGCGAAAGCTCATTAGTTATATTTCATACTGTAGGTAAGAAACCTGCAGCATAAATGATGAGCTATATGTGGACGGTACGGCGGATGAAGGGCGGTATGGATATCACTACGCATAGATTCTGCAACCCTTTTTTTATGTTAAGAAGTTTTTGTATATATGTATATATTATGAAAACAAATTATGTTACATAGTATATTTGGTACTAAAGACTTTAAACAATCTTTTATTTCAATATGTATGTAAGATAAATTTATATGAGCAAACCTTTTTATACATATGTGTGATGGAAAAAAAAATATTCCTAATTTTTCAAGTAAAGTATAGTCAAGTATGAAAGTGACGGCCATGCGTAGGATGAGGGCGTCACAATTAGGAAACTTAATTTCCATAGTATTGATCCATTCCTTAGAAGGAAAAGTTCCTTACTATCACTATACCTGAGATGAGGCGATAGGCTATATGATCTCGAAGCCTATTCTTTCTTATTGCTACTCTAGCAATCATAACTTAGCTACTACAGTTGTAAGATTAGGCTCTTGCAGAAATTTGGTTCGTTCATACACACTACGAACCATTTTCTAATTCTAGTTCTTAATTCTCACATTTCTAATACCCATTCTTTCCTCTATATCTTATCATGTCTTATCTTGGAAACATCATAACTTATCATGATATCTTCATATCATATCATAAGCTTATCCATCCCCGTATCCAATATTTTCCTTATGTGGACAAGAGTTCCTAGCTATCATCATAACGGGATGGATTAGTCCTTTACAAGCACTAGGAGTATCATTTTCCAACGTGATCAATAACGAGGGATACTTACTACACACGTAAGATCTTAACTAATTCTAATCAAAGGAAAATAAATTAACTTACTTGGGCACTTGCAGAAACGATGTGAAGTGAAGTGAAGTGAAGCAGGCTGGCAGGATACCGCTTTGATACCAACTATAACGCCCCGACCATCCATGTAGGGCCGACTACGTAAACGTGGACCGTTACCATGCTTACTTATCTTACTTTCTAGTTTCTAATGCTAGAACTTACTGAAAATTCTAGAGTGAAATTTTTGTTTCCTTTTCTACAACTTGAAAACATCTCATACATACATAAACTTGTGCCTACGGATAAACTTCATCATGCCTACCCATTACTTGTTGTGCCGATTATAAGGTCACACATAAACCCTTTAAATCGGACTTCTGAAACATTTCATACATAACATAGTACATATTTCTTGATCATACATATACAACTTCATACTTAAAAAGTTTACAGAAAATCTAGCGTAATGGTATCCCACACCGCCTTTCACTTACTGCATCGTCTCCATGGCCCACCAAGTAAAGCTGTGTTGGAAAAATCGGATCCGGTATCAGAGTTACGGCATAGCGGAAGTTTTAAAATTTTATGCCGTTTCCGGAAAAGAAACTCATGATGCATATAACAATAAACCAAATTCATGATCAAGCGTACCTTATTTCTTGGATTCTGGAATTGCTAGAGCGTTTGACCAACGTGTCTTCTCTACTATTCTCGAGTTTCACGTCTCAGAGTGCATGTGGGCACACGTTCTATGAATCCAAGCGACCGGTAATACTTTCCGAATCTAGATCCCTCCTTCTTAATTCTGATGATCCTTGTTGAGAATTTGATCCAACTTCTTTCTTCAAAACTACAAAACAGAAACCGGTTAACCTCCTATGAAAAATTATCACTCGGTTTAACATTCTTCATAGTTTTGATTCAATGGAATTTTCTTTCTTTTCTCTCTCAGAAGATAGCCGAATTTTTAATGTGGAAGAAACCAAAAAAAAATTTTTTTTCTTCCAAAAAACATTTTTTAATTTAAAAATTATAAAAAATTGGTTTTTCAAGAACTCCTAGCCTTTATATAGTATTTCAATCCTTTTCAAAATTTATCTCCTTCTTGAAAAATAATTAATAATTATTTTTCTGGATAAATATTGAACCAAAAGATCATACAACTTTAGGGCTAGATTCATTGAACCTAAAAACAATTTTTCAAGAGGAAATCCTTCCTTAAAAATTCAGCCACACTTCGAGATAAATCATGATTGGTGGTTCAAATTTTAAATCAAGAATCTAGACTAGTCAAAAGATCCTAGTCCTATCTAGATTCAAACTTCTTTTAAACCTTTTCGAATTTAAATAAGATTCGCATATTTGAATAAATATTTTCCATAAACATTATCCATATTAATTAATTTAAATAAATGAAAAATTTCAAATTTTCTTTCCTCACAAAAACCGTGCACCTCTTTAATTAGGAAAGAAAAATCCATGAAATAATCTCCATTATTTAAACCAATTAATAATTTAATGTTAGGAATATATTTAAACAATTTTGAAACAAAATTTTCTTCCCTCCACACAATTAAAAAAAACGTGCACCTCTTTTAATTAGGAGAGAAAAGATTTTGTTTTCCAAAATTCAAACACAATCTTATTTTCAAAATTCAAATTAACCAATCACTTGTTGACAAATCATTTGTCTACAAATTTCACATGTCCAATCCTTTCTGGATTGCATGTTAGAGAGTACCATGTTTTAATAAACATTTCTAAATAGCTTAATGCAAGACTTTCGAGAAATGACATTGCAGACTCTGAAATTTGGGTTGGACACCACCACGTGTTTTGTTAAATATGTTTATGTTATGATATGATAATATAATGATACCAGTACTTAAAATATTTAGTACTGGGACAGTATTTAAAGTTTATCACGACGGTAATTAATATGATTTATCAAACGTGTTAAAATGGTTTTATAACTCTGTACTCGATTGAGTACATATAAATAAATATGAAAATAAGATAGGTTTTAAATTTGAATTTAAAATGAATAAAGAAAAAAAAATTTCCCATATTTTTACGAAATACAAGAGTATGTTTAAGTAAGTTAAGTATATAAATTAAGTAAGCATGATGTGTAAACATGGTAACGGCTCTACGTGGTCGGGTCATTACAATAATTTAGAGAAATATCTACTTATTAATCGAACTGCCAGTGCAAGATAGGCAGACCTTACACATTTCATGTCGGTTATCAGGCATAATTCTTTGATGGAAAATTTGCTTAGGTTTTCGCCAACCTCAAACCACAGAGCAACACCCATTCTTAAGTAATTTGTCAAACGCATTACTATGTTGTGCAAGACCTGCCTAGCTCAGCCAAGCGTCATTAACTTTAGAAATTTCTTAATGCATGGTTGTCGGATCACTCCCTTGTAATGTCGGGGTGACAACCACTCTTTCAAGTTTTTACTAGTCTCTGTAATGTTAATGAAAACATTTATTTTCATGTGGGTAATTTCAGTATTTGATGTGTGTCGAACATACTGAACCTATAGTAATGGTATCATAAGAGAGTAATTATGTTTATGACTAACAAGTAATCAGCAAAATGATCAGTAGGAAATAACAGAACTTTGAGTAATTAAATTAATGACTAGCAAGTCATTATAAAAATTACCTATGGATAAAATTACAACATGATTTTAGATAAATAACCACACAACCGTATTTTTCAATGTCATCAACAATAAACCAAACATCAACATAAACCCAAACACCTTCAATAATCAAAAATTTATATCAACCAATATATTCAATTTTCCTCTCAATATCCAAATACCAAACCAATAAACTTCTAGTTTATATCACAAAATCAAATAAAAATACAAACTTTAAGTTTTTGATGCAAACTTTTTCCAAGAAATCGATTAGAAAAGCAGAATCTTATTAAAAACACATATAAAAATGCAAAATTGTTTTATATAATCAATAAAAAGTGCAAATGTCTTCATTAAAAATGCACATTTTCACCAAATATCTATTAAAAATGCAAAATTTTTAAAAAACTAATCGAAAATGCAAAATTTTTACCTCTTCAGTATGCACATTCTTCTCTTCTAGGGTTTTATTTTTTTGCTTTTGTGGATTCCTTAACTTCGTTTTCCGCAGCTTTCTCTTCAACCTGCCTCGGGCGCCTTTCTTTTTTCTCTGGTGTCGGTTTTTTAGGGTTTTTCTCTACTGGTGGCCTTTTCTCTGTGAAGCCATTAGTTGAGGAGACCTACTTTCGGGGGAAATGTTTTTCTTCAACAACATCGTGGGTTTGGAAGTGGGAGCCTCAAGATTTTTTAACTGGGTTTGGGTGGTTTTTGAATATTCTTCACCCATTATAGAGTTCAAAAAGCTTTATAGAGGGTGTGGGTGGTGGTTCCGATGATTTCTGAGCAGTTTTGGAGTGGTTTCCGATGGTTTTCTTATGGTATGTCTCTCTCTCTCTCTCTCATTTGCTATCTTCCTCTATTTAAATAAGAGTTTCTCTCTCTAAAATATTGAAAATGGTTTGAAAATCAAGTCAAGACATTACAGGGAAATTTGGGTGGGCGGGAAGACAGGGGTTATCCCAAATTTGGCATCCCTTAAAAGTTTCTGGATCCCACAAATCAGAGAAAAAATGACGTAGTAGTGCTAGCAATAAAATGAAATAAAAATATTGCTAGTTTTAATAATATTTTTCATATAAGTGTTATTTTTGAAATTAATCCTAAATAATATTCGGAACTCATTTTTTCAATGAGTGTCGTGTGTTTTTTTGTTAATGATTTAATTGAATGAAAAAATTCACAAATTTTTTCAAAATTTAAGAAAAATAAATAGTATGAATTAAAGTTTTTGAGACATTTTATAATAAACTTAAAATTTTGGGGAAAAAAAAGTAATTTGTACCCCTTTTTTATTTTTTATTTATATTTTTTTGGACATTCATCAAAATTCTCCTTTTTTTCTTTCCCTAATCAAAAGGCGCCAGTCAAAGCTACCTAGTCGGTGGATACCTTCGCTGTTAAACTCTCTCTCTCTCTCTCTCTCTCTCTCTCTCTCTGAGTCTGCTTTGAGGGTCAGACGATGACGAACTCTGATTCTTCGTCTGTTATTCGCCTTAATATCGGTCAGCGCTCTCTCTCTCTCTTTCTATGGTACAAAGTTTTTTCCCATTCTGTGCAAAGTCAAATTCAGTTAATCCTTTCACTTCTCTTCTAATCGATTTCTTTACAACGAACTTCGATCCCTAAATTTCTGCAGCCTATCTCTTATTCCAATTTCTGCACTCTATTCCTTGTTTGTTTCCCAAGAAAAATTCTTTAGAACGACAGAGAATCCTTGGTGCTCCGGTTCCTTTTTTTTTTTTTTTGGTTGAAAAGCGTGGTAGCATTTGTCCTTTCATTGACTAGGAGCTCTTCTGTTTTGGTTATGCTGTTGTCGATGTTTTCTCAGCAACCAAACAGAGCTCTAGAGTTGGTTGGAATCATGGGGGCATCGTTTGTAAGGCTGTAATTTGCTAGATTGACATGAAAATAACTTACAGCATCTATAATATAGAGCCAAATTATTATGCCGATTTAACATTTTGGCATTTGGGTCGTAAACTCACTCTCTAATTTGTCGAATTCGGCACCAAGCAAATGATATGAAAAAGTTTGGCATTTATATTTCTATTTGTTGATGTATTTACCTTTTCATTTAATCACATCAAGATTATCATTTTCAATTTATGTTAAAAATTAGAAGTTTACTTCTAAAACTTAATATTTATTACAAAAAGTAAATTCAACGTTTGGATTAGCATTGTGCATTGGAGAGTACATGATAGAACAACATACTAACTATTTTATTTGCGCACTTTTTTATGCCAAATATAGTGGTGGCATTGGCATTTGCATTGGAGATGGTCTATGCTTTCGCTACTTTTTTACAATCTCTGAAACAAAAGAAAAGAAAATTCCTTTATATTCAGTCGTACCTGAAGCAATGTGGATCTTATCTTTCATTATCTTGGGGTGCTAATATTTGTTTTTTAACTTGTGGAGAGTTTCCTTTATAATACTTGAAACGACATGAATGATTAGTAAATAATTTGTTTTTGGTACTTATTATGGTTATTCCAATGAAGTCATAGTAGTTCTAACTTTTTGGAATTGTTTTGATTGTTTATGTTCATCAACCGAATTTGCGACACAGCTGTTTTAGCTATCTTTTTGGGGAATTTGGAAGGGAACGCAACAGGAGAATTTTCAAAGATACTGAGGAAACTAGTGATGTGATATATGATAGAGTTAAATCTTGGGTAGCTATCCGGGTTCATCATGATAAAGAAAGCTGCTTGTTTTTGTGCGATATAGTTAGAGGCTGGGGTCCGTTTTTGTGTTTCTACAGGAGAAGTTTCTTTGCAGTTATTTAGTCTATTGCACTCGGTTTTTTGTGAGGACTCCTCGTCCTTTCTTTATGTTTTTGTCTTGTAACTTTTTGATTATCATTAAAGTGAATATCTCTTTTTTTTTTTTTTTTTTTCATCTTTTTTTTTTTTTTTTTTTTTTCTTTCTCTTTTTTGGTCAGGAGGGAAGAAATATTGGACTACGGTTGATACTTTGACTCAGCGAGAGCCACATTCAATGCTTGCTGCAATGTTCAGTGGCAGGCATACCGTGTGCCAGGACCCTGAAAAGGTTAATTCCTTTTGTTAGGTTACATACTTTCTGCATTTCTTTCCATTCCCTTGATAGACTGACGCCATATCCGTAGGAAATTATAATCTCTCCGGATAATATAAAACCAACGTTACTAAATTCCAAAGCTGATTAGATTATGTGAATGCCAAGATTGCTTGTAGTCAGCCGCTTGTTTCACCTGTACTTTACTGAAATCCTTCACTTTTTTACTTCGTTTTTTAGCCTTTGCCCATATAATATCAGTTTTATTTCTCTTTTATTCTTTTTGGCAGTGATATGACGATGTTAACAGCCTATAATGTTCAGTTTCTTAAATACTATTAATTATTAAAGGAGAGCTAAATAATTATTATGGTTTCAATGGTTGATAAACTACTAATATTTATATCCCTGATTACATTATTCTCATGCATTAGTGGATTATTGTGTCGTCTATGTTATTTGTCGTCTTGTTTAGTTTTGTTTTGTAGAACTTCACTAGAAAATGCATGAGGGAGAGAGTGGTGGGTGGGGGAGGGATAATTCAATAACTATTTATGCTTGCGACTATGTGATTCTGTATAATGAAATAAGAAGTTACATTAAGTTTGTATCTGCACATGTGCTTGTGTTTGTGTAAGGGTGTGTGTATACATTGGCGTACGCAGCTTATGTCATGTGTTATACACACACACACATTTGTATGCATGTAAGTTTTAACTTCTACATTAGTGGTGCTAGTAATCAATAAGCACAGATGTCCTAGAAGATGTTTTATATATGGATGATAAGTGGAATGTTACTTCTTTCAAGCACATAAGAACAAAATCAGTTCCTCAAACTTATTGAATTCTTACAGGGGTTTGTGTTTGTTGATAGAGATGGCAAGCATTTTCGACACATTCTTAATTGGTTAAGGGATGGTGTTGTCCCTACATTAAAAGACTCTGAATATTCAGAGCTTCTGCGGGAGGCAGAATATTATCAGCTACTGGTAAGTGGAGTTTTGTACTTTACATTTTTGTGTTTGCAACTAACTATTGCTGTATGTTCAATTTTAAGTGCACTCTAGTGGATGGTGTTGTTACCACTTTGAAAGACTCTAAATGGTCAGAGCTTCCTACTGGAGGCTGAATAAAATTCTACCAGTAGCTGATCTACTGGTATGTTGAGATTTGGTACTTGGCGTTTTGTGTTTGCCCTTAACAAAAGAGATATTTAGCAACAACAAAATTTTAACGAATTCTAACCTGGACTTAGTGCCTCACGAGGCATTAGATCTATAAGGCTTGATTTCCATTGAGTGCTACCAATTCCTTGGGGTCACACCCACGGCCAAATGCCCGACATATACCTCATCCATGTGGAGGGGTGCTTTGCATGGTTCCCGTGGATTAGTCTGGGCAAAGTCTCAGACAACAAAGGTTTTAATGAATTTTCTCTTCCATCACCATTTTGGCCGTCTTTCATGGTATTTCAAAATGCTAATTTCTTATTTGATATTAATATGGGTAGAACATTAACATGGACCAAAGATGCCTTGGTTTATGGTTTGCTAGTTTGTAATCTCACATTTGTTGAGGCAGGTTTTTAGTTTTGAATATGAATCGTAACTGATATCTTGTGTTATATTCAAAATTTTGAAATCTCGTCTCTCTATCCAACAACCTTGAATGACGGATTTTCAGATTTTCTTCTTGTGCTTTATGCTACGCTCCTTTGGTAGATGAAGCTCTTTTTTTTTGGCTACAAAGATGTCTCCTAAGCTTCTTGAATTTCTTGTCCGTAAAAACTGAACAAATAAACCAATTCAGTCTAGGTTTTCACAGTTCATTGTTCCTCATATGCTGACAGTAATAGGTCTCTATTCTCTGTAATTATGTTGAATGATGATGTTATAGTTAGACAGAACCTCTCATAATTAAACATTAACTTATGAGAACCCATTTATATGGTTTTCTAACTCCCATCACCAGTAAGTTGGGATGTTTTATATATCATTGCCTGACCCTATTAATTACAGGGTCTTATAGAGGGGCTTGATGCAGTTATGAGTAAAAGGAAGGCAGATGAAGAATTAACTACCGAGCTAACGCGTACAGATATCATCAAATGTATTCAATCTGCGAAAGTTAGATTTCGAGGCGTTAATCTTTCTGGTCTTGACCTTTCGAAACTGGTATCTTTTCAGAGCCTTGTACTTCCTAGCTCATATGAATATGATACAAACAGCTACGTTACTTAGCTGGTGGGGTTCATACAATGCTGCATTTATGATGTTCTACTAATTCTATCTTGTCATTGAACTGCAGGATCTATCATTTGTAGACTTCAGCTATGCGTGTATTAGAAATGTATTCTTCTCACGAGCAAACCTACAGTGTGCTAAGTTCCGGGTGGGTTATGTTTCAATCATAATTTAAGCTAAAAGCAGAATAACAGATATTATCTTAGTGTTTGAGTGCAACATGGAAAATGTTTTTTTTCTCTAATTTTTTTTTCCATTGTTAAAGCTAGACGTCTTTGAGTGATTATACCTGGGTGGTTTACATACATACATACATACGTACATATATATATATATATTTATATATTATTAAGAAACAATACTTATATTGATAAATGGATCAAATAGAAAGGAAAGGAAGATGAGGTATCCTAAAAGGCAAGTAAGCAAACCTACAAAAAGAAAATTACACTAGGAAAAGAAAAAAGGCAGTAGAAACGAAAACAAATGTCCAATCACATCCCCCCAGTTAAGAACAATAAGGGAAAGAGGAGCATCTTTAAAAGCTTTATCTGTGTGTGGCATATAAAATTGTCCATTCTTTTTATGCCTTTTGCATCACATTTGAATTATTTCTACATGTGTTCTTTACGTATGACAAGCAATAGTCAATAGCGTACTATTCTAGATTTCCTCTTCTAGACTTTCCTTGTTTTTATATTTCTTTGTTTTCTATTTAGTATTTTCTTTGTAATTCTCTAGGTTTCCCATTTGATTTGGTTTCCTATATCTAGGCTAAAGTCTCTATTTATGCCCATAGTTCTCTAGTTTGAGAGAAGTTATCAGATGATCATGAATATTGACACAGTTGTATACAATTTCTTTGAGTGTTCTTCTTTTTAATGTTCTGCTGCACCAATTCTGGTCCAGGATGTGGATGCTGAGGGAGCAATCTTCCATAACGCAACGTTGCGAGAGTAAGACACTTCCAAGGGTTACTCTCTTTCATTTTTTAATATTTTATATTTAAGCCTCTTAATGGTCTTATTTTGTCTAGAAAAGATGTGAATTTACTGGGGCCAATCTACGTGGAGCTTTATTAGCTGGTACTAATCTTCAGAGTGCAAACTTACAAGGCAAAATTTTCTACTTCTAACCATAATTGAGTAATTGTCTTATCATCTTTAACTGTTTTAGTGCTTAAGACTTTGTATCATATCTCTTGTTGCATCCTATTGTACACTTATTCCTAGGAAATGTTTTGTTTATGTGGACTATAATTTCATGTTACCAAATTTTCACCCTTTTGTGTCATTCTTTTGAGAATTTAAAATGTCCACTGAGAAATTGGTTCACGCTGAGCACAAATCCAATCAAAGTTTGGACTCTTCCCTTCTTCCACTCCATCCCAGAGAGTAACTAGGACCAATTCAGTCATATTTTCATTCATTTGGAATCTGGGCTCTTCCAAAAGAGGATGAATTCATTTCTTCTCTAATGTGTTAAATACTTTGTTGGAATATCATAGCATCCGTTTTCAGCTGTCTGCTTCTAGCAAAAAAGTTTTTAGCTGTCTTCTGAAAGACTGATGTACTGAAGTTTGTGAGCTTTGGAATTATTTGTTTTCTACTTTTCTTTTAAGTTGTTTTATTGTACCTTGGGGTCTAAAAAGAACTACAACGTCTATTGTGCACACTCAAAGTTTTGAGTAATGCATTCAAGCAGTGATTCTTTTTCTTTTGAGTTAAAGGTATGGGTCAATGACAAACTATACCAAATCTGTTTCTCTTGTTAACTTGTTATAGTGAGAACTACATCGGATGCAGATCACAATGAACTGGATCGAAAGATATTGAGGATTTGTTGTTTTTCGACTTTTTTTAACCATGGCTTCCTTCAGCACTATTGATTTTCCCTATTCTAGTAGTACCTTCAACAGTTTATTTTTCTTCAAAGTTTTTTGGAGGTCAAATAATACTTCTGAAGTATTTTTCCTAACCATCTTATGCAAGATTATGTGTCCTAGGTTATTTGGGATGTTGTGCTTAGTGTCTCTTTTCTTTTTTTTTTTTTATTTTTTTTGTTTTGCAGATGCATGTTTGATAGACTGTAGCTTCTGCCAAGCAGATCTCCGTTCTGCACATTTACAGGTGTAGAATTCATATATCTTGAATTACAGAGTTTTATTGTTCCATACTCACCTTGATTAGGTTTCCATACTCGCCTTAATGGAATAATGAGTGTTTCCAGAAAAAAGAAAAAAAATGTTTTCTGGACATGAACTTAATGCTAGAAGAGAATACCACGGATTTGGCACTCTTGTACTTGGGATTGTCCAAAACATATTGCTTTTCACAAATTAAACATCCTCAGAAATTGATTTCCTTTGGGCACTAATTGTGACAACAGTTTTTTTTTTTTTTTTTTTCCCTAGTTGGTTTCTTATGGGGAATATTTATAGATGTCATCATCTTTATTTGATGTTTCGTTAGATGTTCTTTTTGTTGAATAGGGATGTAATGGACTTAATTTTTTTGAAAAGAAATCAAAAACTCAAACTTCAACCTTTGGGATCTTGCTCAATTATTATGTCTTATGAGTTGTTTAGGTGTGGAATATCTTCATAGAATGGTAGGTTGTTTGTTTGTCTATCGTTTTTTGTGAATTCATATCGATCTTTTTCACCTTCATGAATTAAATTAAATTTAGTCTTTCTGAAGAACCAATAACCTGATAAAGAAACTTTGCTATATTGGGGCTGTGTTGATCACTTTGGTTGGAAAGAAATTGAAGGATTTTCAAAGACTTGGTTTGTTCAGAAAAATGTTGGTAGATACATGAAACACTGTTGCTATTTGGTTTTCTGAGGACAAAGGTTTTTTTAATTTAAATTTGTCAGATCTGGTTAAGTTGTGTAAATACGATTATATAATTGTTTTTTATTTCTTTCGTTTTCATGGAAGGACCCCCATCGTCTTTGTATTTTTTCTGATTTAAAAAAGAAAAAAAAAAAAAAACCTTTTTTAATCAAATTTGAGTTTCTTTTCAAATTATAGTAGTAATAATAGTGATGATAATAATAATAATCCGATGAAGAAAAGTCCTGTTATTACAGGCATACATGTAAACCTATTTTCTGTTAATTACTAAAATATTTTAGGCAATATAAGACAGTGGAGCTTCTCAGATATTTTGTTAAAATATGGTTTACTTTTAGTTAATAAAAGGAAAATTATTTTTCAAAAAAAAAACAAAAAAAAGAAAACTTATCATGAGTAAAAATATAAAAAATAAAAAATCTGTTATTGTTTATTTATTATTGTTGTTCGAAAGGAAAAATGTTGTTTACTTCAGATGCAAACAAAATGTTTTGGAATCCTTTATCGGGTTATCGTTATTTACAAATTTGCTTGCTGATTTCTTTTTTTTTTTTTTTTTTCCTTCAGAATGCTGATCTTACAAATGCCAATTTGGAGGGAGCTATACTGGAAGGAGCCAATTTGAAGGTAAATATTATTTAGCTTTATAATTGCGTATTAGAAACATCGAAGGAAGAAAAAAAAAAAAAAAAAAATTGAACTTCTGTCACTAGTTGAGGAAAACAATTGCATTAGAAGGGAACTACAGCCAAAGAAAATGTTGCACAAACTGAAGTTATTCTAAAGAGGCCTAGTCAAAGAATGAAGCTAGAAGCTCCTTTGCCCAAAAGCTAGCATTTGGTAACTTGAATAAATTTAACCATTCTGGTTGACATATGGTCGTTGTAACTAGTTGTGATGCTCTCTTTTGTCATAATCTTTTGGCCTACGATATTAAATCAGGAGCGACTATATTAATCTAGAGGTTCATGCGATGTAGGTAGTTAAGGGTAATAATTGAAACGACTATGTGTATATTAT
The DNA here is from genome assembly GCA_025413485.1 of Ficus microcarpa. NCBI lineage: Eukaryota > Viridiplantae > Streptophyta > Magnoliopsida > Rosales > Moraceae > Ficus > Ficus microcarpa. The sequence continues at coordinate 4,145,184 of CM046387.1, forward strand.
TGTTGTATGAATTGTGTTTCAGGGTGCCAAGTTGAGTAATACCAATTTGCGGGGTGCAAACCTCCAACGAGCTTATTTACGACAAGTGAATCTGAGAGATACCGTAAGTAAACCCTGACTGAAATATTCGTTGTGAAGTTATTGCAGAAATTGTTTTGTTTTCTGTCGCTATTATTCAAACATAAAGTGGTGGAGCGTAGTTTGTAACTCTAACCGTGTTCAGTTCAAGATGTAACCCCCGTTTTTTCTTTCGTTCAGCAATTAGAAGGTGCAAAGCTTGATGGTGCCAATTTACTTGGAGCAATCAGGTGACACTTGAGAATTCACATTTACATCGGTTTGCGTGAAGTGTTCTAGAATTTATATTTGTGTACAATCTTATTTTATGACATCCTTTTTCCGCCAATATTGTGTCCGTCTTGATGATTGTCATTTTGTACCTAGAAAAATAAAAAAATAAAAAAGATAACTATTCATTGTTTTCTTGTTAATATACTCTGCTTTGTTGTTAATTATCAACTCAAATTGAACTGATTTGTGGATATTATCTTGCAAATTGTATAGTTTTCAGGCATTACTCCAATTCTTTGCAATTTTTATGATCCTTTCTGCTCAGTTGTTGATTTAATATTTCTCTCTCTTAACTAATCCCAGTATTTGGTAGTGTTTAAAATTCCGCAATTTGAGGCGCAACTCAGTGAATTGCGGGAAAAAAAGTAATGAGGCCTAAGCCTCAAGTGCACACTAAATTGCGTGCGCCACTCTGAATTGAGGCATACTCAAAAAAAGCACGCTTTTGCGCAATAAATGAGGCGGTAGCCTCAATTTTTCCGAGGCTTTTTCCAGTCCAAAGAAACCCATATTTAGGACTTAAGAAAACCCTAAATGTGTTCAACAATCCTGTTTGACAGAAACCATCGTTTTGGTTGTTCCTCCTTTGTTACTTTATGTTATGATTTTTACCTACTATATGATTTTTCATATTTTTCGACTTATTTTATGGTTTCATTTCGAGGCTTATGCCTCAAACTGCATTAAGACTTACGTCTTAACTCACAAACAGAAAACGTCTTAATACCCGATTGCACAATTTTAAACATTGGTATTTGGTAAGAGGCTGTACATTAAGGCAAGGATTTGAGTCATGCATCATGCAGGTCTATCGATTTAGCAACTAGTTGTTGATGGGCTCTATCAGCTAGTGGCTGTTAGCTCTTGGAGAAGCCGAGTCCTCTAGTTGAGATGGATAACTTTCTATGGTAGCTCTCGAGTTTTCACACTTGTTATTGTTCTCACTTATAGTGGAATAGAGGAGGCTAATATTAGAACTGGTTTTTTTTTTTTTTTTTTGGTCTGTTAAGAATCTTTTTTGTTTTTCTCACACCTCTACTTAAACCGTCCAACATTTAAATTTTTAATTTTAATTATTACTTATTATACCTCTTGTTTATTCTATAAAAAACCCTACAATCAAATTACAATTTTAGTCCTTTATTCACTCACCAAAACAAAGTTCTTTCTCCTACATTTTTTCAGTCACCAATTAAATCTAACGGTTTTTTTTTTTTCGTTCTTTTCAGTCTTTTTAAATATCCGCCTGTTTCATTTTATTGGATGGATTAACATTGTCATGATACTGAATAGCTCTGGGAAATTCTCTTTTTTTTTTTTTTTTGGTTTTTAAGTATCGAACGTTTTGTTTACTTGTTTCTACAAGCCAGCCTTTTTTTTCCCTTCCAAAGTATCCACCGCTTTGTTGGTTTTGGTTTTGGTTTTGGTTTAGATTTTGGTTTTTTTATTTTTTTTAATGGAAATGTTTTTTGAAAAGAATATTTACTTAAAAATTAAAACTAAGGGCCCAATTGAAGTGATATCTGGATATGACGTTTTGGAGGTTAAGTTAAAAATCTGTGTTTGGGAGAAAACTTTTAAACAAATTATGTGATATATAAAATAGTACAAAAATTTAAAACAGGCTAGAAAAAAAAATATGCAAAATCAATTTTATCTTCTTCATCTTGTCGTTATGAGCATTTTGATATAAAAATCATCCTATTTTGATTTGAAATAAAAAAACTTGAGTTTTTTAAAAATGAAAAATAAAGAAAGTTTGAGGTAAAGTTAAAAATTTAAAATCAAATAATATTTTACCATTTGGAGTAGTTGTCCTAATCATCTGAAATAAGAGAACGACAAATGATAAATAAAAAAACTGATAAACGTAGTGTGTGTAATAGCCATGAGTCTTCCACCAATGGAAATAAAGAAGCATAGTACATAAAAAAAATTAATTCATTTTTTTTTTTTTAGAAAAATCAACCTTAATTTCATTATTCATAGTTTTTATAACTAAAATTTTAAAAGTTCATAATTTTTCATATATAAATCCAAATGAGACATATTTTTTTTAAATTACATAGAATATTGAGATGGGCAGAACAAGCTCGACAGTAATTTTTTTTAAGAACACATTTCAAATTTTTATATTTTTTTATTCCAATAATTTAAACGTCTCACCAAATACATATTCAATTCAATCCCGCATACCAAATGTATGCTAAGATAAATAATCTTTTATTTTTCTATAAGATAATTATTATTTAATTATTAGAAAATTTTCCAGAAGATTATGATATATGAGAAATATAACTATATAACAATGATATAGTAAATTATTCTAAATGTTAATTTTTTATTAAACAGATGTATCACTTTATTACAGCGGTCAACCGAATAATTTCTATGCATAAAAGCATCAAATTCATCTGTTCTTTGAGTATTTTATTTCTTGAGATAATGCAGACGGTAAGGACAATAAATTATGTAGTTTGTCGGCAAGAATATAACTATACGCGTGTCAACCGATGGAAAGAAAGTAAAGCAACGCCGTTCATTTTTGCGAAACAATTCATGTATGGGAGAATTATTATTTGTTAATTTTGACTAGCAAAAAAAGATTTTATTTTTTGGTTATATTTTATTTAATAATATGCAAAAGTTCTTAGCAAAAGCTTCGCCCATCCCATGAACGAGAGTGACATAATAGAGGATTAGGATCGGATTAGATTTTATATATATATATGTATATATATATTAGAATTTGGGTTGTGCTTCCACTTGCCAGAGGCACGTGAATTTATTTTGGGATGGGAGGACCTTCACATGATGAGATCGAGACCCTTATACATCGCCCTCATCCATGCCGCGAATACCGACCTCTTTTAGACCGCCCATCTTTCTTTATAATAATAACCAGTTGAAAACGACATGCAAAATAGATAAATAATACAAAACAAAACAAAATTAAAAATAATTTTTTAATTTTTAAAAATTAATTTTTATTTAAAATTATCACGTGATTGATTTAAGACCGCATGAAATAGATAAATAAAGTAAAATTAAAAATTAAAAAACTAATTAAAAAATTAATTTTTTTATTTAAAAATGGCATGTGGTAAACTTAAAACCCGTCACGTGACGGGATGAGAGGTTAGGACGAAAAGCACTCCTTTTAAATAAGGATATTGATAAATATCTAGCACTTATGATTTCTTATTTTGTATTCATTGCATAACTTTTTAACTGATTAATTTATGGCTGAAGTTCTTTTATATCTAGTTGAAAATTATAGACATTCATAAATATAAATAATATAAAGTTAATCCAATAATTGATAGCAATAGCCTATAGTTGATAGTGTAAAATGTAGATGTTGGAATTTATGGTCAAAATTTAACAGAAGTATAATGATAAATGAAATAAAAGTGGGCTTTGCAATCGTGATGAAATTCATAAACATATAATTATGAAAATAATTAAGTAAAAGGAATAGAACATAAATAATTAACACCCGAATGTAAAGAGGTTCACTCAATAGATGCTACGTCTTCTGAGAGTGTGGTTTGTTTACTGTATAAGAAAGTTTTACAGTACAATGTATTACAAGCTTTCGGAGAGAAATTTGGTAGCGTCAGAGTAAGTTTTTCAGACCAAAAGATTCCTGTCTGAAAGGGGTCTTCCTTTATTTATAGAGGAAGAATCGTGGTTTTGAACCCGAAATTCATGGTGAGCGGTTATTATTCTTGTCTGCTGGGACACGTGTAAGAAGGTCAGTATGTAGTTGACCTAGCGGTTGTCAAAATGGATATAATTATAGATCGTGGGCTCAACAGTTATGTTATAATATTCATGGGATTGTCAGTTATTACGATGAATCTGACACATCATCTTTGAACATGAGCCTGACAGTTGAGAGAAGTTTCCCTTAAAAGTTTCTATTAAGATCGAACGATGAACGATGGGTAGAGATCAAGGCTTTGTTTTGACCAAAACATCATTCGTGGCTCGTAGTATATTTACTGTTCGTCTGATCATGTATTGTTCGACATTCAAATATGAACGATCACAGTTATATGACAAAACGAGCTAAGTTAATAGATTAGGTCCGGCCCAACAAACGAACGATCATCGTTCATTATCGAACACAATGATTTTGTAATTTGGATCCGACCCAAATATAGATTAGACTTAGGAGTCCGAAGTTCATTTGATAAACAGTCAAAGGTTAACGATGTAATGAGAAGACGAAGTCTATCTCCAACATAAAATAAAAATTATTAGATAACTTTTATCATGGGGACAAGATTAAAAGGGTCTATAATTCGAGAAACCATATCAATTAATTTTTCAGTAGTAGTTAATCCCGCCCGTGAAGCCAATCTTCTCAAATTTGTTCACAGAATGCTTCAAATCCTCTAGCTGGATTTTCATATATCAGAAACTTCCTTATTACTATATTCGTCCGATCTGCTCTACCTCCACCTAAAATTCCCCAAACTCCTATCAATTCATTGGATCGAAATCAAAATCAAACAATTTCTCACAAAGAATTAATTGAATTCACAAACCCTAGATTCTCGATCTTGCGGGAGAATCTAAAATCAGCAGATGTAGCAGTCGCCTTTGAAGACGGTTCGCATACTTCATTATTGTTGTATGGCCATGGGTCCCACACACCTAATTCAACCACCTATAGCTGTCAGATTTTATTTTATTTTATTTTTTGAAATTAGATCTTATTGTCATGGCCATGGGTCCCACATACCTAATTCAACCACCCACAGCTGTTAGATTTTACTTTTTTTTACGGGGTAAAGGAGTTATCCTCGTTGTGGAATTTCCCAAATTATTGCTATAGAAGATCCCAAATAAATGTCCATCTCCTTTTTCTTTATTAAAAAGTAAAAAATTCACGAACAAGCATCATCATTTTCATTGTCTTAACCAACACTTTGCCTTGCAATAAAAAAATAAAAAATAAAAAATAAAAAGTAAAAAGAAAAAGGAAACGAACACTGCGTTCTTTTGTGTTTCGGAAATAAAATCTGCAGTAGACGTCTTCAATCACCTACAGATGTCTTCAGCGAAGGAAAAAAAAAAAAAAAACAAGCTACATATGTCTAAATATTAAGGGCCCCTTCAGGGAAACATTTAAAGACAGTGTTTTGAATGTTGGGTTAAAAATATATATTTAGGAGGAAAAATTTTTTAAAAAGTTATATGATGTAGAAAATTAAGCAAAAAATTAAAATGTGTTTGGAAAAAAAAGGCAAAATAGATCTTATCTTGTTAGTCTTATTGTTACGAGTATTTTAATAAAAAAACATATTATTTTGATTTGAAATGAAAAAGTTATGGACATTTAAAGTTTAAATTTTTTAAAAATAAAAAAAAAATTAAAGAATTTAATGTAAAGATGTTGTTTTGAAATCCAGATGATGAAAGACTATCCGGAGATGGTATCCCAAATGACCTCTAAATAATTATTGGCTTTCTATTTTTTTTTTTTGGCTGTTATTATTACTTTTAATTTAATAATTTTATTTATTAAAAGTTTTTATATTTTTGGCTGAAATGAACTGTATTCCGGTCTTACTGGTTTTTACTTTTTTGGGGTAATTTCATTCTCATTCTTTTTCCTTTGGTTGTCCTTTCACGGAATAATCGAACCCAAAATTTTAAGCTAAAATAATGTACTTCTTTTTCTAAAAAAAAAAAAAAAATAATACTTCTTGATAAAGTTAAATAAATGGCCCACATATTTCAAATCTTATTTTTCTAATGTTAATCCTATTCTTTACTAGATATTAATAAGGGTTAGTTTTATGATGACTCCGACTTATATTCCTTGTTTAGTGTGGATCCATGACTTTTGATTTTACTTGTATTTTCATCTTTAATTTTTATATTATCACAATAGCATCTCTATTAATATTCTGTAAAATAGTCGACAGAAATTGAATAAATTGTGATCATATGAACTTTCTTAATAGGTATATCGTAATTAAATTGTTTTTGAATGGCTCAATAGAGATATATTATAATCATATTGTACTTTGACAAAAATATATAACATTATAAAACTACTTTATAGGTGCAATTGTATCGAAAGATATATAATTATGATTTTAGTCTTAATTAAAGCTTCCTTAATATGAATGCTTTTAATTTTCGTCAAATTTTTTTGAATGAAATACTAACATTTAAGTCATTTTCATAACATAAAAGTTTGAGATAATATAATTTGTAAAATTAGAGTATAGATTAATTTAAAACTGAGAGTATTATTCGAGGATCATTTATGCAAGTTGTCCTATCATTATTGGCTTCATGTATGGATCTTTTTCCTCATAAATTTTTTGGTGGGGTTGGTTGGTGCAGAGTCACGACTCACGAAGCAACTCTTGTCCACAGCTTTTTCTTTTGTCCAAAGACGAGGATGCACGTCCGCGGTTGTCGCTGTCCACAAAAACATATCTCTCTCTCTCTCTCCCTCTCGCCGCGTACACGTACACCATTCACAAAGGGGCATTTTTGTAATAACCACAACACGTATTTTACGCTTCTCCTCTCTCAAATGCCCCAAAAAAAAAAAAAAAAAAAAAAACGAAACCCTTATTTTGGCTTTGGCTTTGGTTAACGCCTAGAAATATCGAAGCTTGTACCCTCATATCCATTCATTGTATTCCAACCTTATATCTTCTAAATCGATCTGAGTCTTGAGAAAAAGTAATTTAAGACATAATTATCAGCGATGTCAGGAGTCATCCACAAAATAGGGGAAGCCCTCCACGTTGGAGGCCACAAAGCGGAGGACAAGCACAAGGAGGAGCACCACGGCCACGGCGACGAGCACAAGAGCGGCGAGCACTACAAGCCCGAGCACCACGGAGAGCACCACGGCGAGCACAAGGAGGGATTGGTCGAAAAGATTAAGGACAAGATCCACGGCGGTGAAGGTCACGAGGGCAAGGATGGCGACAAGAAGAAGAAGAAGAAGAAGGAGAAGAAGAAGCACGAGGACGGCCACCACCATGACAGCAGCAGCAGCGACAGCGACTAGGTACGTATTTTTATTTCAAATTGAAATTAGATGATTTTTTTTTAATTATATTAAACTAAAAAAAAAGTAAAGCAAGATTTATACAGTGACATGAATAAATATAGCGTTTGTGATTATTTCTGAAAAAGTACAGCATTTAATAGTACATATTTATTATTTCAAATCAAAATGAGATATATATATATATTTTATGTTATAGAACTTTGGAAAAAAAAAAAAAAAAAAAACAACATTCATGTTGATCTAAACAAAGACGGTGTATGTGTGATCATTTTCTGAAAAATTAAAGGGTTTTACAGGTACCGATGGAGCGAGGAATGCTTGATCGAGTTAGTTTCCTTTTGTGAAGGCGATATGAATAAAGATATGTAATAGTGTTTGTGATCGTGATCAGAAAATCTATGTTGGATCGTTTGTTGTGTGTGTGTTTGCTGCCCTGCTGTGTCTGCAGTTTGAATAAGTCATCTCAGCTTTAGGTTGTTCAATATATATACATTTGTATATGTATATGTATCCGTGAAGTTCTTTAATGGAATCTGTCTGTTAATTACTAATTTCTAGTTCCTTTTTAATCTCTACTTTATTGCTTTTTCGACAATTTCTTTCCTATTATTTATACTATTATACTTCACATATATACTATATTTTGATAATTGAATATCTCTTGTTGCGGGTGTTTACGGAAAACTTCGTAGTTTTAACCTTGATTTCCTCGCTTCTATTCCATTTTTAACTCTCATGTTACATGGTAATTTAAAATTTGGAGGTATCAGATCATCATGAAGTAGTAAAAAACGGCTCTCCGTCTTTACAATTTCGAGAAATTTACAATTTGTAAAAGCTTCGCTTAGATCGAGACCGAACTTGGAGGGTTAACCACTTCTCTAGATTTTTAAAATTTTTTTATTTGGCTAAAAAACACTCTCTAGATTAATGCGTTTCCTCACATCGATTAAAAAGTAAATATTGAGGGCCTCAGACGGTAGCAGAAAATGGGTCCCATTGCTATTTTGCATAATTAATGTGTTCTATATGTCACTACAAGAATTTAGATTTTTTATCATCAAAAATTTGATAGCTAAAAGTCCTGTTTTTAGGGTAAAAAGTTTTTGCTAGAGAAAAAAAATGGTAGCAGAAAGTCAGTCATATAAAGTATTTGTTATCAAATTTTTGGTAGCAAAAAGTTTTTGTTACTAAAATTTTTTTGGTAACAAATTGTATTTGGTAGTAAAATATATGATATTCTATGATCAAAAAATTTTGTAACAAAAAGTTTTTGGTAGCAAAAGGTATGATATTTTTGAGACCAAAATTTTGATAGCAAAAGGTATGAATTTCGATTACCAAATATTTGGTAACAAAAGATATTTGATAGCAAAAAATATGAGATTTAGGGACCAAATTGTTTGGTAGTAAAATATATTTGGTAACGAATTGTATGAGATTTTGTGACCAAATTTTTGGTAGCAAAAAGTAAGAGATTTAGTGACCAAATATTTTGGTAGCAAAATGTATTTGGTAACGAATTAAACAAGATTTTGTTACCAAATTTTTGGTAATAAAAGGTATTTGGTAATGAAAAATATGAGATTTAGAGATCAAATTTTGGTAACATAATGTATTTTGATAACAAAATATACGAGATTCAGATGCCAAAAGTTTGGTAACAAAAGAGAGCAAAAATAGAAGAACAACCTCCAATTTATAGGAAAATAACTAGATGGTATTTGAAATTGAGTATGACTCCTTGAAAAGATTTTTCCTCTCCTCCTTGTCAATTATCTTGAAATTTTAGATTTTATTTATCTAGATAATGTTCCATGAATTCAATTTTAATTCAAAGAAAATCATGCCAACTTTATTTGAATAAAATAATTATCAAATATTTATCCATAAATAAAATCATGAAGGAGAAAAAAAAAATCTCTTCTACATCCTCTCTACAAAAATGCCATTTTAGAATAGATTAGACAAGATTTATTTCAATTCAAATCTCTTTGTGATATTATCCATATTTAGTCAACTTTATTTACTTAAATAATATTCTCTAGATATTTAAATTAATTATCCAAATAATTAGTTTATCCATATCTATTAATTTAAATTAAACTCCATATTTATCACAGAAAATAAATACCATTAATTTAAATCATTAATCATAAATAAATAAATCTTATGGTTGTTATTTAAATAATAAATAATTATCCAACTAGATATTTATCACAAATATATTAAATAAAAAAAAATCTATTCTCCCACTAGTTGTACACGCCTACTATCACATGGTGACTGTGTTAGGAAAGTCATCAGAACACCAATAAGAGTTTAAACCACATTAATAATTTAGTAAATTACCAACTATTAGTGGAATTATTTTAAGCTAGTGATGGGACCAATTGGATATATATAATTCAGGCTCTAGTTATCTATGTGACGAAATATTCTATACCGAATCAATTAATCATAATTACTAATTTCAGAGTCATACCACTATAAACCTAAAACTGTACTCCCGATTATATACTGTATTATATAAGCTTATAAATAGCCTTAGTCCATGATCTTATCAAATATGCAATACCCTCATATGATATCCATGATCAATTTGAGACTTCGATCCATTTTCCTTCTTGATTATTTTATCTTAAAGATCTACTATACACCTTATAGGAAAATGATTGTTTATACCAAAATGAATAATAAATCATTTGTAGAACAAATGAGCAAGGCCTTGTTCATTTTTTAATTCTCGTATAATGCCTATAAGAAAATATCCTTAACTCTTTTAACAAAGCTATGATTCCATATCAATAAATAAAGCTCTCATCGAATATAATTCATGTACCCAATGAACCGATTTATAAGCTTGCTACATCGAGACACTTTAGCCTTTGAAACATCAAAGTGAATAAGTTATAAACATGGAGTCAGTTACTTACTTAGGATTGAGGTAATCACATAATGAAGTCGTAAGTGAATTAATCTATGTAAATAGACTTATTACCTAGATTAATTACACTTAAGTTCCTGTCCAATATATCACCACCACTAAGTAATATGTCTATGTCTTTACTTAGGAGTTGGCTCACTCCAAATGGGTCAGGAAAAACCATCTCCCTAATTGGATTTGGACAACATAACAGTCTTAACATGAGTTAGATGTTCAATCTAACTCCATTGACTGCATACTTTTGTGTGGAATATTCTAACAGTTTAAACACCAAGAACTCAGTGAGCCATATTTACTTATATTTATTTTAACATGTAAATTAAAGAGAACAGAACAACAATGATCTAATGAAAAACCTCAAATATAAGTTAGTAATCAATCCAAAATAACCAATGAAATACATAAAGTGTCTTTCATACTTAAGGCATTCCTAACAATCTTCCGCTTGTGCAAGGGAGAAAATGTGTCATATCTCACATTCCCATAGCTTCGATGTGCCTTTCAAAGCTTCTAACCACCAAAGTTTTAGTAAAGGGATCAACAAAGTTGTCCTTGGACATGATCTTACAGACATCTACCACTCCTTCCATCGCATACTCCCTAATAATATGGTATCTTTGAACAATATGTTTTGTCCTCTTGTGGTGCCTTGTGATAAGTCAGTTTTTGTCTAATTATTAGACGCTTTTGAATTATTACCTTGCTAGTTTTAGATATTTTTATGTGTCTTTGTTTCTTGTTTTGTAATTTTGTAGAAAAAAATGGAAACTGAAGCTTTCAAGCAGGAAAGTGAAGAATAAGGAATGGTCACCCAATCGGCTAGTTTCCAAGTCTTGGAAAATCCTTGTATTCCAAGTTGCCCTTTTTTTGTCAAAGCCTATAAAAAGAGCTGTTGAGGACTGAAAAGAGGACTTTTTGGTAGTGATTTGAGAAGCAAAACTTAGAGGGAGAATTGTGGGTTTGGAGAAAAGACGACAGATTTCAGACATGGAGAAGCTTAACTCGAATTCATTCTCTAGTTCTTTATCTTTTCTTTCAATCTCTAGTTCTTTTTCTTTTCTTTCAATGTTTAAGAACATGTTTTGTATTTCTTTAAATTTCATCATGAACTAATTTTATTTTTCTAGAGGAGAGATGTGGTCAACGCTTGATACTATGTTTTGAATGTTAATTTATTTTATAAGGATTTCATTCAGTTTATTTGTGTTATCTCATTCTTTATGCTTCAAATTTATTGGTCATGAGTTAGATTATTTTATTATTTAGAATTCAGCACTCGAGAGTGGGAATTTTAGATATTGTTTAGAGATAACACAACCTTAATGCTTCTAATTCATGGTCATGAGTTAGATTATTTTATTATTTAGAATTTGACACTCAGGAGTGCGAATTTTAGATATTGTTAAAAGATAACACAACCTAAGATTTTGTAGAGTTTAGGAGGCCTATAATTCCTTTGAAGTCATTTAAAAAGAATCATAAATCGTAATGAATTTTTAATTCTTGGATTTTATAGGGATATCAAAATTGGGTTTTAAGAATAATTTGTAGATCAGCACTTGGGAGAAGGAGTTGAATACTATAGGATTCTTTGGCTTATAAACTAAGAAAAATTGATTAGTAATAAATTGTCATAAAAAAAATTTAACGGCTACGTGAAATTGAACCTCTAGGCTTCTCTCATATTGATTTCTTCTCAATTTATTTTCCGATTTGTTTTGATATTTTTATCTTTAGTTTTGATGTTTTATTTTCATTATTGAGATTGAATTATCTAAATAAAGTTAGAATTATTTTAAATACAGTTCTTAGTAGAAATGCTATTGCGATCCCTGAGGATGATATTCTTACTCACTCTTTACTATTAGAACTTGACACCACTCACTTGTGGTTTTATCGCGATTAAGTTTTTTGCACTGTTGCCGGTGATAGTTTAATTCTATTACTTTCTAATATTGTTACCAAATAGTTCTAACTTTAATTTAGATGCTTTTTTTATTTTTTTATTTTTTGTATTTATCCCCGTTTTACTTTTGTTGGTTTTGGCAGTTGATGCAAAGAGCTAGAAGTCTCGAATTGGAGCCTTTGGATTTAGAAATCAAAACAACTCTTTTGAAAATAAGGGAGGAAAAGAGAAAAGAAGCTCAAACAATGCAAGGCGAGAATCAACAACGAGCAATTAGGGACTACTTCAAGCTGGTAGTCAATGACAACTATTCTAGCATTGTGCGCCAAACTATCAATGCCAACAACTTCAAATTGAAGCCGACACTAATCAATATGGTGCAACAAAACCAATTCGGAGGCTCTCCACTTAAAGATCTGAACATTTACTTGGCAATGTTCCTTGTGGTGTGCGATACGGTGAAGATGATGGTGTTTATGAATACACCATTAGATTGTGATTGTTCCCTTTCTTTATGAGGGACAAGGTTAGAGGATGGTTGCAATCCTTGAACCGGGGAGCATAACTACATGGGAAGACATGGCCCAAAAGTTCCTTTCGAAATTCTTCCCTTTGGCTAAGACAGCTTAATTGAGGAGTAAGATTGGGCAATTCAAGCAATTTGATTTTGAGACACTTTATGAGTGTTGGGAGCGGTTTAAAGATGTGACGCCCCCTTACAACGTAGGGCCGTCACGCCGTACTTACTTATTTACTTACTTAAAAATTAGGGATATTTTTTTTTTTTGAAACATACTTGTAAAACATTTGTCTTTAATAATACATCATTACCACTTAGGTAAACGTTACTTAAGATCTTTGGTTCCAAAATACCGTAAAGCATAATTTGTCTTTACCATACATACTTATATGTACAAAACTTCTTTACTTATCAAAAGATTTGCGGAAACTATGCGTAGTGGTATCCATACCGCCTTCGTCTGCCGCCACACCGCTCCAACAATGCCCAGCATTATGCTGCGGGTTTCTTACCTACAGTATGAAATATAACTTGATGAGCTTTCGCCCAGTAAGCACAAATATAATCTCACAAAACATTTAAAACATCATGAAAACATTCATCATCATATGCATATGCGTGAACCATTTATGTTCCATTTATGCATTTCTTTAACTTTCTTATCTTTCTTATGGGCCCCTTAGTGTACGTACCCTTAACATATAGCGCGCCTCTAGATACAGTTAGATGGGATTGCAAGTCTCTAACTGCTCCAGGAAAACATAAATGATTACACCCTCTTACATAAACGAGAGGGCGAATCCATAATTTTAACATAAAAATCCTCCACCTTGGGGGAGGTTGGTACGACACTTTACTTGTGATTTCTTACCATGTTATTTATCTTTAGTGAACATACCTTATGATGTCACTATACGATAACATACTTTTCATCTCATTAATAACATGGCATAGCATTCTTTTCATTCATAGCATTTGCAAACATGACATTTTTATAAACATGACATTTTGTAAATATAGCACTTTTATAATCTTTTGCAAAAATAGCACTTTTTATCCACATGGCATTTTACGAAAATAGCACCTTTTATAAACATGGCATTTCGCAAAAATAGCACTTTTCATAAAACATGGCATTTAGATATAGCACACAACATATTGCAGCATATTTGAAAACCATATACTTGAACATAATTTACTAGTTTTCATACTGCAGGTGAGGTTTGTACTTACCTCTAGTGCCGTATCCTTAGAATCGCGTTCCTTAAATCGTCGGCAACGGCAATTCACTTTCCTGATATACCAAAAATATAGGATCAGGATCCTTTCATAAGGTGTTGGTAACCTACCAACACTCACATTTACTTTTGGTTGTATGTCCCCTATACATAAAATCCATCTTGGCCACTTTAATCCCCATTCTTTATTGAACTTCGATTAAATCCTTAAGAGCTTACGTTGGGTAACCCTTTTGGTTTAGAGCCTTGTTCTATTAATGGGTTTTGCTCATATATCCTTGTTATTGGATTATTTCCTTTAACCCATTAAATCTTAGCTCAATATACATGTGGGTATCCCTTAGGGTTATATTGGGTAACCCTTAAGGTTAACCTTAATTAACCTTGGATCAACCTTTTGTCAACCCTTGGTTATCCTTGGGTTTGTAACTCGGATATAATATCCGGTTACCGTTCATAATCGGCTTGTTTACCAATTTTACTTTAAAATTTCTCTTCCTTATTTTTGGAAAATCTTGTGTGATTAACTTCCAAAAATCCTTCATTTTGCTTGTAAAAATTCTAACCCTTTTAATTAGAAAATTCATTGGCTTAAATTTCATTATTTTCTTTAACTTGGAAATGTTTGGTTGAAACCCTCTTTTTCTTTACTTTATGGGAAAATATGAATTTCAAACCCGAGCCCTTAAAATTCATGGTTTTCGAAATAAATATTTTATAAAATCATTTGGGGTCGGAAACCATCTTTGGAACGGTTTTCGAAGCTAAAAGAATCATTTAAGAACACTTCATGATTTTTCTAGAAAAGATTTTCGTGAGACTCATTTGCTAGATTTCGGACTCTCTGCGCGTCTCTCACAAAACGCGTCCAGTTTAAAAATCGGCTTGGAATTTGAAAAACTTGTCTTCATGAAAGTTGTAGCTATCGAAAAATGCTAAAACTTTTGTGTTTTGCACAAAATCTAGTTCGGCCTAGATCAGTACCAGTTTTTATTTGAAAATGGGTTAACTCTGAAAAACTGTGTGGAGAACGTCCCAGGGTTCAGCCACGGGTTTTGGGTAAAACAAAGGCCTTTGGAGCCTTATTTCGAGATTCTGTTCACGCTGTCCTCTAGGAAAAGTTGTTCCGAACAACTTTCGTGTTTTAAGTTTTTCCTCATTCGGCCTCTAAGGGCCTTGAAATTACCCTTTCCAGAAACTGGCCAGATTCGAATCCGAATTGGCAGTTTCGGTTCCTCTCTTCGGTTTACGTCCTATTCGCGGAATCTATCTCGACCGATCACATCGAGAGCTTAGACAACATCAAGCAGCGCTTCTAACGCCCCATTAAAACCCATAAATCCATCTCATCCTACTCATGCAACCCAAAATCCGAAAATTAAAAAGACTAGGGTTACATGGTTCTAACTCATGCATCATCACATACCATCAACGCAAAATCCATCCCTAAGTCTAGCAAGCTCTCTTGGCTGCCAAGGGCAGATCTTTGGCCTAAACTTATGGGACATACAACCTATCTTCTAGCATGAAAAATCCATCATTTTCAAGCACAAATTTTAAAGCAATCAAGCATAAAAAAAATCAGCCAACCAACCTAACCTTATCAAGCACACACACACACCATAGATGAGAGCAGAAAATTAAATGGACTTATGTCCTTACAAACCATTCCAAATCATCATTAAAAACCTTAAATAAAGCTTAGATTTAAGGAGATTTAAGAGATTTACCTCAACCCAAGTTAGGGTTTTCGAAATCCCAAAGTTTCCCTTTGATTCTTTGGCTTGCTCTAGCCACGGCTTTGACAAGGAAATGGCACCCAAAATTTTATTTTTTGTTAGCTCTAAGGCTCCTCTAAAAACCGACCCTCAACATAAAGAAAAATCCAAGATTACAAGGAGAAAAATCAAGTTTTTCCTCACATTTTCTCCTCTTGCTTGGTTCGGCCACTTGCTTGGAGAATCACCAAAATTTTTCTCTCAAAACTCTTCCTTGCTTGGCTCACGGATTTGGTTCAAAAAAATGAGATCCAAGAGATTTTTTTTTGTTAGCTTTTTCTCACCTCAAAACCGAGCATTATCAAGGATGAAAATCCCAAAAATTTGTTAAGAGTTACTCACCTCCTTTTCCTCTTTTTCTCTTGCTCTTTGGTCGGCCTTCTCTTGGTGGATTCACCAAAAATCTGCTCACTTTTCTTGCTCACTCCCTTGCTCGGCCACCCTCCCAAAGGCTCACCAAAATTTTTCAAATTCTCTCTAGCTCTCCTCTCTTTCTCTCCCACGGATTTGCTGAAAAAAAACTGAAGAAGGAGTGTAGAAAGTTGGCTGCCTTGAGAAGGGAAAAAGGTGAGGTTTGCTTGCCTCAAAACAAGGCTTTAAGTCTTATCTTTCTTGTCCATTGGTGCAGCCAAAATTAAGGGGATTTGGAGGGGGTTTGCAGCCAGATTTGGGGAGAGAAAAGGGGAGTGGATGGGCTGTTGATGGGAGTGGTTGGCAGCTGAAAATAAGGGGGAAAAAGACATGAGTTGGTGTCCTTTGTTTGGTTGAACTTTGGTTGGACATTTGGTTACCCAAACCAAACTAATTTCTTTTCTTTTTCTCTTCTAGTTGGCCGGATCTAATGGGGTAGAGGGCTGCCATTACATTTCAATTTTTGGTTAGGGAATGGTGATGTCATTACAAGGACATCATCTTCCACTAACTCTCCTAAGACCTTGTTTGGCCATTTCGTTCTTTCGCGGTTCCTTTCGCGCTCTACAGTTATTTCCAATACTGTGATGAGCATTTTTATTTTATATTTTTGTCCAAAAATTATTCCATGTAAATTTGGACCGAAACTCTCTTTCTCCAATTTTTCGGAGACCTTTTTGCCCTTAATTCTTTTTCGGTGTGCTTGATTTTTCTAGGGTGGATTTATGGCTTATAAAACTTCATTTTCGGAGATTCTTTTCATATCCCTTCATCATACTTGTAAAGTCGACGTTGTGACCCGTCCGGTCGAACTTTGACTTTTTGGTCAACCCTTTGACTTTTGGTCAACCTTTTGACTTTGACTTTTGTCAAATTTCATCCTTTTTCATTCTTTTTCCTTTAAAAACTTCATTCTTGGCTCGTAGAACATTAATTGAGTCTCAAAATCATTAAATGAGGACTCGAACATCGTTTAAATAAAATTATGAATTTCTCATTATTATTCATAATTTTTCGTATAATACATCATGGATACATAAATTAGACTCTAATTCCTTATGAACAAGGAGATTACAAGTTTCAAAATTTCGGGTCTTACAAAAGACCTACTTTGAGGATGCCCACAACATGGATATCTGGATTGCCTCCAAATTTAATTGCTCTACAATGGGTTGAATGGTGAAACTAGGACCATTGTTGACGCTACTACTAGAGGCACCTTGATGTTTAAGACCACTGAGGATGCTTACAAACTTTTGGAAGAGATGGCTTCCAACACATTCCAATAGCCTAGTGAGCGTTCTTTGATCAAGAAGGTTGCTGGGTGTCTTGAAGTTGATCCAATAATGGTGCTTTTAGCACAAGTCTCATTACTCTCCCATCAACTTGCGGCTTTGACACTCAAGGAGTCCCAACAAAGGGGGAATCTTCTATGGCCACAAGTAAGCTTATTTAGGTGGTGAATCAATTCATGAACAAGTGCATTTTGTGAACAACCGGAACTACAATTATCATGGCAATCCTTTGCCAAATCAATATTATCCAGGGCTTCGCAATCATGAAAACTTCTCCTACAGCAATGCAAAGAACATGTTGCAACCTCCCCTGGGATGTAATGATCAAGTGAGTGAGAACAAGCCATCTTTGGAGGAACTTATGAGTACTTTTGTTGTGGAGACTAGAGCATGCTTCAACAAGAATGAGGCATGGCTTGACAATCTTGGGACCCACCATTCGTAGCTACCGGTAATGCCATGATCAATGTGCCAAAATGGAAGCTAAGTTTGGGTCTGGAGAATGAGATGATGAGATTCAATGTCTTCCAAACACCAAAAAATTCAAAAATATTCCCACTTGTTACCAAGTTGAATCAATGAATAGGAGCAAAGATGAGAAAAAGCTAATCAAGCTGGTTATTGCACACTATAAAGAGCTGGATAAGAGAAAAAATGTCAAGATCAAGGACTCGAAGGAAAAATTTTTGGCAACATTGTCATCTCAATTCCACCATACTGATTTGGGTGGAATCAAAGGAGAAAAAGCTTAAGAAGACTATCAAGAAAAGAATTTCAACAATTTCAGGCATGTGTTGGGATGGTCTATTGATGACATCAAGGGCCAAAATTGAAGACAGAGAAGGTCGGGCTAATGACTATAAACTAAGCACTTCTTAGGAGGCAACCTAAGCTTTTCCTAAACTTTAGTCTTCATTCGTTTGTTTTAAATTTTTATTTGTTTATTTATTTGTTTGTTTTTTGTTTGTTTTTGATGTCTTAAATAAGTTGCTTCTCTAAAATTTGCTATTGGTGATTAAATTTTGAATTTCTCAACAGGTTCTTGAACAAGTTTGGGGAGGGCTTATCACAATTAAAAGATTCTTGATCCCAAGAGCCAAGGGAAATCCTTGTACTTAATCTTTTCTTTTGCATTGAGGACATTATTATGTTTAAGTTTAAGGGGATGTTAATAGTTTTGTTTTCGGAAAAAAAAAAAAATGATAGCTAGGGGGTGTTTGTTAGTTTGGGGTGTTAGATAGGTTTGTTCATTTGAGGCTGATGATAGATAATGATTGCCATGATAATAGTTTTCGAAAAAAAAATGAATACCAACTTAGTCTGTGCACTTGATTTGAATGTTTGTTGAATTAGCCTGTGATTCCTTATACACTTGAGCACATAGCCTTGCACGTTCGATCACTTGGAAACTTGGAGAATGTTTATGTGATTGCATAATTTATTAGATCTTACTAAACTCTAGAACTTGCTTTGATTACCATTTGAGGTGAAATCCTAGGCAACTTAACATCAAGGAAGTGATTTAGGCCTTTTTTGGACGTTTGAGCCTTTCAAGCCAACCTTGTTTTTATACATATCCATAGTCACCCCTTTGTGCCTATTTATATCCTTTTTCTTTGTCACTATGTCATTAGCCTAGTTTCAAAAAAAAAAAAAATCTTTTCTATCTTTTTGTCCCTTACCTAAGCATGGTGAACATTCTAGGAGTCATCTTGAGCTATGTGTGGGAAGCAAAAAAGTGTAAAAAAAAGGTTTGTTCAAGAAAATTTTCATGAAAAAAGAAAAAAAAAAAAAGAAAAAAAGAGAGAGCGACACCATTATGACATAGTCATTGAATCAAGTTTGGGGGTGTAGCGATTCAAAAAAAAAAAAAAGGCAAAAACGTAAAATAATAATAATAATAATAATAAATAATGTATGACAAAAAGGGGATAAAATCATGATTTGGGGTGCAATTGCAATAATGAAAAGAGCTCTACAAAAGGTTCTACATTGGTTGACGTGTTAAGGTAACTCGAGCAACAAGATTAACTATATCCTACCTTCAACCCAGCCTATCATTATAAGCCTAAAAAGTCCTATTGATTCTTGGTGATATGTTTGTCGACATTAGTGGAGAATGGTAAGGTAAGCTTATGGAGTTTGGAATTTTTTGTTTGGAGATCCACCACAAGTTACTGGATTGCATAAATTGATCTGAATCACAAGTGGTTGGATGTAAATGGCTATCTACACACACACCTAAGGAATCAAGGTGAGGCAAGGCAAGCATTTGAGTTGAAATTCTAGACATTCTTAGTGCTTTGAAATTTTTCTTGAGCTATAGTTATGTCAACCTTTGTGGCCTAGCGAACAAAATTTGATCAACATTTCAATTTGTATTTTGTGTTTGTTTTCTTGGTTTGCTTGAGGAGTAGCAAAAGATTTAAGTTTGGGGGTATTTGATAAGTTGGTTTTGTGTCTAATTATTAGAGCTTTTGACTTAGTAACTTTCTAGTTTTGGATATTTTTATGTGTCTTTTCTTATTTTGTAGGAAAAAATAGAAACTGAAGTTTTCACGGTGGGAAAGTGAAGAATAAGGAATGCTCACCCAATCGGCCTGTAATAACCAAAAATTTTACACGGACTCATGATTTCTTGTACATAAGAAATTTAAGCCTGTACTATGTGTTTACGTAGTGTTTCATGAAAATTAAGTTTATACTATATACCTATACGATGCTTCACGAAAAATTATGAGTATCAAGGTGAAATTCATAATTTTAACAATAAATGTTTGAGTTCTCATTTAATTAACTATGAGACTCAATAAGCAGTTGATTAGTAAGTATATGATCTTTTGAACAAAAAGGGGTGAAAAATTCCATAATTTCATATTGGTCAAAGTTTGACCAAGAAAGTCAAAGATGACCAAGAAAGTCAAAGAAAGTCAAAATTTGACCAAAGGAGTCAAAGTTGACCAAAGAGGTCAAGGTTGGTCAAGGAAGTCAAAGGTTGACCAAAGGTGGTCAAAGAGTTGATCACACAGATATATGATGAACGGTATGAAAAATATACTGTAAAAACTAAAATTATGATCAAGACAATGTGAATGAGAAATAAAATCACCCTAGAAAAATCAAGCACAATAAATAGGTATTTTTGGGCCAAAAAGTTTTAAGCAAAAAGAAAATTTTTTGTACTGTCCATTTTTACACAGATAAATTTTGGACTGTTATGCTATGCCACAATATGGTGTATTAGTGACCTTAGTACCAAATATATCTGCGTGAACTTTAAAGTGGACTGCTTTTAAGAGAAAAAGCCAAACAAGCCTTAATTACATCATTGGTGACATCACTTTTGGATTTATGACCTCATTAAGCTTTTTAATTAAAGAAAAATGATTAAAAAATTTGAATTATCTTGACAGCTAATCCATGGTTAGCTGGCCATTTTGGGGCAAAATTTAATTAAGTTTAATTCATGGGGTTTTATTAAAAAGTTGAACCAAAAATAATTCCAAATCCACCCCATTTTTCACCTATAAATAGCCCCCCATGGCAGTCAGTTTTGGGCTGGAAAAATTAAGGAAAAGCAGCCAAACTCTTGCCAATCCTCCCTTCCAAAAATTCGGAAATCCTAGGGCAAGTTTGAGTGAAGAAAAATTTCAATAAACATGGGGGTTTTGGTGCTTGTGGAGTGAGATTTCTACTTGTAAACCAAATCAGTTTTTTTTGGTCAGTTTTGTGCCCCGATTTTGGAGCCCTAGAGCCGGCTATAGGTGGGTGAAAAAGTGACCAAAATTTGTGTTTAGGAGTGCTTAGTATTGAGTGCTAGCAGCCACCCAAAATCAGCCACAAACTTGGTGCAAAGTGGACACAAAGAACCGGCCATAGGGAGGTTCAAGGGGGAGAAATTTTGGGTGAACCAACCTTAGCTTCCACTTGTGTTTTTAATCAAGGTAAACCCTTCTAGACCCTCATCTCTTTTAATTAAGTTTTCAATTTGAAGTTTACATGTATTTCGAGTGAAATTGTAAGAGCATAAGCTTAATTTATTTTTGAGCCCAAAGTTAGGAACCTAGGGTGTGCTTGAGCTAGATTAAGGGTGGTTTGATTTTGTCTTGCATGCTTGCTTTAAATTTGTGAATTGCATGCTAAATGATGGTTTATGGTATGTCCCCTGATCTGCCCTAGGGTGTTTGTGGATGAAAATTTTATGCTAGGTTGCTAGAATGTGATGATAATGCTTGATATGCTTGATACAACCCAAATCATGCAACCTAATTGATCAATGTTGATTAGGCTTGCATGGCAATGTTAGAAAATGTGTTTAAAGAAAATTCACGTTAGAAAACGCTGCATGTGTGTATTAGAGCTCCCGCGGTGGCTGTTTGAGCTAGGTTTCACGTTTAGGACGAAAAACTGCCAGGTTCGGGTAAATCCTGACGAGTTTTCTAAAAAGTGAATTTTGAGGCCTTTAGAGGCCGAATTTGGAAAAACTTAAAACATGAAAGTTGTTCAGAATAGTTTTTCCTAGGGGACAACATGGACAGTTTTTCAAAATGAGGCTCCAACAGCCTCCGTTTTTATGAAAACCGAGGGTGACGTGCCCAGACCTCTATGCACGTCCAGTCGTATTCCAAGGAGAAAATGAAAGGGGTAGAGTCAGAACTAGGTTTTTCATTAAACATGAAAGTTTTATAATTTTTTGAGATCTAAAAGTTTCATGAAGACATCTTTTTCAAATTCTGCCTAGATTTTAAAGTATAACTAAGTTTATGAAGACTGTGCAGGAAACAGTAGATTCCTGTACAGGATTTTCCAGAATAATGTAAGGTTTGGTATTTTTGAATCAAAACTGATAATTTGACTGTAGGAACTGTTCCAAAGGAAGTTCCAACCCTTAATAACATTTTCAAATATTTTGTCAAGAAAACCCAAATTTTTATAAGAAAAATAAAGAGGATTTTTGTAAAAAGGTGGTAAAAAACACCTATATTTTCTAAAGAAAACAAGTGGAACTATAGACTTAGGTTTTCTTAAAATTGGGGTAAGCATATAGATTACCACCAATAACCAGGTAGTACACCCGAACTATAGCACTGGGTCCAAAACCCAGGGTTACCAATAGTCACTTAATAGGTTACCCCATAGTTGGACCTTAGTAACCCAATAGGGGTTAACTTAAGATAAGTCACCCCAAGAGTTACCCAATGTAACCCAACGTGATACCAAGGTTAGTAAGACTAAGGGTTATCCAATGTAACCCAACATGGTATCAAATTAATAAGATCAAGGGTTACCCAATGTAACCCAATATTGTATCAAGATAGTAATACCTAAGGTGACCAATAATAACCTAGTAGGTTATGAGTTGTGACAAAGTCCAAGAGTCGGATAATGATCTAGTCTAAGCATGTATATGTAGGCTTAGCTTACAAGGTTGCCCTATGTAACCTAATAGGGTATGATCCAAGGTTAACGATACAAAATATTAGGGTTACTTGTAGTAACCCACTAAATTATCATGAGTTATAAAGGGGACATATAACTAGGATTTTATATGTCATGTTACCAACATCCTATAATATCAAGGTCTCTTACCTATGTCTTTTAACATAACTAAGGACATGTTAGGATGTTGATTAGGATCCTTACCCTATGTTCTTTATTATAGCAGGGGATAACCTGCCGCTATGTCCGGACTTGGAACCATACATTATCGGACATAATAAAAAAGGTAAGTACAAACCTCACCTATAGTATGAAAGATAGTAAGCTATTTTTAAGTATATGACATGTTTCCATGTTATGCTATGCTATACTATGCTATGCTATATTATGCTATGTTATGCTATGATATGTTATGTCATACTATGATATGCCATGCTATGTTAAGATATGTCATGCTATGCTAAGGTATGCCATGTTATGGTTAATATTATTTTATAGTGACATCACGAGGCATGTTCACTAATATTAAACCACATGATAAGATAAGATAAGTAAGGTGCCGTACCAACCTCCCACTAGTTGGAGGATATATGTTTCAAGTTTAAGTTTAGATTATCAACCTCTCGATAATACGTGAGGGTATATGATAATCAACCTTCCGCTAGATCGTGAAGGATTATGTTATGTTTATGTTCCCAGAATTGTTAACGGCTTTGCAAACCCTGACGTTCTGAGGATTGCGCGCTTTTGGTACGTACACAAGGGCCCATATGTTAAGCAAGATAATAAGTTCAAGTTAATAAAAGATTCATAATTGTACATAATTGGTTCATGCATAAGTTACACGACATTTGTTATGTTTTGTGAGATTATATTTGTGCTTACTGGGCGAAAGCTCATTAGTATATTTCATATTGTAGGTAAGAAGCCTGCAGCTTAGTTGGTGGGCCATGTGGACGATGCGGCAGGTGAAGGGCGGTGTGCGATACCACTACGCAAATTATCCGCAAGCTTTTTGATGATACGTATATATATATATACAGTTTAAAATAAAATTATGTAAGTATGAAGTTTGAAGACTGGAGTGTGTCTTTACTTTCAGTATGTGTATATGACAAGTTACTATGTGAACTTCTCTATTGACATATGTTTAAAAAATATATATATATTCTCAACTTTCTAAGTAAGTTTAAGCTATCGAAACCAATAAGTAGTTTAAGTATGTATGGTAACGGCCCTATGTAGGTGCGGGCGTTACACGGCCAATTTCCAATTCCTGAAATCCTTGAATTCCAAGTTGCCTGTTTTTTGTCAAAGCCTATTAAAAGACCTATTGATGACTAAAAAGAGGACTTTTCGGTAGTGATTTGAGAAGCTAAACTTAGAGAGAGAATTGTTGGTCTGGAGAAGGAGATGGTAGATTCCAGACATAGAGAAGCAGAACTTGAATTCATTCTCTAGTTCTTTTTCTTATCTTTCAATGTTTAAGAACATGTTTTGTGTTTCTTTAAATTTCATTATAAACTAATTTTATTTTTTTAGAGGAGAGATGTAGTTGACAGTTGATACTATGTTTTGAATGTTAATTTATTTTGTAAGGATTTTCATTCAGTTTCTTTGTGTTATCTCATTCTTAATGCCTCTAATTTATTGACCATGAGTATTGGGATCTATATGTGCCCTAAGGATAGAAAATTAATTCAAGAGATTTTCTGTAAATATGACATTTTGATATTAATAAAAAGAGGTTATTAATGTTTAATAAGTAGTATCCTATTTACTTTCATTTGTTGATTGTATGATTATTTTGAGCAAACAGAAAATACTCCTAGATTGTTAGAAATATATCGGATTACCATATGTATACAGAGTATACATAGAAGACGTGGTAATTTGATGATAGTGTAAATAAATGGTCTGCAATCGATGGAATAAGATTTGGGGATCTTATTCATGATAAGATTGTAAAGATTGTCTACTTCCTTGGAGAGATGGTTTGTCTTGACCATCAGATAAGTTCTGAGTAGAAACTTAAATATATACCAGTATTGAGGTATGATATTGGACTGGACCTAAGGTGTTAATTGATTCAGTTTAATAATTCCATTCATAAGAATCAATGACGCTTTGATTCTCATCTTGCATTAATCTTAATCCTGAAATGAATACTTGAGTTCGCATCCATGACTTATGCATTTTGATCAACTATAGGTGAGACACTGATAATTGATAGTCAATATACTTGTGTTTTGAGTGTATGACTTATGGATAGAGAAATCAAGATTCATAGATACGGAATCCATAGCTATCTTAACAATAGTACATGTTATCTATTTAAAGGTATTATTCGAGAATTGAAAGATAATATAACAAGATCTTGGCTATCGGTTTACTTTGTGTTCTCTAATGGTTTACCGATTATATGGCTTACAATTGGTGGTTCTTTCAATGGAGAATAATGGAACTTTAAGTTAAAATGATTGAAAAGATAAAACATAAAAAGACCTTAATTCAATCATGGATAACATATGGGGATTAAGCAAGTAATGAATAAATCATGGAAGAAGCACTGCATTAAAGAGCTTTCGTAATACGGTATGTAAATGGAAGTTCAGCTTCAGATTTTTAGTGGAATAGTCCTGAAGTTGATAATTGATGAGTAATTAATCCGGGATTAATTGTTCACAATTATAGGAGCCTCTTTACATATTTCCATCGGGTCCCTCTATTATCTCATATAGTTCCACGAAGCGTCTCGGGATTTGTTCCTAATGAGATCGGTAAATTAAATAGGAATTTAATAATGTCTATTAAGACATGGTACTCTCTAACATGCAATCTCGAAAGGATTAGACATATGAAATTAATGTAGACAAATAATATGATTTGTGAACATATGATTGGTTGCAAATAAAATAATTATTTGTTAATTATTTTGGTTAATTGAATTTTGGAAATAAGATTTGTGTTTGAATTATTTAGTTTTTGAAAACAAAATTTTTCTCTCATAATCTATGGTGCACGAATTTTTAGTGGATAGAGGGAAGAAAATTTTGTTTCAAAATTGTTTAAATATATTATAAACATTAAATTATTAATTGTTTTAAATAATTGACCTTATTTGATAGATTTTCTTTTCTTAAAGAATGGTGCATGTTTTTTTTTTTTTTTTAATTTATGGAAAGGAAATCTAAAATATTCTATTTATTTAAATTAATTAAATATGGATAATGTTTGTGGAAAATATTTGTTTAAATTCAAATAAGAAAATCTCATTTAAATTCAAAGGTTTAAAAATAGTTTGAATCTATATAGGATTAGGACTTTTTAACTAGTCTAGATTCTTGATTTAAATTTGAACCACCAATCAATCTACACATAAAGGGGAGCACAAATTTTTTGAGATTCTCCAAGCAAGAAAACCGTCCATAAGATTTAAAGAACCTAGCTTGAAATTCGAATAATCCTTTGGTTCAAAAGATTATCCAAAAAAATAATTAATAATTATTTTTCAAGTAGAAGATATTTTTGAAAAAGGATTGGAGTATTATATAAAGACTATGGGTTTTTAAAAAAAGCCAACTATCTGTTGGGATCTATAGGTGCCCTAAGGATAGAAAATCTTAGGGATTTTCTGTAAATATGACATTTTGATATTAATAAGAGGAAATTATTCATGTTTAATAAGTTGTGTCCTATTTACTTTCATTTGTTGATTGTATAATTATTTTGAGCAAATATAAAATACTCCTAGGCTGTTGGTAATATATCGAATTACCATATGTATACGGGGTATGCATAGAAGACGTGGTAATTTGATAACAGTCTAAATAAATAGTCCGCAATCAACGGAATAAGATTTGGGGATCTTATTCATGATAAGATTGTAAAGGTTGTCTACTTCCTTGGAGGGATGGTTTGTCTTGACCATCGGATAGGTTCCGAGTAGAAACTTTAATGTATACCAGTATTGAGGTATGACATTGGACTGGACCTAAAGTGTTAATTGATTCGGTTTAATAATTCCGTTTATAAGAATCAATGATACTTTGATTATCATCCTGCATTAATCTTAATCCTGAAATGATTATTTGAGTTCGCATCCATGACTTATGTACTTTGATGCACTAAAGGTGAGACACTGTTAATTCATGGTCAACATACTTGTGTTTTGGGTGCATGACTTATGGATGGAGAAATCAAGATTCATAGATACGGAATCCATAGCTATCTTAATGATAGTAAATGTTATCTACTTAAAGGTATTATTCGGGGATTGAAAGATAGTATAACAAGATCTTGGCCATCGGTTTACTTTGTGTTCTCTGGTGGTTTTCCAATTGTATGGTTTTACAATTGGTGGTTCTTTCAATGGAGAATAATTGAACTTTAAGTTAAAATGATTGAAAAGGTAAAACGGAAAAAGTCCTTAATTCAATCATGGATAACATATGGGGATTAAGCAAGCGATGAATAAATCATGGAAGAAGCACTACGTGAGAGAGCTTTCGTAATACGGTATGTAAACAGGAGTTCAGCTTCAAACTTTTAGTGGAATAGTTTTGAAGTTAATAATTGATAGATAATTAATCTGGGATTAATTTTTCACAATTATAGGAGCCTCTTTACATATTTCCATCGGGTCCCTCTATTAGCTCATATAGTTCCACGAAGCGTCTCGGGATTTGTTCCTAATGAGATCGGTAAATTGTAAATGGAATTTTGTAATGTCTATTAAGACATGGTACTCTCTAACATGCAATCCAGAAAGGATTGGACATGTGAAATTTGTAGACAAATGATTTGTCAACATGTGATTGGTTAATTTGAATTTTGAAAATAAGATTGTATTTGAATTTTGGAAAACAAAATTTTTCTCTCCTAATTAAAAGTGGTGCACGTTTTTTTAATTGTATGGAGGGAAGAAAATTTTGTTTCAAAATTATTTAAATATATTCCTAACATTTAATTATTAATTGGTTTAAATAATGGAGATTATTTCATGAATTTTTCTTTCCTAATTAAAGAGGTGCATGGTTTTTGTGAGGAAAGAAAATTTGAAATATTTCATTAATTTAAATTAATTAATATGGATAATGTTTATGGAAAATATTTATTCAAATATGTGAATCCTATTTAAATTCGAAAAGGTTTAAAAGAAGTTTGAATCTAGATAGGACTAGGATCTTTTGACTAGTCTAGATTCTTGATTTAAAATTTAAACCACTAATCAAGATTTCTCTCACTTTGTGGCCGAATTTTAAAGGGGATTTCCTCTTGAAATTTGTTTTTAGGTTCAATGAATCTAGCCCTAAAGTTGTATGATCTTTTGGTTCAAGATTTATCCGGAAAATAATTATTAATTATTTTTCAAGTAGGAGATAAATTTTGAAAAGGATTGTAATACTATATAAAGGCTAGGAGTTCTTGAAAAACCAATTTTTGATAATTTTAAAAGGGAAAAACGTTTTTTTAATAATAAAAAAAAAATTTTTTTTCTTCCACATCAAAAATTCGGCTTTCTTGTGAGAGAGAAAAAGAAAGAAAATTCCATTGAATCAAAACTGCGAGAAAGGTTAAACCGAGTGATTATTTTCATAGGAGGTTAACCGGTTTCTGTTTTGTAGTTTTGAAGAAAGAAGTTGGATCAAATTCTCAACGAGGATCATCGGAATTGAGAAGGAGGGATCTAGACTTCGGAAAGAAATACCGGTCGCTTGGATTCATAGAACGTGTGCCCACACACACTTTGAGACGTGGAACTCGAGAATAGTAGAGAAGACACGTTGGTCAAACGCTCTAGCAATTCCGGAATCCAAGAAATAAGGTACGCTTGATCATGAATTAATTTATTGTTATATGCATCATGAGCTTCTTTTCCGGAAACGGCATAAAATTTTTAAAACTTCCGCTGCGCCGTAACTCCAATACCGGATCCGATTTTTCCAACACTATCATCATACACTCAAAGAAAGGAGACGGTTTTTTGGGAGAGAGAAAATGCAAAAAACTAGGTTTTTGTGCTTGACAAAATTCGTCCTTCTTGGTTGTGAGAAAAGAAGAGAAATTTTCATTAAATCAAAACTGTGAGAAAGGTTAAGCCGAATGATATTTTTCATGGAAGGTTAACCGGTTTCTGTTTTGTAGTTTTGAAGAATGACCCTAAATCGAATTCTCAATGAGGTATATCGGGATTGAGAGAGTAAGATCTATACTTCGGAAGAATTACTGGTCGCTTGAATTTATAGCACGTGTGCCCACACATACTCTGAGATGTGGGGACTCGAAAAAAGTAGAGAAGACACGTTGGTCGATGCTTTAGAAATTTCGGAATCCGAGAAACAAGGTATGTTTGATCATGTATTTAATTTATTGTCATATACATCACGAGCTTATTTTCTGAATCGACATAAAAATTTTAAAACTTCCACTGCGCAGTAATTCTAATATCGGATCCATTTTTCCAACAATGAGTTAGATGATTATATTATTTAGAATTCGACACTTGGTAGTGGGAATTTTAGATATTGTTAAGAAATATACAACCTATAATTTTACAAAGTTCAGGAGGCCTATAATTCCTTTGAAGTCATTTAAAAAGAATCATAGATCGTAATGTGTTTTAATTCTTGGATTTTATAGGGATATCGAAATCAAGTTTTAAGAATATTTTTAACTTGGCACTTGAAAGAGGGAGTTGAATCTATAATATTCTTTGGCTTGTAAACTTGGAAAAATTGATTAGTAATAAATTGGCATGAAAAAACATAGTTAACAGCTAGGTGAAATCGAACCTTAGGCTTCTCTCATATTGATTTCTTCTCAAATTATTTCCAATTTGTTTTGATATTTTTGTCTTTAGTTTTTATATTTTATTTTCATTGTCTAAACCAAGTTAGAATTATTTTAATTACAGTACTTGGTACAAATTTGATTGCAATCACTGAGGATGACTTTCTTACTTACTCTTAACTATTAAAACTTTACACCATTCACATGCTATTTTATCTCAATTACCTTGATTCCTTTGTGTTAGCTATTGTAGTACTGTTATCACAATAAAGTGTAATAGCTTTATCTGCACCAGGAATAACTTCCCAAAGAATTTACAAAGGTAAATCGCTTTTTTAGAAGCCTTGGCTGCTACCACATATTCGGCCTCCAACATGGAATTAGCAATGCAACTCTGTTTAATACTCCTCCATACAATGGTGCCTCCACCAAGAACAAATATCGAACTGGAAGTTTATTTCCTCAAATCCTTACAAGAATGGTTGTCTGAATCAGTGTATCCAACATGTTGGGAATGCCCTAAGAATAAAGTACATTTTAGTTGTATTTCATTTATTTTGAACTGGTTAATAATATATTTGAAGTTATTTAATTATATCTTTGCTATACTATCCTCGTTTGGATTTACATGTTAAAGTAAATGTAAACAAATATTGTAATGCCCCGACCTACGTAGGGCCATTACCATACATACTTATACTATATCTTGGTTTTAATAACTTAAACTTGGAAATTTGATAATAATTTTTTTTTTCTTTAACATATAACATATATAAATAGATTAGCTCATATAGAAAGTAAACTTGTCATACATACATACTGAAATGAAAAGACATACTCAAGTCTTCAAATCCACATATACTGTATAACATAATTTATTTTTGAGATATATTTATACATATCAACTCAAAAGAGCTTGCGGAAAACTTACGTAGTGGTATCCCACACCGCCCTTCACTCGCCGCATCGTCCACATGGCCCACCAATTAAGCTGCAGGCTTTTTACCTATAGTATGAAATATACTAATGAGCTTTCGCCCAACAAGTACAAACATAATCTCACAAAACGTAACAAATATCGTGCAACTCATGCATGGACCAATTATGTTCATTTATAAATCTTTTATGATCAATTATTGACTTGAACTTATTATCTTACTTTAACATGTGGGCCCCTTATGTACGTACCAAAAGCGCGCAATCTACAGAAAGTTAGGGTTTGCAAGGTCCTTAATAATTCTGGGAATCATGTATACCTTCACGATCTAGCAGAAGGTCTTGGTAATTTGAAACTTGTAATCCTCCACGATCTAGCAGGAGGTTGGTACAATACCTTACTTGTCTTGGTTTAGTCATAGTCTTGTTACTTTACCAAGACTAAGATTATTTACATGTGATCTCATTAGTCATGATGCATGTTGTAATATCCAGATTCTTCATGTCACTAATTCCTTTTAAGGAATTAATTTTTATGCTATGAAAGTATTTATGAAAAAGCTTGAGTTAGAGCTTTTGTTCGAATTTGTGAATTCTTATGGGTCAATAAGACTCAAAATAGAATGTTAAGGTTAGCAAACGGCCTTTTTAGTCAAAAAGGACGAAAAAGTACATGATTTTATGAAAGTCAAAGGTTTGACCAAAAAGTCAACTTTGACCGAGAAAGTCAAAGTTTGACCAAAAATAGTCAAAGAGTTGACTTCACAGTATTATGAGACACAGTATGGAAAAGATACTGCGAAAACCTTCTTTATGGTTAAGAAAGTATGAATAGGCCTTAAAACCACCCTAGAAAATGAAGCACACCAAGTTAGGATTAAAGGTAAAAAGGGCTTGCAAAAATAGGAAAAAAATTATACTGTCCGATTTTACCCAGATAAATTTTGTACTGCAGTGCAGTATAAAAATACTGTGTATTAATGAAGCACAGTATTGAAATATCTGTGTAGCACTAAAATGGACTATTTTTGGAGAAAATTAGCCAAACAAGGATTAATGGAGCATGATGTCACCTAACTTTTAAT
This sequence comes from Ficus microcarpa, assembly GCA_025413485.1. Lineage (NCBI taxonomy): Eukaryota > Viridiplantae > Streptophyta > Magnoliopsida > Rosales > Moraceae > Ficus > Ficus microcarpa. The sequence goes on from CM046387.1 coordinate 4,176,936, forward strand.
TTATGACATTATAAATATTTAAACAAGCTTAGAAAGAATTCTTAGAACTCCCTAGAAGATGTGTTGGCCGGCCACCTCACCATCTCCTCAAGCAAATGTTAAAAATTTTGGGGTTTTTTCATAATTTCCCAAAGTTCCTCCACCTCTATAAATAGGTGGTCATCTTATTCATTTTTATTCAAAAATTTGGGGAGGTTCTTGCCATTTTTCTGCAAGAAAACCGTGAGCTAGAGAGAAAAGAAAGAGAAGAGAAAAACAAAAATTTCTTTAGGGGTTTTGCTTGGGAGAGTTCGGTTTTGCACTAGGAAGAACCAATAAAAAGTTTGAATTTTTTTTTGGGCCATATTGGCTGTTGTGGCCGAGAGTGAGGGGAGGAAAAAAAGGAGAGGGAAAATTGAAAATTTTGAGGGGAAGGCTTGGTGGTGGTGTTCGGTTTTGGAGTGGATCAACCAAGGAACAAACCAAAAATTTTTGGAACCTAAACTAGGGTGCAAGCCGTGAGCAAGGGAGGACAAGGGGAGAAAGGAAATTTGGAATTTCCAACCCTAGACTTGAATCAAGGTAATCCCTTAGCCCTAATCTTTTAATTAAATTTTCAATTTGGAGTTCTTTGTATTTCAAGTCAGGTTGTAAGGACATAAGTCCAATTTAATTTCTAGCCCTAGTTATGTTAGTGTGTGCTTGGTTAGGTGATTAGGGGTGATTGGCCTATTTATGTTGTTTGCTTTCTTGATTTATGCTTGTGCTTGATAAATGTTAGGATGCATGTTAGATGATGATGATTGGTATGTCCCCTGATTTTTGGTCAAAAATCTGCCCTAGGCAGTGTATGTAAGGCTGCTAGCTTTAAGGGTGAATGTGATGATGCATGCTTGAATGTGATGCTAAGTAGAAACCATGCAGCCCAAGGATTAGGGCAATCGGTTAAGGGCTGCATGAGCACGTTGGGTTAGCATGTTGAAGGATATGGGACATTAGAAACACTGCTTGTTTGCTGTGTAAGCTCCCGAAGTGGTCGGTCGAAATAGAATCCGCGAATTAGGACTTAAACCGGACTTAAGAGCCAAAACTGCCAGTTCGGATTTAAAACTGGCCAGTTTTGGAAAAGTGGAAATTTAAGGCCCTTAGAGGCCGAACTGGGTGAAACGTAAAACACGAAAGTTGTTCAGAACGAGTTTTCCTATGGGGTAATGTAGGCAGAATCCCAAAATGAGGCTCCAATGGACTCCGTTTTTATCAAAACCCGAGACTGGTCTGCCCAGACCTAGTTTACACGCCCAGCCAGTTTCAAACAAAAACTGACAAGGATACAAGCGGAACTAGATTTTTCGTAAAACATAAAAGTTTAGAATTTTTCGAGAGCTAAAACTTTCATGAAGACAATTTTTTCAAATTTGGATTGGATCTTTAAACTGACTTCGTTTTCCAAAGACTGTGCAGTGAACAGAAAATTCCTGCACAGGATTTTCTAAAACTAGTTCAGAAAAATTGTTTTTTTCTCCAAAATCACTGTTTTAACTATGGAAACTGTTCCAAATGTAGTTTCCAGCCCTAAATGATTTTTATAAAAGATCCGTTTCGAAAACATGAATTTTTACGAGTAAAATTAAGAGTTTTAAGAATATTCCTTAACTTTTTCAAGTTAAGAAAAAGAATGAGATTTTAAGCCAAGATAGAGCAAAGTGAACGTAACGGGAGTAACTAGATATTATATCCGAGTTACAGGGTCGAGACCGAGGTTGACCATAGAAGGTTGACCAAGAGTTGACCTTAGTTGACCAAGGGTTGACTTTGGTTGACTCAATGTTTAATTAAGTATAACCTTAAGGGTTACCGAAGGTAACCCTAAGGGATACCAAAAAAAAACCTGTAATTGGGCTAAGAGAAGAGGGTTAATGGAATTAACCCAACAAATTATGATATAAGAGTAAAGCCCAAGGGTTAAAAGAAAACCTAGCAGTATATTGAAGGCTTAGCACAAAAAGAAGTTATCCAACGTGACTTCTTAAGGAATAATCAAAGTTTGATTATTCTTAAACAACAAGATGACTATTTGGGACCAAGTAAAATATCAAGTATCGGGGACATACAACTAAGATTATGTGTAAACGTTGGTTCAGTCACCAACATTTTATGATAGGATCCTTATCCTATATTTTTTTCAAATAGCAGGAAGTGACCTGCTGTTGCAAACTGAATTGAGGCTGCAACACTCAGGACACGGCACAAGAGGTAAGTACAAACCTCACCTGCAGTATGAAAGATAGTAATTTATTTTCAAATATGCTATAACATGTTTTGTGCTATGTTCTACGTAATGCCATGCTTGCAAAAATGTTATGTTTACAAAAGTGCTATATTTGTAAAATGTTATGTTTACAAAAGTGCTATATTTACAAAATGTCATGTTTACAAAAGTGTTATATTTGCAAAAATATCATGTTTACAAAAGTGCTATATTTGTAAAAATGTTATGTTTGCAAAAGTGCTATGTTTGTAAAAATGCCATGTTTTTTAAGTCATGTCATGTTATGAATGAAGTGTAAGTTATGATATGATATAGTGACATCATGAGGTATGTTCACTAATAATAAACAACATGGTAAGAACACACAAGTAAAGTGTCGTACCAACCTCCTAAAGGTGGAGGACTGTTCATGTTCAAGTTTAATGATTCCCAGAATTGTTAGAAACCTTGCAAACCCCTAACTTTATCTGGAGAGCGCGCATCTGGTACGTACACAAGGGGCCCATATGTTAAAGAAAGATAATAAGTTCAAGTAAAAGAAAATAGATGCATAAATGAACATAAATGGTTCATGTATATGTTTTATGATATTGGCATGTTTTAATGTGTTTGTGAGATTACGTTTATGCTTACTGGGCGAAAGCTCATTAGTTATATTTCATACAGTAGGTAAGAAGCCTGCAGCTTGAATGATGGGCTATGTACGGACGTTGTGGTGGATGAAGGGCGGTATGGGATACCAGTACGTATATTTTCCGTACCTTCTTCTGAGTTAATAAGTTTTGTATATATGTATATATCTCAAAAATAAATTACGTTACATGGTATATTTGGTACTAAAGACTTTAAACAAACTTTTTATTTCAGTATGTAATTATGGTAAATTGCTACGGGCAAATCTATTTATATATATGTATGTTGAGAAAAAAAATTTATTCTCGAATTTTCAAGAAAGATATAGTTAAGTAAGTAAGGTGACGACCCTACGTAGGTGAGAGCGTCACACATGTAATACATAGACATGGCATGACTTGAGGAGTAAAAGCATAAAATAACTTGTGGCATGTTTATTTCTTACAACATGGCATAACCATAAATCATGGCATAACTTGACATATTATAGCTTGACATGACTTAATATGGAATAACATGGCTTAAAATGACTTAACATGGCTTAACGTGACATAACATGGCTTAACATGACATAACATGACTTATCACGGCATAACATAACATAACGTAGCATGACTTGACATAGCATAACATGGCATAACATGAATTGACATAAAATGTCATATACTTGAAAATAGTTTACTATTTGCTATACTGTAGGTGAGGTTTGTACTTACCTGGTATGTTATGTCTTAGATTTTGTTGCTCCAAATCAGACCACATGTAATACCTAGAAATTTCATGTTATCATTTCCTCTTCGAAGGAATTATGTGCATAGGTTGTGATTGTAACGACCCGCCTAGCACAGGCCGTTACCATACATACATACATGCATAGCTTTTACAACTTACTTAATTATTACATAAAACACAGCGGAAATTTTTTTTTTTTTATAAGGCGTATATACATATACGAAACATAAAACATAACCAGTACTATTTCTTGTGCCTACTACTCAGTAGCCATAATTATACATGCCATAATTTAACATAATTAACAAAATGCGTAGCAGTCCCCATTTCCACCATTCACAGTGCCCGGCCACGCGATTCCACCCTTGCATCATAAATGCCAGCAGGTTGTTTACCTACAGCATAAACTTAACACAATGAGCTTTCGCTCAGCAAGTACAACTCCTATACCGCGACTTGGGACTTATAACAAAAAATATCATCATTCTATTGCATATACTTCAAGACATATAGCATGCATGAACCATTTATGTTCATTTTATGCTCACTTATTTCTGCAATTACTTGTTCTACTTAGGGGCCCTTAACATGTGTGTTCGTACCCAGCGCGCGACTATGAATTGGTTGGGGCGGCCAAACCATATCCAACTCAACCCACAGTCCAACCCGACCTGGTGCGGGTGGCATGACACAGGCGACGTATCGCCTTTACCTACTTTTCACCTTGTCATTCATTATTCGTGTCATACATGATCTTATTTCATGAACATCCCGTTCAATGACATTTTATCATCATTCATATGCATTTAATATATATTGTAAGCATACGTTGTTTACTTAACACATTTCGTAGCATATACTTAATACATACACATAACATCGTAACACCTCATAACACATAGCACAACAATAAAATCTAGGCAAGTATACAATTATTAGCTATGCTGTAGGCGGCGTTGTACTTACCTTGTCTATGCCTGTTGATATGCTGTTCCACCTCGGGGCTCAGCTGCAGGCTATATCCTGCTTAATCGAAGGACTAGTTAATACTCTAGCCTATGACCATAATAATGTTGGTTATCCACCAACATTCATGCAATGCATTGGTTATATGTCCCCCCTATCTTAAAATATTTTATGTGCGGTTACGTTGGATAACCTTTCAAATCTATCACATGTGAGAGCGTATAAAGGTTAGATTAACACCTAACCTTAAACTTATCGTAATCATAATCCAAATTAGGTTAACCGAGGTCAACCTCTTGATTACTAAAGTCAACCCTCCGTTGGGTCAACTTTGGGCTTTGGGGCTCAGCCCTGTGATTCGGGTATAAATTCCCGATCACTGTTCGTCTTAACTTCTTACCTAGCAAACCTTGAACTTGAACATTTTTATTCTCTTTTCTTTGTCTTTGAAAGAGCTTTTGGCTTAAAAGCCGAAAAAACTGCTATACTTCCCCTTAAAAATCCTTGAATTTTAAAACTGGGTTTTTAAAACATTGAGGCTTTGAAACTGCCCTTGGAACAGTTTCGTGTTCAAAACAGAGTGTTTAAACCGAAAAACAATTTTTCTCTATGGGTTCTATAAAAATCTGTGCAGGAACATTTTGCTCCCTGCACAGTTTTCAGATTTCAAGGTCTAGCTTAAAACCCTTTGGGAATTAGAAAAAGTTCCCTTCACAAAAGTTCTAGCTCTCGAAGAGATCTAAAACTTTCATGTTTTACAAAAATTTTGATTCTGCACCGATTAATACCAGTTTTTATTTGAATCTCCGTGATCCTGAAAAACGGCGTCCTGATGGACCACTTACGGTTTTTCATGAAAACGGAGGCCTTTGGAACCTCATTTTGCGAAACGGTCACGCTGTCCCCTAGGAAAGACCCTTTTCTACAACTTTCATGTTTTACGTTTTTGCCCATTCGGCCTCTAAAGGCCTGCAATTACCGATTTCCTGCGGCTGACCAGTGGGGAACCCAAACTGGCAGCCTTGCTTACTAAGTTTGGTTTACGTCCTAGTTTTCGGTTTCTACCTCAACCGATCACATCGGGAGCTTAAGGACACGTCATGCAGCGTTCCTAACGTCTTGCATGTCCCAACATGCAGCCCTAACCCGTTCATGCAGCCCATAGAAACCGGCTCCTAACCTAGGGTTGCATGGCGAGCATGTTCAACCAATCATTCCATACATTCATCACATACCAAAAATAAATTCAAACCATTCATGCACATGCTAATTCATACCCTAAGGGACATATAACCTCATGAAATATTTCTAGCATGCAATCCTAGCATACCAAACAACCATAAACATATTAATGAACATAAAGGAACCAAACCACATCTAACAACCTAATCAAGCACATTTCAGGGCATAAACTAAATTTAGTGAGCTTATGCTCTTACAACCATTAACTTGAACAAATACATTTAAATTTGAACTTAAAAACTTGATTGGAAAAAGATTTAAGCTTTTGGAAAATTTTACCTTGAAATGGTTAGGATTTGGCTCTAGGACTTGAACCAATCTCACACCCCTTAACCTTAGCTCCCTAGAACCGGTTTGGCTCACCAATTTGACACCAAATTGGCTGATTTAGGACCTCAATTTTTGGCTCCTTCTTAAGCTCGGCTACAGCCCTATATTAGACCCAAAACTGAAAAATTTTTCTTGGTTTCTTGCACAAAACCCGTGGGCTATCTAGGAGGAGGAAAAGGTTCCGAAAACTCACCCTAAGCTTGCTCGAATGAACCCCGAACTCTCCCTTAGAGTTTTCCTTCAAAACCTGAAATTTTTTCCTCTCTTTTACTGCTTGCTGCCCACTGTTACAGCCACCAAAATGGGCTGGAAAAATTTTTTCTGACTTCCCTCTTGTTCTCCCACACAAACCAAACAACACTAACTAGTTGGCTCAAAATTTTTTTTTTTCAGATTTCTCTCCCTTTGGCTCTCGGTTTTTGCTGCTGAAATTTGGCCAAAATAGAGTTGCATTTTCTGATTTAAATGGGGGAGGAGGCAGCCCTATTTATAGGCAATGTGGGACAAAAAGTTTCTCTCATTTTGACCCCAAAATTTTTGAATTTTTTTCACAAAACTCCCCCCACTTGGCCGGCTATTTTGGTGTGGATGACAACCAAGGATTAGCTAGCACAAGACACATGTCATGTGGAGATTTGTTCTTGAAAAAGCGGATGATGTCATAAATCAAAAATTTATGATGTCATAAATAGGAAATGGCTTGTTTGGCTCATTTTTCCAATAAACTGTATAATTTAAACTTAACATAGATAAATCTAATACTGTGTTGTACTAATACACAGTATTAATATTTTATACTGTCATAAAAATTTTATATGTGAAAAATCGGGCTGAAAAATTTTTTCTTTATTTTTCCGAACCCTTTTGCTTTATACCCTAATTTTGCGTGCTTGATTTTTCTATAGTGGTTTTAGTTCTCAAATATGTCATCTTATTTGAAAAATGAGTTTTTCATAGTATTTTTCCTATACTGTATCTCATAAAATTGTACAGTGAGGGTTTTGACCATTTTGGTCAAACTTTGACTTTTTCGGGTCAAAGTTGACTTTTTTGGTCAACCCTTTGACTTTCCTAAAATGATGAAAAATTCATCTCTTTTCATCCGAAAAGATCATTTATCAATCAAAACAAGCACATTTGAGTCTTACAAAGCTGTAAGAGCTCGTAACACATAATAGAATCCTGAAACGAACTCTTCATAAATGCCGATACGGCATGCATTCAATTCTTTTGTAAAAGGAAATAATAACATAGAAAAAGTCAGGTATTACAGTGATGTTTACGGAAAAACTCAGTTAAGAGTTTTTCATACGTTTTACGAAGTCTTATAGCTCAATAAGACTCATAATAGGTTTTTAAGGTTAGAGAACGCCCTTTCAAGTCAAAAAGGATGAAAAATGACGTATTTTCGAAAAAGTCAAAGTTTGACCAAAAAAGTCAAATTTGACCAAGAAAGTCAAAGTTTGACTAAGAGTGGTCAACGGGTTGACTTGACAGTATTGAATGATGCAGTATGAGAAAATACTGTAAAATAGGTCAGTATGGGCAAGATAGCTCAAATAGGCTTTAAAATCACCCTAGAAAATCAAGCACACCTAGTTAAGGTCAAGGGCAAAAGGACACAAAAATATAGAAAATTTATTCACCAAGTCACCCAAAAGGACCAGTCAAAGTCAGGGGCAAAAATGTCAAAATTTTCACTTTTGGGGCAAAAGTGTAAATTTTGAAAAATATGTGAAGTAAGCTTAGTGATGTCATTAGATGATGTCACAATAAGGCAATGACTTGTCTTGCAAGCAAAGATAAGGACCGGCTACTTTTGGGGGTAAAATTGCAAGGATTTTGTCTTTCGGGGTAAAAATGTAATTTTAGGAAATATGTGATTTAAGTATGAGAAAATCACATAATATCATGAAGAGAATGTCAATTGCTTGAAAAGCAAGACATTTTAGGGGCATAAATGCAAGAATTTTCACTTTAGGGGTCAAAGTGCAAATTTTAGAAAATTGATGATGTAAGCACATGATGTCATCATGATGAGATAAGTTTGGCTTGATCACCAAGAAAGCAACCGGCCACCTGGGGGGCATAAATGCAAGAATTTTCACTTTTGGGGTCAAAGTGTAAATTTTAGAAATTTGATGAGGTAAGCGATGAGGTAAGCGATGATGTAAGCCATGATGTCATCCCTTGCTTGCTCTCCAAGTCTTGGCCGGCCACCTTGTGGAACAAGGTTTATTTTTTTAAAATTTTGGGGTCAAAATCTAATTTTTTTGAAAGTTTCATGTGCCTATAAATATGTGTGCATATGAGCTGAAAAAAAAATTAGACAAAAGCAGCCAAACTCTGCCCACTTGTCTACAGAAAAATCAGAGAGGAAGAGGAAGAGGAAGAACCAAGAGAAAAAGTTGAAAAGCCATGAAAGCTAGCTTAGGGTGTTCGGTTGTTCAAGCAAGCAACCAAGGAGAAGAAAAAAAAAATGAGAGACCCATTTTTTTTGGGCTATGGCCGAGTACGAGCAAGGAAAGAAAAGGAAGAGAAATTTTTGAGAAAAAAATTGGAGAATGGCCGAGTGGGAGAAGAAACTCCAATCAAGAAATCAAAAAGATTTTTGGTGCCTTAAGGGAGCTAGTGTTTCGGCCATGAGTGAGCAAGAGAAAGAAAAGGTAAAACTCTTTCAAAGTTTGGTATTTTTCCATGCAAGTTAGATGGATAATTATGATTATGTTTGTGTATGCATGGCTGGAAATTTGGAGCCCATTTGGTGGGAGAATTTCGGCTGCAAAGGGCAGCCAAGCAAGCATGGAAGTTCGGCTCCCTTAGGTGAACCAACTTCCGGATTTTGAGGTAAAAAGCCCTAACCCTAAAGCTTTTGGTTCAAGCTTTAAATTGGGAGATTTATGATGTATTTTCAAGCAAGAATGTAAGAGCCTAAGCTCAATTAATTTTGTGATGCCCTAGCTAGGATGTGTGATGCTTGATTAGGGTGATTAGCAAGTTAGATTAGCTATGCATGGTTTATGCTTGTGTGCTATGAGTTTATGCTTGCATGAATGCATGGTTTGCATGGTTGTATGGTTAGTATAGCCCCTGCCCTAGGTGCAGCCGTGAGTGGCTAAGTGCTAGGAGGTTAGACCTAGCTTCGGTTTGGTTTGATTTGATTCAATCCATGTTATGCAACCTTAGAAATGCATGCAAACCTAGGTTAAGTAGTTCCAGATTTGGTTTGCATGGCCACGAGGGGATGACATGTTGATACATGTGGGACGTTAGTTAACGTTGCATGTTGTTTATTTAGGCTCCTGAGTGATCGGTTGAGTTAGTTCCGCGAAGTAGGACACGTAAAATCAAGTAACCACGAAAACTGGTAGGTTCGGATTAAATCTGTCCAGTTTTCGGAAAAGAAAAATAACAGGCCTTTAGAGGCCGAATTTGGGAAAACGTAAAACACGAAAGTTGTTCGGAACGACTTTTTCTAGGGGCTCCAATAGCCTCCATTTATGCCGAAACCCGTGGCTAATCTTTTACGTCCCCAGACCTAGTTTCAGGGGTCAGCCAGTTTCAACTCAAAACTGGTATGAAACTAGGCCGAATTAGGAGTTTTGTAAAACACAAAAGTTTTAGCATTTTTCGAGAGCTAGAACTTTTGTGAAGAAAACTTTTTCAGATTACGCACCGATTTTTAAACGAAAATTGTTTTATGAAGGGTGCTCAAGGAATCCGAAATTCCTGCACCACAAGTTTTAACAAATGATTTTAGAAAATTGGTTTTTCAACCTTAAACGAGTGTTTTGACTCGGAAAATCGTTCCAAGGACGGTTTTCAACCAAAAATGATTTTACGAAGCATAAATCCATAAGTTTGGATTTTATGATTAAGTTAAGAATTTTTACACGAAAAGTGAAATTTTGGGATTATTTCCCTAAGAGTTTTCCAAGTATGGAAAAGTGATTTTCAAGCAAAGTTTATAGTCAACGATTAGTTCACGTATGGTAACCAGGGTTATGCCCAAGTTACCGGGTCAAGCCCGAGACCCGAAAGGTTGACCATAGAGGGTTGACCATAGTTGACTGCAGTTGACCAAGGTTGACTTTAGTTGACTTTTGGTTAACCCATAGCATAGAGTTAGTTTATCCTTACGGGTTATCCAAAGTAACCCTAAGAGATACCGTTTAGCTCAACTAAAGGGTTATCAGATATGACCCAATAGTTTCAGATTAAGATGAGAAACCCTTAGAGGTTTAGTATGGCTTAGCACGCCAGGTTACCGAAAGTAACCTAGTTAGACGTTTTGCACATAAGGGACATACAACCAAGACCATGTAAGCATGTTGGTAGAATCACCAACATTTCACGAGTTTAAGTTAGATCATATCCTTTATCGAGCAGGCAGAACCTGCAGCTGTACCCGAGAGAGGAACAGCATTAGATGGGACAGTAAATCAAGAGCGTAGGACGGAAGGTAAGTACAATTCCGCCTACAGCATGAACACATGTTTGTTTGCATATGACGTGTTTAAGAAATCATGAATGGGATTTCATGATTTATGATGTTCAGTATGCAGTGATCCTATGTGTTAAGTCATGCAGTATGTTTCATGATAAGTATGCAGTATTTTATATGTTATGTTATGCAGTAAATATGCCATGTAAGTTCATGTTCAGTATGCGGTATGTTTCATGTTAAGCTATGCAGTATGTATGTTAAGTTATGCAGTAAGTTCATGTTATGCAGTATGTTGATATGTTAAGATTCAGTATGTCATCCACGTTAAGTGATAAGTTAGTATGTATAGCATGTTATGTTTTATGTTAGATTTGTGGCATCACAAAGCATGTCCACTATTAATAAGTCACATGGTAAGGTATGAGATAAGTACAGTAGGACATGTTGTGTTGTACTAGCTTGCTTTCGTGGTAAGTTCAAACGACATGTTCCATGGTTTGACTTGATATGGAAGGGCTGCCTCCACTACTCCATGTTAAACTGTGTGTTTCATGGTTTGAATTGGTTTGGACGGACCGCCTTCAATCACTCCATGGTTACGTACCTAAGTACATACACACATGGTATAGTAGTAAGATAAGATCAGTAGAGAGACCATAATTGATGTTATAATAAATCATAATTGGTTCACGTTTTCGTGCATCTAGTTGCATGCGGATAGGATGTTGTGCTTACTGAGCTTTTTAGCTCATTACTTACGTTCATGCTGTAGGTAAGCTACCTATCAGCAATACCTGATACAAGGCTGTGGAGAGATGGCGCCGCGGATTGTGAAACGTGGGAATGGTCACCACTACGGGTTTCCAAAATATGTTAAAATGAAAAATGTGTTTTCATTATGTTTTATGTATGTATGATATAGTTTCAGTTTCAGTTTCAGTATGTATGGCAAGTGAGTTGTCTCTTTTTGTACCGATCCGCATTAGGTCGGGTCTGGTCCACGTTTTTATGTTATGTTTCAGTATAGTAGCTTCCCTAAGGGGTAAAAGCTCGGTACTCGAGTGAGTACATAGTAAGGAGTTAAGTATTATGAATGAGATTCAGTTTTAAGATATGCTTAAGATAAGCTTAAGGTTTTATGTTTTATGCATGGGCAGTTTTCAAGTCATGATTTTAAAATAAAGTTAAGTCTTTTGAAGTTTCAAAAGAAGTTAAAAAAAAAAAAAATTTCCGCAATTTTCTTCAAGTTTTAAGTCAAGCAAGTAGAAGTAACGACCCTTCATTCGTGTAATCAGCCCTACGTGGATTTGGGGGCGTTACACCACAACAGCAGGTTACTTTCTGCTATTTAAAAGAATATAGGATAAGGATCCTATAAATCATAATCATAAAAATGTTGGTAACCTAACCAACATCCTTGAGAAATCTTAGTTATATGGCCCCCTTACATGTATATGTTAGCTTACTGGGTTACTTAGAAGTAACCCTAGAGTTTTAAGCCCAACTGACATATTCAGTATCTTATTAGGTTACATTGGGTAACCTTTGTTGTGAACCTCAGTCAAACTTGGGTTGATCTTTTTGGGTTGCTAAAGCCCAAACTCCTAAGTCATATCCTATTGGGTTACTATAGGTAACCTTAGGCTCTGGGCCTAATCCAGTAACTCGGGTATCCTTCCCGGTTACCATTGGTCATCATCTTGTTACTTAGAAGTTTTAAGTCATGTCTTAACGTGATTAAATATATTTGTTATGCCATGTTATGCTATGTCAAGTCATGCTATGTTGTGTTATGTTATGCCGTGACAAGTCATGTTATGTCATGTTAAGCCATATTATGTCACGTTAAGCCATGTTAAGTCATTTTAAGCCATGTTATTCCATGTTAAGTCATGTCAAGTCATGATATGTCAAGTTATGCCATGATTTATGGTTATGCCATGTTGTAAGAAATAAACATGACACAAGTTATTTTATGCATTTACTCCTTAAGTCATACCATGTCTATGTATTACATACATCATGACTAATGGGATCACATGTAAAGAATCTTAGTCTTGGTAAAGTAACAAGACTAAGACTAAATCAAGACAAGTAAGGTGTCGTACCAACCTCCTGCCAGATTGTGGAGGATTACAAGTTTCAAATTACTAAGACCTTCCGCCAGATCGTGAAGGTATACATGATTCCCAGAATTATTAAGGACCTTGCAAACCCTAACTTTCTGTGGATTGCGCGCTTTTGGTACGTACACAAGGGGCTCACATGTTAAAGCAAGATAATAAGTTCAAGTCAATAATTGATCATAAAAGATTCATAAATGAACATAATTGGTCCATGCATGAGTTGCACGATATTTGTTACGTTTTGTGAGATTATGTTTGTACTTGCTGGGTGAAAGCTCATCAGTATATTTCATACTGTAGGTAAAAAGCCTGCAGCTTAATTGGTGGGCCATGTGGATGATGCGGCGAGTGAAGGGCAGTGTGGAATACCACTACGCAAGTTTTCCGCAAGCTCTTTTGAGTTGATATGTATAAATATATCTCAAAAATAAATTATTTTATACAGTATATATGGATTTGAAAACTTGAGTATGTCTTTTCATTTCAGTATGTATGCATGACAAGTTTACTTTCTATATGAGCTAATCTATTTATATATGTTATATGTTTAAGAAAAAAAAATTTATTATCAAATTTCCAAGTAAGTTTAAGTTATTAAAACCAAGATGTAGTATAAGTATGTATGGTAACGACCTTACGTAGGTCGGGGAGCGTTACAAAGTTTGGTATCAGAGCGGTATCCTGCTAGCCTCCTTCTCTTTGCTTCACATCGTTTCTATAAGTGATCAAGTAAGTTAAGTATTTAAGACTAAGGTTTAAGTAAGCAAGCATGGTAACGGCCCACGTTTACGTAGTCAGTTCTACGTGGATAGCTGGGGCGTTACAAATATAACTTATTGACTACTTGGTTTTTAAAATGTTAGAATATAGCATGCAATGGATTTTTGTATGCGAGAAGACAACGTTCCAAAATAAGTAGTCAAATCTAAAGTTTGTGGTTTTCGGGGTTAGAGTGAGCATCTAACTCATGTGAAGACTATTATGTTGTCTAAAGCTAATTAGGAAGATGGTTTCTCTAGACAATTTGAAGCAAGCTAACTCCCTAGTAGAGACATAGATATATTGCCTAGTGGTGGTGATATATTGGACTGGACCAAAGTGTAATTAAACTATAAGTCTGCTTGATTAGATTAATTCACTCTTGACATTCATTATGCAATAACCTTAATCTTGAGTACATAAATGACTTCATGTTTATGATTTGTGTACTTTAATGTTCCAAAGGCTGAATCGTCTCAAAGTAGTAACCTATTAGACCGATTTGTTAGTTATGTGACTCATATTCGATGTGAGCTTTACTTATAGGTATGGAATCATAGCTCCCAAAAATAGTAAAAGTTATCCTCTTAATGTCATTATAACAGGATATGAAAATGGACAAGACTTCAAGTCGTTTGCTAGGCAAATAACAAATTATTCACTTTGGGTGAATAATCATTTTCCTATTAGATGTATAATGGATCTTTAAGATAGCGTGATCGAAAGATTGAATGGATTTTAACTTGAAGTTGATCATTAATATCATATAATGGTGTTGCATACATAACTACGTCATTGGACTGTGGCTACATACTGGCTTACAGAACACGATATATAATGGGAGTATAGTTTCAAGTTTATAATGGTGTCATTCTAAAACTAGTAATTGTGTAATTAATTTATTTGATATAGAATAATTAATTACATATATTATTAGAGTCCATATTATATATATCCAATTGGTCCCTTTACTAGCCCAATATAATTCCTTAATGGATGGTAATCAATTAGGATATTTATTATAGCTTTAATTCTTAGACTTAGTGAAGAGAAAAATCCGGAGCTCGTCCTACAAGGTGTAGGTGTTTTTTCTACTAAGGGTATAATGAAAATTTTGTTTCATTTAATTAATTGGATAAATATTTAGTTTGAATAAATATTTATTTGAAAATAAAATTTGAAATTTGAATTAATTATATTTATCTTTTGTGATAAATATGGGATTAATTTAAATTAAGAGATATTGATAAATTAATTATTTGGATAATTAATTTAAATATCTAGATAATTTTATTTAAATAAACAGGGTAATTATCCTATTTGGATTTGAAATTGAAACAAAATCTTATTCTAGTATACCTTGTGTAAGCATTTTTTATGAGGATAAGGGAAAGAAAAATTTTTTCCTTATTGATTTTATTTGAATAATTATTACATAATTATTTAATTTAAATAAAGTTGCTATGATTTTATTTTGAACTTATATTGGAGTTGTCAAATATTATCGATGGAGATAAAATCATAAGATAATAGTAAATAAAAAATTTTGGACCAAGTTTTGAATCTCCAAGTCTTAATTGAATTCAAATTCCACCCAGTCCATTCATTATGAATAAGACCCTAGGGGCTTATATTTTATTTAGACCACAGACTCTAAGGTGAGGAAGCTTATTATTATTCTCCCTTTATAGCAATAATAAGCTGCAAGAGTTTTGGGTGGTTGGAAGGAGAAAGCCGCGCATGAATACTGTAATACCTAGTTTTTCGATATTATTATTTCCTCTTGAAGGAATTAAATGTGTACCATGGAAGTACTTATGAAAAAGCTCGATTAAGCGTTTTTGTCAAGTTTTGTGAGTTCTTATGATTTTATAAGACTCAAAATTGATTGCTTAGACTAGCAAGTGACCCTTTGAGTGAAAAAGAGAGAAAAATTCTATAATTTCATGTTGGTCAAAGTTTGACCGATAAAGTCAAAGTTGACTAAGAAAGTCAAAAGTTGACCAAGAATGGTCAAAGGTTTGACTATGCAGTATTATGACAAAGCAGTATGGAGATATACTGCGAAAAGCGTCTTTACGGGCAAGATAGCATGAATAGGATTTAAAACCACCATAGAAAAATCAAGCACACCAAGTTAGAAATAAAGGGCAAAAGAGCTTAAAGAAATAAGAAAAATTTTATACTGTTCATTTTTATACAGATAAATTTTGGACTGCAGTATAGTATAACAGTACTGTGTATAAGTAAACACAGTATTGGAAATATCTGTGTTAGCATAAAAAGTGGACTGCATATTGAAGAAAAAGCCAAACAAGGACTTAGGATGATGACATCATCCTACCACCAAATTATGACATCATTTTGGATTAAAGAAAATTGGAAAGTAATATTTGCTTGTTCTCCAAGGTGATGGCCGTCCACCTATACCCCCTTTTGTGTAATTTTTTTTTCTTCAAGGGCTTTTTGACAAATTTGAAGAGTTCTCCCACACCATAAATAGGTGTGAGGTGGTGGTCATTTTGTTCTCAAAAATTGAAAAATCTAGCAAAACTTTACCCATTTTTCTTCTCAAAATCTGAACTTGAAGAGGCAAGAAAGAAAAGAGAAACATAAAAAATTCAAAGGGGAAAACTTAGGGGAGTGGTCGGATTTCCAACTAGAACACAAGGAAAAGTTTGAAAATTTTTTGGAACCCATTTTTGGCCAAGTGGCCGGTTGTGTGAAAAGAAGAAAGGGAAGAGAAAGTGAAGAGAGAAAGGAGGTGGAGAATGGTCGGTTTGTGTTGGAACAACCACCAATTGACAAAAAAAATTTTGGTGCCCCTTTGAAGGGTAAAGGCCGGTTGAAGGAGACCAAGGGGGGAGAGTGATTTTCGGACCCAAACCCTAACAACTCCTAGGGTTGATCAAGGTAACTCTCCCATAATCTTAAACTTTTTAATTAAGTTTCAATTTGAAATTTATATGTATTTCAAGTTGAAAATTGTAAGAGCATAAGCTCAATTTATCTTATTGCCCTAGTTTAGAAATATGTAGGATATGCTTGATTAGGTTAAGGGTGGTTTGATTTTTAAGCTTGCATGGTTATATGCTTGTGCTTGTTTGACTATTAGGGTTGCATGCTAGATGTTTGATAAGTTGTATGTCCCCAAATATGTTCAAGCATGATTTAGAATGGCATGTTAGGTTGCTAGAATAGAACTTGAATGAATGGTATTGTTTGAACCTAGAACCATGCAAACCCTAGGTTAAGGCAAGTTCGTTAGTGGTTTGCATGGATGCAATCGGGTCACATGAATGTTGAATTGGGTCGTTAGAAAACGCTGCATGTCTGCTTTCTAGGCTCCCGCGTGTTCGGTTGAGTTAGATTGCGCAAAATAGGACGTAAAATGAAATTAAGAACGAAAACTGCCAGTTCGGGTACAAACTGGCCAGTTTTCTGAAAATTGAAATTTGAGGCCTTTAGAGGCCGAATTGGGAAAAACGTAAAATATAAAAGTTGTAGAAAAGGGCTTTTCCTAAGGGGTTACGTGAACAGTTTTTCAAAATGAGACTCCAACAGCCTCAGTTTTTATGAAAATCCGAGCCTGACCGTGCCCAGGTTTCATGCACGGCCAGGTGAGTTCAATAGGAAATAAGGACATGTTAAAGTCCGAAACACGAAAGTTGTAGGGTTTTTCGAAAGCTAAAACTTTTGTGAAGACAACTTTTTCCAATTCAATCTGGATTTTTAAACATAAATGAATTTCTAAAAACTATGCAGGAAACAGGAAATTCCTGCACAGGATTTTCTAAAACAACACAGAAAAAAAGTGTTTTCAATGTTTTAACTGTAAAAATTGTTCCAATAGCAGTTTTCAGCTCTTAATAATTTTATAAAGCCCTACCTTAATAACTATGAATTTTTATAAGTTCAGTAAAGGATTTTAGATTTAATTCACCCAATTTTTCCAAGATAAGGAAAAATGGATTTTTAAAGCCAAAGTTTAGTAACAAAACGATAACGGATGGTAACCAGGAAGGATACCTAAGTTACTGGGCTTGGCCCTAAAGCCCAAGTTTGACCCATAAAGGTTGACCTTAGTTGACCAAAATGTTGACTTTGGTTGACCTAGATTGATCACCTTAAGGGTTACCCAATGGATTATGAACCAAGATGTTGAAGATATAGGCCCAAGGTTAGTAGTCTAACCCTATCGATATGTATGTGGGCTTAACACATAAGGTTACCCAATGTAACCTAATAAGTCATGATCCATGTTTAGTTAACCTTGAGCAAAAGGGTTACTAATTGTAACCAAGTAAGATATCTGGTGTATAGGGGACATGTAACTAAGTGTAACGACCCGCCTAGCACAGGCCGTTACCGTACTTACATACATACTGAACTTATTGTAATTACTTACTTAACGAAAATTAGCGGAAATTTTGTTTTTATACGATGCATGAGAGCGTATAAAGATAATTAGATAAAGATATTCGAACATCAAATACTATACATAAAAGAACAAAACGCGTAACGGCTTTATTTCCTACATTTCACAGCTCGCCCTGCCACGCTCTTCCATCTTGTATCAACAATTGCTCGTAAGTTGCTTACCTACAGCATAGACGTAAGACAATGAGCTTTCGCTCAGCAAGTACAACTACTATACCGCGACAAATTACAAACATAACATACATGACTTAACATATCTTAGCATAGCATATCATGTCATCACATAGCATAACGTAACATACCATAATATATCTTGACTTAACACATCATAACATATCTTGACTTAACACATGATAGCTGTTGGAAAAAACGGATCCGATATTGGAGTTACAGCGCAGCGGAAGTTTTAAAAATTTTATGCCGTTTCCGGAAAAGAAACTCATGATGCATATAACAATAAATTAATTCATGATCAAGCATACCTGATTTCTTGGATTCCGGAATTGCTAGAGCGTTTGACCAACGTGTCTTCTCTACTATTCTCGAGTTCACGTCTCAGAGTGTGTGTGGGCACACGTTCTATGAATCCAAGCGACCGGTAATACTTTCCGAAGTCTAGATCCCTCATTCTCAATTCCGATGATCCTCGTTGAGAATTTGATCCAACTTCTTTCTTCAAAACTACAAAACAAGAACCGGTTAACCTCCTATAAAAAATTGTCACTCGGTTTAACCTTCCTCGCAGTTTTGATTCAATGGAATTTTCTTTTTTTTCTCTCTCACAAGAAAGCCGAATTTTTGATGTGGAAGAAAAACAAAAATTTTTTTTTATTATTAAAAAACGTTTTTCTCCTTAAAAAAAATCAAAAATTTTGTTTTTCAAGAACTCCTAGCCTTTATATAGTATTCCAATCATTTTCAAAATTTATCTCGTACTTAAAAAATAATTAATAATTATTTTCCGGATAAATCTTGAACCAAAAGATCATACAACTTTAGGGCTAGATTCATTGAACATAAAAATAATTTTCAAGAGGAAATCCTCTTTAAAATTCGGCCACAAAGTGAGAGAAATCTTGATTAGTGGTTTAAATTTTAAATCAAGAATCTAGACTAGTCAAAAAATCCTAGTCCTATCTAGATTCAAACTTCTATTAAACATTTTCGAATTTAAATAGGATTCACATATTTGAATAAATATTTTCCATAAACATTATCCATATTAATTAATTTAAATTAATGAAATATTTCAAATTTCTTTCCTCACAAAAACCATGCACCTATTTAATTAGGAAAGAAAAATTCATGAAATAATCTCCATTATTTAAACCAATTAATAATTAAATGTTAGGAATATATTTAAATAATTTTGAAACAAAATTTTCTTCCCTCCATACAATTAAAAACGGTGCACCACTTTTAATTAGGAGAGAAAAATTTTGTTTTCCAAAATTCAAACACAATCTTATTTTCAAAATTCAAATTAACCAATCACATGTTGACAAATCATTTGCCTGCAAATTTCACATGTCCAATCCTTTCTGGATTGCATGTTAGAGAGTATCATGTCTTAATAGACATTACAAAATTCCATTTACAATTTACCGATCTCATTAAGAACAAATCCCGAGACGCTTCGTGGAACTATATGAGCTAATAGAGGGACCCGATGGAAATATGTAAAGAGGCTCCTATAATTGTGAAAAATTAATCCCAGATTAATTATCCATCAATTATCAACTTCAAAACTATTCCACTAAAAGTTTGAAGCTGAACTCCTGTTTACATACCGTATTACGAAAGCTCTCTCACGTAGTGCTTCTTCCATGATTTATTCATCGCTTGCTTAATCCCCATATGTTATCCATGATTGAATTAAGGACTTTTTCCGTTTTACCTTTTCAATCATTTTAACTTAAAGTTCAATTATTCTCCATTGAAAGAACCACCAATTGTAAAACCATACAATTGGAAAACCACCAGAGAACACAAAGTAAACCGATGGCCAATATCTTGTTATACTATCTTTCAATCCCCGAATAATACCTTTTAAGTAGATAACATTTACTATCATTAAGATAGCTATGGATTCCGTATCTATGAATCTTAATTTCTCCATCCATAAGTCATGCACCCAAAACACAAGTATGTTGACCATGAATTAACAGTGTCTCACCTTTAGTGCATCAAAGTACATAAGTTATGGATGCGAACTCAAGTAATCATTTCAGGATTAAGATTAATGCAGGATGATAATCAAAGTATCATTGATTCTTATAAACGGAATTATTAAACCGAATCAATTAACACTTTAGGTCCAGTCCAATGTCATACCTCAATACTGGTATACATTAAAGTTTCTATTCGGAACCTATCCGATGGTCAAGACAAACCATCCCTCTAAGGAAGTAGACAACCTTTACAATCTTATCATGAATAAGATCCCCAAATCTTATTCCGTTGATTGCGGACTATTTATTTAGACTGTTATCAAATTACCACGTCTTCTATGCATACCCCGTATACATATGGTAATTCGATATATTACCAACAGCCTAGGAGTATTTTATGTTTGCTCAAAATAATTATACAATCAACAAATGAAAGTAAATAGGACACAACTTCTTAAACATGAATAATTTCCTCTTATTAATATCAAAATGTCATATTTATAGAAAATCCCTAAGATTTTCTATCCTTAGGCACCTATAGATCCCAACAATAGCATAATATATGCATGAACCGATTATGCTTTTATTATGCTTTTTTATTCATTCTTACTTACTTTCATAACTTATCTTGCTTATGGGCCCCTTATATAAGTGTCCGTACCGGGCGCGCAACTATGGAGTGGTTGGGGCGGCCAGTCCATTTCCAACTCAAACCATAGTCCAACCCAATCTAACGCGGGTCGGTACGACACAGGCAAGCTTGCTTGCTATCATACTTGCTTTTTCTCATTTCTTACTTGATCTTGTTCTTATCTTAAGAATTGTTGAATATGCCTCATGATGTCACACATACATAGATCATAATCATATCTCAACATAACATACCTCATATCATAATCATAGACTTGATATATCATATATCATGACATAGCCACATCATATAACATGACATAATTATACTTTAGACTTTGCATACCACCTATCATAACATGTATCAAACATATCACACATCATAATAAACATCAAACCCTATCACACATCATATCCTAGCATCACATGTTTCTATCATATCACACGTTAAACATACTTGGGTAAGTATCACAACAAAAACCTATGTTGTAGGCAGAGTTGTATTTACCTCGTCTACTATGTCCAGTATACTGCTGCTCTTCGTCCGAATACAGCTGCAGGCTACATCCTGCTTGAGTGAGGGACATAGATAAGGGTCTATAATCATAACCGTAAGATGTTGGTGACCTAACCAACATGCATACATAGTCTTAGTTATATATCCCCTATACACAAGATATCTTATTTGGTTACAACAAGTAACCCTATTGTTCGAGACTAATTAAACATGGATCATGACCTATTAGGTTACATTGGGTAACCTTATGTGCTAAGCCCACATACATACCGATAGGGTTAGACTACTAACCTTGGGCCTATGTCTTCAACATTCTTAGTCCATAATCCATTGGGTTATTACAAATAATCCTAAATCTTAGCCCATTTTCAAACTTGATATCCTATAGAGTTATATTGGGTAACCCTTAAGGTGATAAACTAAGTCAACCCAAGTCAACATTTTGGTCAACTAAGGTCAACCCTCTATGGGTCAAACTTAGGCTTTGGGGCCAAGCCCAGTAACTCAGGTATCATTCCCGGTTACCATCCGTCATCGTTTCGTTTCTAAACTTTGGCTTTAAAAATCCTTTTTCCTTGATCTTGGAAAATTGGGTAATTTAATTTCAAAAATCCTTCACTTATCTTATAAAAATTCATGGTTCTTAGAGTGGGGCTTTATGAATTCATTGAGGGCTAAAAACTACCATTGGAACAGTTTTCATAGTCAAAACATTGGAAATACTCTTTTTCTGCATTTGCTTTTAGAAAATCCTGTGCAGGAATTTTCTGTTCCCTGCACAGTTTTCAGAAATCTGTTTTTGTTTAAAAATCCAGATTGAATTGGGAAAAGTTGTCTTCATGAAAGTTTTAGCTCTCAAAAAATCCTACAACTTTTGTGTTTTGCAGAAAACCCATTTCTGATTCTAACTTGCTCTTATTCCTTGTTAAACTCACCTGGCCATGCATAAAACCTGGGCACGGTCAAGCTCGAATTTTGGTAAAAACTGAGGCCGTTGGAGCTTTATTTTGAAAAACTGTTCATGCGGCCCTTAGGAAAAATCCTTCTCTACAACTTTTATGTTTTACGTTTTTCCCAATTCGGCCTCTAAAGGCCTCAAATTTCACTTTCCAGAAAACTGGCCAGTTTATACCCGAACTGGCAGTTTTTGTTCTTAAATTCGTTTTACGTCCTATTTCGCGCATTCTAACTCAAACGAACATGCGGGAGCCTAAAAAGCAGACATACAGCATTTTCTAACGTCCCAATTCAACATTCATGTGACCCAATCACGTCCATGCAAACCATTAACGAAATTACCTTAACCTAGGGTTTGTATGGTTCTAGGTTACATCAAACCATTCCATTCATACAAATTTCCATTCTAGCAACCTAGCATGCCATTCTAGATCATACTTGAACATATTTGGGGGACATACAACTTATCAAACATCTAGCATGCAAACCCTAATAATCAAACAAGCACAAGCATATAACCATACAAGCTTATAAATCAAACCACCCTTAAACCTAATCAAACACTACACCTAAATCTAATCTAGGGCAATAAAATAAATTAAGCTTATGCTCTTACAATTTTCAACTTGAAATACATAAAAATTTCAAATTGAAACTTAATTAAAGAGTTTAGGGCTATGGGAGAGTTACCTTGATCAACCCTAGGAGTTGTTAGGGTTTGGGTCCGAAAATCTCTCTCCCCCCCTTAGTCTCCTCCAACCGGCCTTTACCCTCCAATAGGTACCAAAATTTTTTAGTCACTTGGTTAATTGTTCCAACACAAACCGACCACTCTCCTCTTCTTTTCTCTCTTCACTTTCTCTTCCCTTTTTCTCCTTCCCACAACCGGCCACTTGGCCTAAAATGGGTTCCAAAAATTTTTCAACCTTTGCTTGTTGTTTCACAAGAAAACCGACCACCCCCCTAAAACTTTTTCCCTTTGGGTTTTCAATTTTTTTTCTCTATTTTCCTTCCTTCCTTATGCTCAGTTTTTGAATAGGAAATTTTGGCAAAGTTTAGCTAGATTTCACAATTTTTGTGAATAAAAATGCCAACACCCATCACCTATTTATAGGTGTAGGAAAACTTCTCAAAATTGCATAAAAGTCCTTGGAGAAGCAAAAATTTGCTCAAATGGAAGCTTAGGTGGCCGGCCATCACCTTGGAGAATAAGCTAATATTACTTTCCAATTTTCTTTAATCCAAAATGATGTCATAATTTGGTGGTAGGATGATGTCATCATCCTAAGGCCTTGTTTGGCTTTTTCTTCAATATGCAGTCCACTTTTATGCTAACACAGATATTTCAATACTGTGTTCACTTATACACAGTACTATTATATTATACTGCAGTCCAAAATTTATCTGTGTAAAAATGGACAGTATAAAATTTTTCTTATTTCTTAAAGCCCTTTTTGCCGTTGATTTCCTACTTGGCGTGCTTGATTTTTCTATGGTGGTTTTAAATCCTATTCATGCTATCTTGACCGTAAAGACGGTTTTCGTAGTATATTTCCATACTGCTTTGTCATACTACTGCATAGTCAAACCTTTGACCATTCTTGGTCAACCTTTGACTTTCTTAGTCAACTTTGACTTTTTCGGTCAAATTTTGACCAACATGAAATCATAGAATTTTTATCCCTTTTTCACTCAAAGGGTCACTTGCTAGTCTAAGCAATCAATTTTGAGTCCTATAAAATCATAAGAACTCACAAAACTTAACAAAAACTCTAAATCGAGCTTTTTCATAATTACCTTCATAGTATACATTTAATTTCTTTGAAAGGAAATAGTAATATCGAAAAACTAGGTATTACAATAATTATTTAATTTTTGGATTTATTTTTAATTCAAAAATTGCTTATGAGCCCTTGAGAGAAAAATATTTGCCCAAATACTCCTATAGGTGGCTGGCCATGGTTG
Source organism: Ficus microcarpa (assembly GCA_025413485.1). Classification (NCBI taxonomy): domain Eukaryota; kingdom Viridiplantae; phylum Streptophyta; class Magnoliopsida; order Rosales; family Moraceae; genus Ficus; species Ficus microcarpa. The sequence continues at coordinate 4,201,099 of CM046387.1, forward strand.
GTAGTGTGAGCCAAGTTACTTGCTCACCAAGCAAGTGTTTGCTTACATCGTCATGCTTACATCATCATGCTGACATCATCATGACATCATCATGCTTACATCATCATCACTTACTTTTCTAAAAATTACACTTTAGCCCCTTAAGACAAAATATTTGCAATTTAGTCCCTATAGGTGGCCGGCTTTGGGTGGAGCCACATGGCTTCCAATTCATGCATAATCATCCACTTGATTTCAAAAATCCCTTAATATAATTATGCAATCAATTTCCTTACTAACTTAGATAATATCAATACTGTTTTTTTTTTAATTAAAACAGTATTATCATACTGGACTACAGTCCAGAATTCACCTAGGTAAAAATTGGACTACGTATAGGATTTTCTTAGGACTTAAAACTACTCAGCCCTTATTCTCCTAAATAATGTGCTTGATTTTTCTAGGGTGGTCTTGAACCTTATTCTTGCTTATTGTTCGTAATGACGGTTTTCCGCAGTATAATTTCCATATTGTTTATTATACTGCAGTACCATCTTAGTCAAACCTTAAGTCAACTAGGTCAAACTTTCACCAGAGTAAAATCATAAATTCCTGTTTTGCCCCTTTTTATAAAAAGGCCTCATCATGAATAAGCAAATTACTTATTGAGTCTCACAGCTAATGTAATAACTGAATTTTTCTTACGAATTCGTAATTTCTCGCATGTAAAGAAATTTAAGTCCGTATTATGTGTTTATAAAATGTTTCATGAAAATTATGAATATCAATGTGAAATTCATGATTTTTTCAGTAAATGTTTGAGTTCTCATTCAATTGGCTATGAGACTCAATAAGTAATTATTTAGTCATGCATGAAGCCTTTTATAGAAAAAGACTTAATAAAATTCATGATTTTATGTTGGTCAAAGTTTGACCGGAAAAAATCAAAGTTGACCAAAAAGTCAAAGGTTGATCATAGAAGTCAAAAATATGACGGTACTGTAATACGATAAGCAGTATGAAAAATATACTGTGAAAAACCGTCATTACAGACAATATAGCAAGATTAAGATTCAAAACCACCATAGAAAAATCAAGCACACCAAGTAGGAAATTAAGGGCAAAAGGACTTTAAGAAATAAGAAAATTTTTATACAGTCTAATTTTACACAGATAAATTTTGGACTGCAGTCAGTGCAACAATACTGCATTATAAGTAAAAACAGTATTGGAAATATCTGTGTTAGCTTGAAATTGGACTGCATATTAAGGAAGAAGCCAAACAAGGCTTAAAAGGTGGACACCTCATTAAGGATAATTACATAATTTTTTGTATTAAAGAAAATGTGGAAAGAAATAAAAAACTTATCCACCAAGCAACCAATGATGGCCGGCCACATGTTGGACTAAATTGCAAAGATTTTGTCATTAGGGACTAAAATGCAATTTTAAAAAAATAAGTGATGTAAGCAGTGATGTAAGCATGATGATGTTATTATGATGTAAGCAAAACTTGGCTTCCAAGACTACCCCTAATGGCCGGCCACATGGAGGGCTAATGTGCAAAATTTTATGCAAAATATTGCTTCTTCAAGGACTTATGAGCAATATTGAAGAATTTCAAATCACCTATAAATATGTGCAAGGGAGGGTGGATTTTGGCTCAAAAAAATTGGGAAAACTTCCCTAGACCATGCCAAAATAATTCCTCACCCTCTCCCTCTAGAATCCGAACCCCAAAGGACCAAAAAGGAAAAGAAAAAAAAAGTGAGGAAGGATTTGACCTAGGCTAGTGACCGAATTTGGTGAGGCAACTAAGGAAATGGCTGAAAATTTTTGGAACCCCATAGGCCAAGGAGAGGCCGGTTGTGGAGGAGATCAAGGGGGAAAAAGTTTGGACCAAACCCTAACTCAATTTTGGTGATTAAGTGAGGTAAAATCCCTTTGATCCCTAAGCTTTTAATTTGAGCTTCAATTTGGAGATTTAAGTGTATTTCAAGTTAAATTTGTAAGAGCATAAGCTCATCTTATTTTTATTGCCCTAGTTTAAAAATTTTAGGTTTTGTGCTTGATTAGGTTTATGGTGGTGGTTTTTGCATGATTTTATGCTTTGCTTGCATGAAATTAGGGTTTACATGTTTGATGCATGATTTATGATGTTAGTTGTATGTCCCCAAGGTGTTTAAAAATGTGACAAGTGATGCATGCTAGGTTGATTGTAACACCCGGAATTTTCATGGACTTGCGATTTCATTATTCATAAGACATTAGAAGTCCGTATGATGTGTTTATAAGATGTTTTCATGAAAAATTATGAATCGCATGTGAAATTCATAATTTTATTAGCTAAAGTTAGATTTCTTATTAAATCGGCTATGAGACTTAAAATAAGATGCCGGGATTAGCAACGGCATTTTGAGTCGAAAAGAACGAAAAATGATGTAATTTTTACGAAAGTCAATTATTTGACCAAAAAGTCAAAGTTTGATCAAGGACGGGTCAAAACATTGACTTTACGATATGATGAAATGTAGTATAAGAAGAGACTGCGAACATTTTTATGATCAAGATAGTAGAATAAGCCGTAAAACCACCCTAGAAAATCAAGCACACTAAATTAAGGATTAAGGCAAAAAGGTCTCCGAAAATAGGAGAAAAAAAGTTTTTCGGTCCGATTTTACATAGAAAAATTTTGGACCGAAGTACAGTAAGAAAATACAGAGCACAGTATTGGAAATAACTGTGTGACATAACAAAGAAATGGATTATTTTGGAGAAAGAGAACAAGAGCCAAACAAGGCCCTTGTTTTTAAGGGATGAGGTCACCTTGATGACCTCACAAAGTGTGAGCTAAGCATGGGAAAGGAATGGCTCAAGAGCCTCCACATCCCCCTTAGCCAACCACTCCCCTCATTCCTCCCAATGACTGACCAACCCCTCCCCCTTTCTCCCTCAATTTTCGGCAGCCATGTGAAGGCAAGGGAAAAAGCCTAAATTCAAGGAGTCAAAAGGAAGGAAAAGCCACAAATTAAGGGCCAAGCAACCAACCACCCCCTTCCTTCCACCATTGGCTACCACATGGCCTCCAAAAGTTTGGCCACATATCCCCTTTCCTCCCCCAAAAATTGGCAGCCAACACTCCCCCTCCCCCAAAATTCGGCAGCACATGGGAAGGCAAAGGAAAAAGCCTAAACTCAAGGGAAAGCAAGGGAAAAAGCCTAAATTTAAGGGAAAAAGTGTGAGCTAAGCTTGGTAGGATATGGAGTCTTTTCCACCACCCAATGGAAGCCACTTGTCCCCCAAAATTTTCGGCCACAACAGCCAACAGCCCCTCCCCCTTTCCTCTATAAATAGCAGCCCCAAAAAGACCCATTTTTATTCTCAAAAGGCAGCCAAACTCTGCCAAAATTCCAGTAAGAAAACCGTGGGTTGATGGTGAGAAAGAGAAGAGAAATCAGAAAAATTCTAGAGGGCTTTTGCTTGTGAGTTGCTTGGGTTTGCTAGGGAGGAGCAAGAAAAATTTTTGAAAGCGTGGAGACCCATTTTGGGCAGCCAAATCCGTGGGTAAGGGGAAGAGAAAAAGGTGAAGAAAATCTGGAAATTTTGAGGGGAAATCTTGTGGAAAGGTTCGGCCTTGTGTAGATCTAGCAAGGAAACCAAGAGAAAATTTTTGGTGTTCCATTGGACCAAAATCCGTGAGCAAGGAACAAAGGGGATTTCAAACCCTAACTTGGATTTAAGGTAAACTCTTGAACCAAGCTTGAAATTAAGTTCAAATCTAGGATTTTTATGGTGATTCAAGTTGATTTATAAGACATAAGTCCATTTTATTTTCAGCCCTAGATTTGTGGTGTGTGCGCTTGATTAGGGATTAGGGTTTGGTTGGCTTGTTCATGATGTTGCTTGCATGATTTTTATGCTTGAAAAATGGTTAGGATGCATGCTAGATGTAATGGTATGTCCCATGATTTTTGGTCACAAAATCTGCCCAAGACAGTGGCTGATTTGGTTGCTAGTTCAAGGATGAATGTTGATGCTTGATTTAAGGGATACAAAAGCTAGAACACCATGTAGCCAAAGACTTGGATAGTCGGTTTTTGGGGGCTGCATGGGTATGATGGATTGACATGCACGAATGTATGGGATATTAGATACGCTGCTTGATTTATGTATAAGCTCCCGATGTGATTGGTCGAGATGGAATTCACGAAATAGGACGTAAACCGGACTAAGCAACCGAAATTGCCATTTCGGATTCGAAACTGGCCAGTTTCGAGAAAGTGAAATTCTAAGGCCTTTAGAGGCCGAACTAGGTAAAAGTTAAAACACGAAAATTATTCGGAAGGGTTTTTCCTAGAGAACAGCATGGGTAGAATCTCGAAATAAGGCTCCAATGGCCTCCGTTTTTATGAAAACCTGTGGTTGATTCCAGACCCAGTTTTCACCCAGTTTTCCAGGGTCAGCCAGTTTCAAACGAAAACTGGTACTAATGCAAGCCGAACTGGATTTGTTGTAAAACACGAAAGTTTTAACATTTTTCGATAGCTACAACGTGAAGAAAATTTTTTCAAATTACGAACGGATTTTTAAACTGGACTGTTTTACGAAGGGTGCGCAGGGAATCCGAAAATTCCTGTACCTTAGTTTTACAAAAATGTTTTCTCAAAACTGTAAAGTGTCTTTAAACTATTATTTTGGCTACGAAAACTGTTCCAAGGGCAGTTTTCAGCCTTAGATGATTTTATAAAAGATCTGTTCTAAAACCATGAATTTTAAGGGTTCGGATTTGAAATTCCACATTTTTCCAAGAAGTAAAGAAAAAGGGGTTTCAAACCAAATGTCATCAAGTTAAGGAAAAAGGATGATTTTACGCCAAGTGCTTTCAAGTTAAGAAGAGAAAAGGGATTTTGAAACCAAAGTAGCCAAGTTGCCAAGAGTAACGAAATGGGATTTTAAGCCAAAGTATTTTCAAGTAAAGGAGTAAGAATTTTTAAAAGCAGACTAAAGGATTTTTGGAAGAGAATTTCACAAGATTTTCCAAGAATAAGAAAATGAGATTTTCTAGATAAAATAGATAATCGAGCTAACTACGAATGGTAATCGGAATTAGTATCCGAGTTACTGAGCTAAGCCCAAAGCCCAACGTTAGACCCAAAGGGGGTTGACCTTAGTTGATCACATGTTGACTCGGGTTGACTAAAAGTTTGACCTTAAGAGTTACCTAATATAACCCTAAAGGATACCAAGATTAATGAATTGGGCTAAGACTTATGGTTATTGATAAGATAATAAGATCAAGTAAAAGTAAAACATAAGCCCAAGAAAAAGGAAGTGACCAATCAAGTTTACAAGAGGTATTAGAGGGGACATACAGCACATACAACTAGGATTGCTCATGGATGTTGGTTAGAATACCAACATCATATATCATGATTTATGGTAAGATAAGATGACCTTATCTTACACATTGTTTGAAGCAGGGTTAGGAACCTGTTGAAATATCGCGAGGAACGATACGTCAAGAGCGTAGGATCTCAGGTAAGTACAAACCTCACCTGTAGTATGAAAAATAATAAAATATTTTCAAATACGCTATGTTTCATACTATGTTATGTTTAAATGTCAAAGTTCAAATGCTATGTTTAAATGTTATGTTTAAATGCCAAAGTTCAAATGCTATGTTTAAATGTTATGTTTAAATGCCATGTTTTTAAAGATGCCATGTTTTAAAGATATCATTTTTTTAAAGAGGTCATGATTTAAAGAACTTCAAGTTTTAAAGAACGCCATGTTTTGATGAATGCCATGTGTTAAAGAGGTCATGTTACGTTAAAATATGCCATGTGCATCTATAAGATATGATTTTGTGACATCATGAGGTTTGTTCACTAAGGATAAACAACATAGTAAGATATCACAAGTAAAGTTTCGTACCAACCCCCCATCAGGTGGAGGGTATTTCATGTTAAAGTTATGGATTATCGCCCTCTCGTTGATGCGGGAGGTTGTAATCAATTATGTTTTCCCAGAGCAGTTAGGGACCTTACAAACCCTAACTGTATCTGGAGGCGCGCTAAATAAATGATGGTACGTACACTATGGGGCCCATATGAAAGATAAGTACAAGTTAAAAAGGAATGCATAAATGAACATAAATGGTTCACGCATATGCATATGATGATGTATGTTTTCAAGATGTTAAAATGGAAAATGTTTTTGTGAGATTAAAGTTTGTACTTGCTGAGCGAAAGCTCATCAGATATGTTCCATACTGCAGGTAGAGATATAAAGGCTTGTAGCTTTACTTGGTGGGCTTGGAGACAATGCAGCAAGTGAAGGGCGGTATGGGATACCACTACGCAATATTTTCCGCACTATATTTAAGTTATGAAGTTTTTCAAGTATGTTTAAATGTCAAGTTAAGTTATGTATGTATGTAATGTTTTCAAGTCACAAATTCAAAACGAAGTTCAAGTTTTCAAGTTTAAAAAGAAAAAAAAAATTATTCCGAAATTTTCTACAAGGATTAAGACGAGCAAGTAAAGTAAGGTGACGGTCCCCCATCCGCGTGGTCGGTCCCACGTGGGTGCTGGTCGGGTCGTCACATTGATAGTGTGAGGTGAATGGTTTAGACAACTAAAGTTTTTACAAACCCTAGTTTGGTGTAAGAACACCCAAGGGATTGCATGAAGATGATTATGATGTATGACTATTTGATGATGAAATTCTACGTTAGAAAAATGCTGCATACCTGACCTTAGGCTCCCGGAGTGATTGTTGAGTTAGAATGCACAAAATAGGACGTAAAATGAATTAAAAGGAGAAAACTATCAGATTCGGGTGAAAACTGGCCAGTTTTCTGGAAAGTGAAATTTGAGGCATTTAGAGGCCGAATTTGAAGAAAGTTAAAACACGAAAGTTGTAGAGAAGGGTTTTTTCTAGGGGCAGCACAAATAGTTTCTAAAAATAAGGCTCCAATGGCCTTCGTTTTTACAAAAATCCGAGCCTGACCGTGCCCAGACTTCATGCACGGCCAGGTGGGTTCAACAGAGGATTTGAGTAGGATAAACTCCGAACTGGGTTTTGTGTAAAACATGAAAGTTGTAGAGATTTTTAAGGTCTAAAAATTTCATGAAGACAACTTTTTCACATTTGAACCAGATTTTAAAAAAAAAATTGGATCCCAAAAATTGTGCAGGAAACAGGAAATTCCTGCACAGGATTTTCTAAAACAGTGCAGGAAAAGGACATTCCTGTATATACACTGATAATTGGCAGTGAGAAACTGTTCTAAGGGTAGTTTCCAATACTTGGCAATTTTTACAAATCCTACTCAAGAGATACAATTTTTCATGAGTTGAACTGAGGATTTTTGAAGAAAAAGAACCTAAAATATTAAGTTTTTCAAAGAGAAATAAAAGTAGATTTTGAACCAAGTTGTCTTAAGATTTAGAAATAATATGATGACCAACGGTAACCGAGAAGGATACCCGAGTTACTGGACTAGACTCAAAGCCCAAGGTTGACCATAGTAAACCCACATGAAATTGACCCAAGTTAGTTCACACCAAGGGTTACCCGATGTAACCCAACGAAATACCAAGTTTGTTACGGGCCTATAATCTAGGGTTACCCCTAGTAACCCAAGGGATTATGGATTAAATATGATAAGATTTAGGTCCAAGGTTAGGAGTAATAACCTAACACTATGATTGGGCTTAGTACCCAAGTTACTCTAAGTAACCTAATAAGTAATGATCCAAGTTCGGTAGATCATGAACTCTAGGATTATTGGTAGTAACCCAATGGATTAGCTCGTTTATGTGTGGGGGACATATAGCTAAGGTTATGTATGATGTTGGTTAAGGTTACCAACATTTTATGGCTATAGTTTATAATCCTTGTCTATGTTCTTGTATGATAGCAGGAAATAACCTGCTGTTGCAACCTAAATTGAAGCAGCAACACTCAGGACATAGCACACGAGGTAAGTACAAACCTCACCTACAGTATGAAAATAGTAAATACTATTTTCAAGCATGCCATGCTTTCAAGAATGCTATGTTTTCAAGTATGTCATGTTTTCAAGTATGCCACGTTTTCAAGTATATCATGTTTTCAAGTATGCAATGTTTTCAAGAATGCCATGATATGTTAGGTCATGAAATGTCAAGTTATAATAAGCCATGTTATGCCATGTTAAAGTCATGTTAAGCTATGACACATCAAGTTATGCCATGATTTATGGTCATGACATGTCTATGTATCACACGCATCATGGCTAATGAGATCGCATGTAAAGAATATTAGTCTTATAACAAGACTAAGACTAAACTAAGACAAGTAAGGTGTCGTACCAACCTCCCGCCAAATGGTGGAGGATATATGTTCAAGTTCAAGTTTATGATTATCAACTTTTCGTTGACGCGTGAGGGTATAATCAACCTTCCGCCAGATCGTGAAGGTATACATGATTTCCAGAATTGTTAAGAGTCTTACAAACCCTAACTTTCTGAGGCTTGCGCGCTTTTGGTACGTACACAAGGGGCCCACATGTTAAGCAAGATAATAAGTTTAAGTCCATAATTGATCATAAAAGATTCATAAATGAATATAATTGGTTCATGCATAAGTTGTACGACATTTGTTATGTTTTGTGAGATTATGTTTGTGCTTACTAGGCGAAAGCTCATCAGTATATTTCATATTATAGGTAAAAAGCCTGCAGCTTAATTGATGGGCCATGTGGACGATGCGGCGAGTGAAGGGCGGCGTGGGATACCACTACGTAAATTTTCCGCAAACCCTTTTGAGTTGATATGTGTATATATATAAATATATCTCAAAAACAAGTTATGTTATATAGTATACATGGTGTTGAAGACTTAAGTATATCTTTTCATTTCAGTATATATGCATGGCAAGCTTACTATGTGAGTTAATCTATTTACATATAAAAAAAAATTTATTCTCGAATTTCCAAGTAAGTTTAAGTTATTCAAACCAAGATATAGTACAAGTATGTATGGTAACGGCTCTACATAGGTCGGGGCGTTACAGCTAATTAAATGAGAACTCAAACATTTATTGATAAAATTATGAATTTCACATTGATACTCATAATTTTCATGAAACATTACATACACACATAGTACGAACTTAAATTTCTTATGTACAAGGAAATCATGAGTCCGTAGAAAGTTTTGGTTATTACATTAGAGGCTAAATTTGAACAAAGTTATAACTACAAAGTTGTAGAGCACAGAAAATCCTATGGGACAATATGAACAGGTTTTGGAAAAAAAAAAAAAAAAAAAAAAGACTCCAAATGCCTCCGTTTTTTATCAATTTTTAGAACTGGTCTGTCTAGGTATTACACAAAGTCAAAATTTTTCAATGGGAAAAAAATGATAAGATAAAGATAGATTTAAGCTTTAGGCAAAAAAATGAACGCCGTAGGTTTTCACAAGATCTATAACTTCTGTGAAAATTTTTTTGCAAATTCTAAACTGATTAAAAGATAAATTTGGATTTTCAAAATTGTGTGTGAAAGAGGAAATTCTTGCACACATATATTCAATCAAATAAAAAGGATATTTTGAAATCAGTTTTCAAGATTTTGTGAACTCTCTAAAAATGGGCTATGGTTTTACAAAAATAGCTTCAGAGAGGTTTAAATCCATTTGAATTTCACAAGTGATTTTTTAAAAACCTTAAATACAATTTCAAGTATAGTATCAAGAAATGCTTAACTTTTGAAGTTAAGATATTTTCTAAGTAAACAAGGCATTTTTAAGCAGAGGAAATAAAAATAGACCAAAGTTACTTGAGAGTACAGTAACAATTCTACAATTGAAGATGATAGTGACTAAGAAGATAATTAATCAGTTTGGAGACTGACTCACTATTTAATTAATATGTTATCGATTGTTAAGTTGAAATATAGAATAATTCTTATGCTCTATCTAAAAAACAAGAATATAACATGTTGCCTTACTTTTTGGAACACAAGAACAAGAGCATAGGATAGCTTATAAGTACAATCCCGCTAACAGCATGGGCAAAAATATCTTTACTACTTTACATGTTTTTTCAAAAAAATCATGCATTGATTTATATGACGCATATATGCTTTATGTTTTTATTTTTATTATTGTTGTGGCATCATAAATGTATGCTCACTAAAAATCAATTATATGACAAGAACAGGATCAAGTTTTCAAGTAAGAAACAATTAAGATTCAAGTCCTCAAGTATGATCAGATCAAGATCAAGTTTTCATGCATTAAATCAAGTAAGTTTTCTTGTGTCATACCGACCTGTCACAAGAGCGAGTTTGGTCCATGGTTTGAGTTGGATTGGGCTAGCCACCTCAACCACTCCATAATTGCATGCCACGGTACGTACATTCAAGTTAAGTAAGGAGCTCAAAACTAAGTAAACATAAAAAAGCATAACTAATTCATGCAATATTTTGCTAAGATCATTTTGCGGATTTAGGAAGTTGTAATTGCTGAGTGAAAGCTCATAACTTATGTTCATGCTGTAGGTAAACAGCCTATCAAAATGCTTGATGAAGACTGCGGAGAAATGACATGGCATACTGTGAAATTTGGGTTAGACACCGCCACGTATATTGTAAAATATATTTATGTTATGCTATGATAATATGATGGTACTAATACTTAGTGTTGAAATTGTGCTTGCTACTACAATAATTCATGGTTTGTAAAATGTGTTAAGATGGTTTGAAACTCAGTACTTAATTAAGTATATATATGTGTATATATATATATAAGTGTGAAATTAAGTTAGGTTTTAAATTCAAGTTTAAAAAAAATGTTTTGGAATTTTTTAGGAAAAGAAGAGTAAGTTTAAGTTTAGGTATGTTTAAGTATTAAGTAGCGGCCACATAAAATGGATCATCACAGGAGATTTGGTGGATGATATTGGAAGTTTTTTCTCACTCTTTGAACGTGGGAGAAAAGACAAGAGAGAGAGATATTAGGCAACAGAGAGAGGAAAGAGAGAGCACATAAAAATATTAGAATTGACACCACACATATAAAAATAATGAGTAATTAATCCAAAGTAAATTTTGGAATTAATTGGTTTAGATTAGATGATTTGTGGGTTGTCAATCAATTATTTTGGATAAGAAGATTTATCAAACAAAGGGAAAATTAAATGAGAATAAAGAAGATAAATTTTTCCATTTTTTCACGTTGTTTCAATTTTTTTCACGTTAACTTCTTTCCATTTTTTTCCCTTTATTCTTCCCTACTTTTTTGATTACATAGTCCCCCCCCCCCCCACACCCTTTTTTTTATTTTTTATTTTTTATTTTTACATTAATACCATTGCACACGTTTTTTTTTTCCTTCCCTCTTCACACTCTTTCCCCTTTTATTTCTTTTTGCCAACTTTCTTTTCCCTTTTTTGTTTTAACAGCATAGACGTACGACGACCAATATATATATATATATATATATAGAATTCATTAAAAAAAAAAAACAACGTAAAACATTCAAAAATCATGAAAATGTATGATTCTACATTGAGGCCCTCCTTTTTTTACCACATCAATGAGGAAAAAATTTTTGACCGTTAGATCAATTTTCAACGGCATAGATTAAAAAGATACACCAAGAAATCATGAACCTATCACACTTGATTCTTACTTTACAAAACATTTCGGGAAAAAAAAAAAAGGCAACTTCGACAACCACCACTCCCCCATGAACAGCCCCCTCCGTCGAGTTTTCTGACGATGGTGGCATTGGTGATGGAGTTAGAGAGGGAGGAGAGTGGAGATCGGTTGGATCTCCAACCTTCACTATGGTCCTCGACCGGCAAGAACGACCAAGTTGACAATGTCGAAAAGGTTGCGATTCAAGTAGTGGGCGGTTGTACCTCGCCAGTCCCCCCCCCAGATATGGATTTTTTGTTGGGATATGTGTCCATAAACAAATGAGATGTTTATTTTACTGATTTAATTTGAGGATTTTTTCAATATTATTTTTGCATGTATGTTTAGATACTTTATAAACATCGAAAATCCTAGATTATTTAAATGTAACTTTAAATATTGTATATAAGTGTTATATACATGAGGATAATATTTAAAGTAAAATAATCTAAATCTGTCCGTAATTAAAAACTAAAGTTGGGATCTTTAATTTAAAATTACTAGCGCAGTTCATTACATTCTGAATAAAATGATCTTATCCGGATTGTTAATAATGAGATTATTGGAATGAAACCGTTTTATATAATTTGATTATATAGGACTGGAACACGATTAATTATGAATCTCTAATAATTTCCGTTGTCATATAGACCATTCAAAATTAATCAATGATGGTCATATATGAATCGATCTTAATTCTGAGTAATTAATAGACTCCTATTTATTGTATCATATTTTTTGACATATTGAATAATGACACAAATGAATAGTGTCAAATTCTTGGTATATTGGAAATATAATATAATAAGTAGCCGGGAATATTAATATATAAGATGAAATCCATTCCTTCGTAAAGAAGTTAGATGAACGGTTCTCTTAAGTGTTGATTCGGGACTTAAATAATAAGAGCGCTCAATTTATGATTAGATCATAAATATATTATTCATTAGAGAATCAATGGTACTTAAGGAGAAAGATATAATTAAAGAGGTTAACGGAAAATACATAGCTTTAATTATGAACCGTTTATGGAGGATTGATTTATATGTAGTGACTATATCAATGGGCAATTCAAATTCTTTGAATATAATTAATTTTATAATTTTAAGAGTGCAATTCTAAATTTTTAGTGGAATAATTTGGAATTAATAATTTTGATATTTTAATTAAGGTGTTAATTAATTGTCAAAATTATTGGAGCTTAAAATTATAAAGTCCATAGTTCCTCTCAACGGCTCCATTAAATCATGTGAACATTATTTTATGTTGGGTTAATTTATTAATTTAGAATTGAGAATTCTATATTAATATTCACACAACAAATTAATTAGATTAATTTGTAATTTAAATAATATGATTATTTAAAATAAATTTAAAATAGTTTTAAATTAAAGATTATACAGTGTGGTAAGGACCACATTGTAGTTGTGCACCACAGGGTGGTTCACATAATATCCACAGAGTGTATGTGGAATTTTGAATCTTAAATTTTGAATTTTGATATATGTGGAAGAGAATATATCAGTTATTTTATTTTGAATAGTTCAAAATAAAATTAAAAAAAAAAAGGAATAAGTGATATATGATGGGAGAGAGATTTTCTCTCTCCCATGACCTTGATACACGCCCACTATAGGAAGATAGTGGGCGTGCAATTAGTTCCACAAAAGGAGATATATATGTTTGAATTAATTAATTAAATAAATATATATATATATAAAAGAGGAGTGTCAGTTATTTCTCTGTAATACCAAAAAGTGGGTACATACGATGTATCTAAAAGAAAGTGAAGATATATTTAATTCCTTTTTGACAGAGAAAAAAATATACATAACTTTTTCCTCAGAGAGTTTCTACTCCTCTTCTCCTTCACTTTGTCTCATAAGTTGAGAACACAAAGTGAATCAAAAATTCAAGTGTGTGATCAAACCCAAATTAGAAACGCCCACTCGTTTCCAGTTCATCGTGATTCGGAGAACGTTGAGAAAGAATTATTGGTGTTTCGAAGGATTTAGAGTTCTCAAGAAGATTGGTATTTTCCGAAAGATTTGAAGTACTTAAGAAGGTTCTTTAAGGAGATCAAGAATTTCAAACGACCTAATCGGACAACGGTCAATCTCTAAACTTTCTTCTTAATTTATTTTATTAAATTAATATAAGTATTGTCGCCAGAAAAATTTTTGAGAAAAATTTTTATATGTGCGATTTGATCCATACCATGCTTCCACTAAAATTTTTAAAAACTGGTTTTCGAAACCAACAATTGGTATCAGAGCCGACAATACTTTATTTTAATTTAATGAATGATTATATGATAATCTTTGTATAATTTGGGGTAGGCACTTATGGATATTGATGTATGTTTCTATTTATGATCATGATGATGAATGTTTGTGCGAATGGATTGGTCGTAAATTTTTCTAGTTTCATGGAAATTAGTTTGTGTTTTTTCTTTTGATTAGATCAATTGTAAATAGGAATCATAATGTAATTTTCTTTTGATTAGATCAATTGTAAATAGGATTTATATTGTAACTTTTTCATTGATGAAGAATTGTTCTTCATATTTTTTTAAGAAAAGTTCTTAATTTTTTTATTAAAAAAAAAAGGTGGATACGGACCGTACGGACGCCCCGAGACCGTACGGACAAAACCGTACAGACCGATCCGTACGGATGGGTCCGGTGACCGTACGGACGCCGCCGGCGGTCGATCGTCGGCCATGGTCACCGCCCAGCAGTGCTGACCGGGGTTGGCAGTGCCGCAGCCAACCCACAAGGGCTGGGTTAGGAACCCAGCTGGCCCAATAGTTGGGCCACCCAGTGATGGGCTGGGCCTGGTCACTTGCTGTGCTGAAACACAGCTGGGCTGGGCCTGGTCACTTGCTGTGCTGAAACACAACTGGGCTGGGCCTGCTCATTTGGGCTGGTCTGGAGCAGAAGCAGGCTGGGCCTGCATCACTTAGGCTGGGCAGATGCAGAAGTGGCAAGCTGGGCCTGTGCATGGGTAGTGCCCAGCCGAGTAGCCACCCACGAAAAAAAAAAGTTTTTTTTTTAGATTTTTGAAATCTATTTTTTTTTTTTTTTGAGAAATTCAAGGAGGACCACCATCACTCACAAAGAGAAGTTGGAAAATTACAAGAAGTCCTGAAATTGGAGAATTACAAGAAGACCCATTTTTTTATTATATATTTTTTTTTATTTGGGTTGTAATTTTAGGTTTCCATGGAGCCCGGCCAAGTTTTTTATTTCGCTTGTGTTTGAATGTTTTTTATTATGTTGATGATAATTACATTACCATGCATATCACATGTCATCTAAGATAGAAAAGTGCCTACCAATTTTGTATGTCATGTATCTTTACGCATTTTTTTCTAAAATTGTTTTAGTAATTAAATTAATGCGTCTAGTCACAAATTTAATAAGATTAAATTTGAAATTAATTTAGCAAACAGATTTGCAAAATTAGTGGGTCAAATGTGAAATTTATAAAATTTAAGTGTTAAATTTTAAAAATATCACAATTGATTTAATTTATAATTTTAAATTGTTTAAAATTATAAAGGCTTAGTAATTTAAAGTGTTTAAATTTACTAAGGTTTATGAAATAAGAGTTGTTTTATAAATAAA